>MJHO01000046.1:643381-1243381 GCA_002076135.1 Xerophyta viscosa
GGGACTATATGGCAGCAAGCTTGTGGCGGCTTGGGCACTCCTATGCCATATGTGGCCCGTCGCAGATGAAGCACTCTAATAACTTCTTCTGCCTGCCCTCAGTCCTAGAACGGCTCCCTGATTCTTGCCTTTGTTGTTGCGCTCCGCTCACCCACCAGTGGTGTCGTTGTCCTTCTTGGCTAGCTTCTCCTTGGACTCCTTGAACTCGATAAGTGACTTATCGACCCTAATAGCATCTGTCAAGTTTTGCACACCTCGTCGCTTGAGTACAAGCTCGACTCGTCATTGCAAGCCATCCATGAACTCGAACAATGTGTCACTCTCCGACATGTCGGGGATCTCCAACAACAACTCGGTGAACTTCTTGATGTATTCCCTAATGGTGTTGTCCTGTGTAATTTGGCCCTTGCCTCGTCCGTCGTATACCCTAGGTAGAATTGGAACTTAAGATCCCCTTGAACTTCTGCCATGTCCCAATGGCAACACGCCTTCCCTTGACGACGTCGTCCGTCACCCTTCGCCACCACGGGTCGGTGCTTCGCCAAGGTACAATGGGACCCTACACAACTTCTAAGCGTCATCAAGTAAGAACGTTGCATCGAAGTAGCACTCCATTTGGTATAACCAGTTGTCGATCTCGCGTGCGTTGTGTGCAACGTTGAAGGCCTTCGGCTTCAGCGTTTCCGTGCGCCCTACTAGCTGCCCCCTAGCTCCCTGAGCTACGATAGCCTCGCATGCCTCCAAGTGACTAACAACATCATGCAGCGCCCATCCCCATCCGAGCCTTGCTCGTAATCCCTCATTCTCCTTGTGCAGCGCCTCTATGCAAGCCTACAAGACCTCAACTTGCCCTTGCATTATGCCAAACGAGGCGTTGAGTGCCCTTGCATCCGCGCCTTGAGCCCCTCCTCCATATCCTTGAGCAACCCAATGTCCGTCTTTAGGTCCCCAAGCGTATCTATGAGCTCGCCCACAGCATATTGATCCAGGCAAACTTGGCCTTGAGGATGGGTACATCATCCTTCCAGGTTGTCCTCCCTTTGGTGCATTCTCCAACAGCACCACCGCCGATATTGCTCCTCATCGGTCATCTCAAAAAAAAAAAAAAAAGTTCTGATACCACTTGTCACAAGGTTGTGCTTTTTCCTAGCACCTTATGTGGCACTTAGCAACTCCTCATTAGGCAATGCCACTTTTTTCTAGCTCAACCTCTCAAAAAATGGCCCTACGTGCTAGCTTAAGAGAAAGGGGAAGAGAATGCAAGCGTAAGAGCAGTGGAACTCTTAGAACTCTTACGGCTTTGCTTAGACTTGGATGTTTACAAATAAGAGACCCCCCCCCCCCTCCCCAACTTCCCTATTTATAGAGAGGCAAGAGTCAATGGACGGCCTAGATGCATTTAATCATACAGCCTAGATACACATATGGCATGATGATGGCAATACATCATTCCTGATCACTACAACTTCCTGTCTGAAGTAAACTTATACCCAGGCTTCGAACTAGATTTTGAGAGGAAACCAAGCTCTCCAATTTCAGGCAAATACCTAAGATTTTACAAACTGTACCAAGCACATTCAAGTAATTTCGATCATACAACTACGCCTGAACTAGTACGCTCAGCACCTCTTAGCTAGTTGATACTAAGACAACCAAACAACGACGCTGAAGACAATATTACCTACACATTTGACCTGTCCTAATAAAACAGTATTGCTTTACCAATAATGGGCACCTTTAAATGTAAGACAGACATAATAGCTTAAAGATTATCAACCATACCCGTTCAGCAAATTGGATAGCATTTTCCTGTTTACTGGCTAGAGGAGTGATGACAGGCAAATATTCAACCTGTGATAGGAGACGGTCATATTCCAAGTTGATGATTTGATATTCGAAGAGAAGGTACCTTACCATAACAATAGAGAAATTAAAGAGAACAAGGCATACACATTTGGACTTGGATTAGTCACTTTTGATACCAATTGGAATCAGTAGTATCAGCTAAATTTGGTTGGACCAGACTCAGCCCCAACACAATTAATAAGGAGAAACAAAAGATAAATAGTGCAATTATGGTAGCCAAAAAAGACAATAAAGGATAACTCCATGCATTAATGCATAACTAACATACTTTCTTGTTCACTACCTATCTTTTCCCTTGGAATTTGATAAGAGGTCACCATGTTTTTTAAGATTCACAAGTTAATTTATATTATTAATAACATATATTCTTTACATATTTCCATAATGAGATAACTTTGTGAAATTTCTACGGTTGTATTGCTAATCAACATTTCTTTTTATATATTTCCAGAATACGATATCATTGTAATATATCTACATTTCATACTTAAATATAGACTTCTCTTATTCACAAATACGAAGATTTTGATTCTACTGATTTATAAGTTAGTTATATGAATCCTCTTAACCAATTAGCATTGTGCTTAACATAACTAATATTCCTAACCATCTTATCATATAATCAAAGAAGAAAGAGAGTAGGTGGTTAGTATGTGAAGACAGCATATATTGTAGACCCTTTTTCAAGCGTCTTGCCCATTACGCTAACCTTTCTGCCAGATCATGCTCTTCTTGCCCGTTTTGATGTACGGATTTTGTAAGAAGCAAAAATTGGCTGTTGCATGCACAACCATTACCTTCCACTCTTTTAAAGTCTTCTTTTCATTCTAGAACCCCAAAAAAAAAGTCTTATTTTCATTGGCATATGACAGGATGTTAGATCATAGGATGTCCTTACAAATTTCAACTACAATATGACAATAAACATCTCTGCTCCATAGATTTCATTAGTGCAGAATATGAGGGACTAACACATAGTCTGCTTAATAATGGATACTGCTTTTCTTCATCAATGTCATCCATAGACAAGAGCAGCTTAGATAATAACAAAGTATATGTGGGATTGCTGGGGATAAGTAGTTACCCATGTTCTCTCTTAAGAAAGAAATATCCGAAAGAAATAACAGAATTAACGAAGCTGCAAGCATATCTCACCTCCATGAAGTTATGAAATTGGACGAACGTTCTCAACATGAGTTTGGCCAATGAAACATGGCCCCTACATCAAAAAGAAAAAAGGTTAACCTTTTAGAAATGAAGGTATCCATCGTACACAAGTTTCCATGCAAAATTCTTACCAAGATTGATCAAAATGTACATGAGGATAGCGTACTACTACAGGCTGGACAGGCAACCCTGGGATAAAAGCACCTAGTTGAAAAGAAATAAGGTATCTCCCATTTGTGGTGGTGCCCTCAGGGAACAGCAATACACGCTGGAATTCGTTGTGAGAAGCCTTTCTCTGAATTTAGTCCTTGAAAATAAATATCTGTATCAAATAGCTAAAAGATGTAGGGAGGGTAATTTGCAGAATTTTTAAACAGATTTTCAAGTTTCACTGGAATTTTGAAACAGATAGTAAAAGCAGTTCTCTTTTTTTTTGTTCGGAAGGTAGAAGCACTTATTATTCACAAAAGTCAAAAGCACAAAGTAAAATGACTAAGAGAGGAAATGGATATACGGCTCATGACTAGTACGAACCACCATTAGAAGAATAAAACATGTAGAACTACCTAGAGAACTTACCTACGAACATAGAATCGCTATAGCACCAAATACAATGACCCAAAGTCACTTTAATCGGTTCAGTCCGTATGCACACGAAGCTGGATTATGCGTTAAGGCTACTGATGCAGACACATTTATTTTTCTGATCTAGCTTTTTCAAGTTGTTATTATCAACTTATCTGATCTTTTACCCGTATGACCACGTTCAGAAGGAGATTTTCATGCTGGCATCTTCAGCATGCTGATATGACATCTGCTAACACGTTATAGATGTTATGTTGTGTGGCACTTAATATGTAAACTTTTAACGGCAGAATATCAACACAAGTAGGTCAGTTTGAAATTTGAACTCATCTTTTGAATTTAAAAACCAAAAGACAAGTTCAGTTCAGGGTCCATCGTGAACAATAGTGAAGGGTTTAGGGGGCTAAAAGGGCTTGGAAATATATAAGGAATACGAAATGCCGGCAAGGGAACAACCTAATGTAAATAACAACTATGACATGCTTTTTTTGTTTATCTTTATACACATAAGATAATCCTTTCAGCTTTGAAGGGCATAAAATAAAGACAAATGGCCGGTAAATACATGTAAATAATGGAAGATAAGTGATTAGCACAAGTAATAAGACAAATCTAGTTGCCCAAAATTAGTTGGCTTGATGCTCCACTGATAGCTTTAAGTTATCATTTTAAAAATGAGATATTCTTCAAGCAGCTAGGAAGATTCCCAGCAAGCTGGTAACCCTGGTCCCCAAAGGATAGTGCAATTGCAAATCCAGTATAGTTATATACAAAGCGAGAGAAAGAGGTGACTCTCATGATGATAAATAATCAAACAATGTAAGATGCAGTGCAACTGCAGACAGTCCTGCCTGATTTAACAAATTATGTTGTAGTTAATAATCTCCTAAATCCATGCATCAAAATAACTGTGAAGACCAAGGAAGAAAAGGTCCGGAAGAGAAAAGTTCCAAGGAAATTTACCAATCAGCCATCTAGGTTTGTTATGGTTGGGGTCTAAATGAATATTGTGTAGCCTTGAAATAGAGCTTGAATCCAAATGGTCACATAAGGCATGTGATCCTTGTTAGGAGAGCTGACTCAAATGCTGAACCCGTGAAAGAGACCTACATGCTGAACCTGAAGCAGAACAGGAAACCTTTCTGCACACAGATTTTTGCTGGGATCTTTTGAAGGAGATTGATTCATTTTCCCATTTGAATTAAAGTAGAATTTTCTGTAGTTGATGAAGTTTAATTAGTAAAATTCTCATGATCTTTGAGGTTGACAATTAGGAGTCTAATTTTTGCAGGAAACAAATTTGGAGAATCCAGACCTAACCATCTAATGTCTATAAAGGCATACGTACAGTTTTATATTGATACCTTTGTAGTATCACTACCCAATCTAGACTATTGCCTACCTTTGCCTGTGGTTCCTTAATAGTATTGTCCATTTCAGAGTTATTTCCAATACGATTTCTATACTAGCAATTTAATTAAGGAGGGTAAAGAAATACTAGGTATAAATGGTAACCCAAGTCATTTTATGGATACATATCACGAGAGTTTATAGTACCCCCATAGTTGTCAGCTGGCATCAGTACGTAACTTAAGTAATTCATGGGCCATACTTCACCAATTTTGACAAATGAAGTTTAAGGCAACAAGGATAAGTACATTAGAAAAAGAGAGATAGCATGAACCAAGCATTATCGGTCGTGAAAACAGCAGAGGACCAATTTATATGAAGGGTGTTCCAACCTTTATTTCATTGACAGCATTCCTTCTTGATGCAGGTGAGAACCTATCAACATAAATCACCTAGAGAACAAAGCGAGATTATATATATTTTTTGGTCAGAAGCGAGATTATATATTTATATACTGCACAAAAACACCAAAGCTACACTACCATCGAAAGTAAATCTAGTCATGACTTGCAGGAGACGTATTAGCTAGGAAGCCTAAATAATTACCTGCATTGCTCGGATAATAGTCCCGACAAATGGAATACTGTCATGCGACTCAGAAGCAACAATAGTTGGACATAATTCATAGAAAAAGAATATTGGATCAATATATGAGATATGATTTGATACAACTATAGGAGCAACTTCTCGCGGTGCAGCCTTCCCTTTTCGCTTGATATAATGGTATCTGAACAACACATTATAAAGCCAAGTGCTTTGTCATCAGTTCATGAAAGAAAACTTAAATGATACAAAATAAGATTAAATAAATCCATATCTGCCGGGCTAGAAACAAAACGACGTCTGATTACCTTATATATAACAAGCTTTTTAGATTCGAACAGTCGAAGACAATAGCTACAATTTAAGAACTTAAACCAACTAAAGGAAAACCATTAGACGAGATTAAAAATTTTCTATAATAGTTGTTTGTACAAGTTACAAGGGAAACCTTGCATACAATTTACAGATGCGAAGTACTATTTCAAATTAGAATGTAACTGTACTGAGAAACCTAAGATAGCGATTTTTCAACATAAAGTATTAATCAATAAAAAATCTCACCAGCAGGCAAAGTAATTAAATCATCAAGAAACACACTCAAGCTTGATCTCATAAAGATGATGATGATTTTTCACCATAAAATACGATACCAACCAAGATTCTTGAGCTAGCCCTTAACCAATCTTAACCACATCAAGTCATTACCAGGCAAAGCAAATTCATAATCAATAAAAAAAACAAAGAGAAGGTACTAGCCAAGCAGAACCAATTGGAAGATGATAGATTATTTCTAATCCTATCTTTTTTTTTTTCATCACGAACAAATTTATCAGTCTAACCACTCTCTCTGCCACAAGGTAATTAACTTTTTTTTGTGTGTGATTAATGAGGGCAACCCATGCACGTAGGCGGTCTACCTTAGGTGGGTCCCGCAGAACAGCTAAACTCTTCGAGCAAGGTCCACCAACAAAGCTAGCTCCTCAAAAGTAATTAAATTATCAGGTGCGAATTCAACTTCAATTAAACAAAACGGCAAGAAAAGTATATACCCAAACGAGAAAAGGATGATACGGGCACAGATTCGGGTGATCCACATGAGCCGAGCCCGCCACCGCGGCATGGGGCTATCCGTATCCTTCCACCCTACAAGTGCGATCTTCGTCGCGACGAACCCTACGCCCATCGCGATCCCAAACACGACTAGCCGCACCAGCATCAGCGGGAGACACACCAGCGTTTTCGCCCACTCGTAGGGCCCACCCCATCCAGGCGTCGCGTTACGAAATGGGTCGGCGGTGCTGGGCGCCCGTCGCCGCAGCTCATCCTCCTCCGCCGTCGCCCCCACCGCCTCGAACGGATTATCGTCCTCGCAACTCTCAGCAGCAGCAGGGTAGTGGTTTCCATTGGGCTCGTCGATGGTGATGGATAGCTCGCCGGAGAGAAGCGGTGATCGCAGATCGGCCATGGATGGGGATGGTGAGCAGCAGCGACAAACCGACCAAGAAGAAGCTCTATACAATAAAGTAAAGGAGGGAGAGGAAAGACCAAGGCGCACCACACACGCTCTTTTTTACGATTATTTAACTTGCAATTACTTTTTTTTTCTTTATTTTTTTTTGGGTGGGCTTGGAATTTAAAATAGGGAGACTTAGAGATCAGCCCCTGGAGGGCCGAACGTTGTTGCAATCAGTCCCTATATTTTTACTATTTTTATTTTAGTCATACCGTTTGGACCATCGTATCAATTTTTTTTAAAAAAATTAATATAAATATTATAATTTTGATGAGATTTATAATTTTTATATTTTAAATATTTTTTCAAAAAATATTTATAAATAGATATTTTGAACCTTCCAAATTTCAGCAGATTAATAAATCGGCTCCGAAATCCGTTAATACTTCAAAATACAAAAATATCTACTTATAAATATTTTTTGATGTTAAATATAAAAATTGTAGATCTAATTAAAATCTATAATTTTTATATTAAAAATTTATTTAAAAAAAAATTTACTGATACGATAATCGAAATAAAAGAGCACAAAAATCGAGAGAATGATTGATTTGAAATAATGCAAAATACAGGAGTTGATTTGGAACATCTTTGGAAAACATGGGCCTACATCAAATTATCTCTTTAAAATATGAAATTGAGAAAGTATTTATATTTATTTAACACTTTGGACGGCATTATTGAATATTGACCGTTAAAAAATTCAAGGTTGCATATCAACCCCCTAACTTTCGCCCGTCTCCAACTTTGTATTTACATGGGGCCCCTCCATTCTTTTTGTTTGGACCAAAATACATCTATTTATATATTATTATTTTGACATTATGAAATATTTATTTATAAATAATTTTTTAAAAAAAATTAATATAAAAATTTTAAATTTTGATAAAATTTATAACTTTTATGTTGAACGTTGTTTCAAAAAATATATGCTTTGGGCCTCCAAACGGTGAACGGGTCGACCCGCTAATCTATTAAATAAAAGACTTCGAAAATATATATTTATAAGCATTTGTTGAAAAAACTTTCAAAATGAATATTGTAAATCTCATCGTCTAAAAAAAAAATTTAAAAAATATTTCAAAAATTTTTTGGGACTCTGAAGTGTTAACAGATAGTAAACATTTTTGTCCGAAAAAATTAAGTTTCGTACGCGAGGGGCTGAACGGTAACAACTAACCCCTAGGAGGGTTGATTGGAGCATAAGTTTGCACTTTGGAGGCTGATATGTATTATCCCTATTTGTTTTCTAATTTTGTAGAGCTTATTTGCACAATTCTTAACAATAGATGACTAGTACGCAATTAACCCATTTTACAACCAAGTATTTGTCCTTTTTTTTTTTTCTTGGGACAAATTAATTATATTATCCTACAAATGGTCAACGGGCACGGCCTGTATAATTCTACAAGCATTGTTCTTCTTTCTATACCTTCGAAATATATATGACATACATATTTAAGTATTGTCGATGATTTTGATTGCATCAGATTCGTCGGGATTTGAAAAATAACTAGATTTGAACCCGTGCGATACACGGTTGTTAGTCACCAATATAAAATAATAATATTAATAACTTTTTATATTTTAATATATAAATTAATAATTATTTTATTAAAATATTATATTTTATTTGTGATATTATTAGAACAAAATAATTACCATATAGTATATATAAAATAATAAAGTTATTTGAATGACATGAAATGGTGGTTATATATATATATATATATATATATATATATATTAAAAAATTTTATTACATACTAAAAGTTACGACTTTGATCACCCATTTATATATATTGTATATAATTATATATAGATTATTAAGAATTTGATAATGACTTTTCAAATTCTTCTAAATTATTATAATTTATCTTTAATATATAAAATTAAATATTATAAATTATATTTAGTTTTTATATTTAATAAAATTATTATAATACATTAAATATGCATTGAATTCAAACTCTCATTAAATATGTGATTAATTACATATTTATTATATTTAAGTAACACATGTCAAATGGTAAGATAATAGAGACGCCATGTGGCATATTGTGAATTATAAGAAGTGTAACATGGCGTTCAACTATTTTGATACCGAGTTTTCTATATATATATATATATATATATATAGATTTTTCCATAGGTGTCAAACTTAAAAGGCCAAGTGTGCATCCCCAATTGCACCAAAATGCTGACCCATTCTCCAAAAAAAAAAAAAAAAAACAAAAACAAAAAGAAAGGGGGGGGAGGGGGGAGGACTTGTAACATTGTTAGAGCATTAGTTGATTATTTCAAATATTGTTATTGTATAAGTCCATCATAAAACTCTGTCAAAGTAGTTAAATTGTAATAATATAATATAATTACTTAAATAATACTCAAAGGGAGGGAATGCTTGGACTTGTCAGTGAGGTTCTAGATGTAAAACCTTAATTTAGGGGTATTTTGGTTAATTTTTAAATATGTTCATAATTTAAAAATTATAAAATTATGCCCCTAATGTAAAATCATACTTTTGTTCCCCTTGGCCTTGTGAATGACAAAATTGTACTAGTCAAATTAATTGTCATCATTTCATAAAATAATAATATTATCATTCACATTGTCAAGAGACATAAAAATGTCATTTTAATTTTGAGAATAACCAAAAAAAAAAATGCAATTTCAAATTTTAGGAGTTTAATAACGCAAACACCATTTATTTTATCGGTAAATTACATACCAGCTCTCCCATTTCGGAGGCCGAACAAATCAATCCCTAAAAATATATTTTCATGAACTATTTTTTTTAAAAAAAAAATAAATCAGCCTCTAAAAATATATTTCAGAGGCTAATTTGTTAGGGTCGAAACCTAGTGAGCTGATATGCAAAAACTCCTTATTTTATCAATTTGTATAAAATATTTTTATTATAATTCCTCTAAAGGTTGTATACTATTATTTAATTGTATCCTCTTTGTATTGGATTAAATTAGTAAATATGGCGATTGCATTTTAAAATTAAGTTGAAGTTTGTATGTATTTGACCAATTAAGTTTTAATTCTAAGTCACGTCAAATTTGACTTCTTCTAGCACTGTGGACAGATGGGATAATCTGGACCGTCTAAATCAACCGATCTTCGATCTAATTCTGTCCGAATTGATTAAAACCAAGGACTAAACAAAATATTTATTTTATTTATTTTTTTCCTAATTAACATTTACTTTCTTTTTAACAAGATGCTACTATATAGCTATTTATATATTTAACTATAATTTACGTTATATATTATTTTACTATTTTAATATAATTACAAATATTTTGGTCTAACCAATCTAATCCGATTCTTTTTTTTTCCAGGTCCGGTGCAAACAGGACTTATTTAGATTTCGGTCCGATTATGTCCGGACGGAATAAAAACCTCTACCAATAGCTAGCTCTAAAATACGACTTAATAATATATAATTTGTTGGCCGGTGAATATAAATAATTACTATTTATAACTTTTTTATAACAGCTGTATCTAATTATATAAATATTTTTTAAAAATAATAAATATTTTTTTGCGGCAAGGATTAGTTGTTGCTCTGGTCGGTCATCAGTATAGGGATAACGTCAGCAAGAAAGACTTTTTCTTTAGGGCAAATTAAGGCTCAAACGATAACCAGCAATGCAATGAGACTAACGTCATTTAAACAGTAGAAAATAATAAGAAAATTACATATTAGTCTTCTAAAATTTTATTTTTATATTTTAGGCCCAAAAATATATTTTTGTTGACGTGACAGCTCCACCATTCGACGTATTTTCGTATTTTATAAATTAAATCGTACGATCGAATTTTAGAAAACTGATGTGTAATTATCTACTAAGTTATGCTACGTGAACGTCGCTCGTTCAGTCATTACTTGTGTCAATCTTTTAGCTGATCAAACGATAACCAGCAATGCAAGGATCTTAACTAGACTAGCGTCATTTGAACGGTCTAAATAATAAGAAAAAAAATATATATCAGCCCTCCAAATTTTTTTTTATATTTTAGGCCCGAAAATTATTTTACGTTGACGTAGCGACGCAGTCACTCGACGTATTTTCGTATTTTTGAAAATTAAATCGCAAACTGTGAATTTTAGAAAGCTGATGTGCAAATATTAGGGGTGAAAACGAGCCGAATTCGAGTCGAGTACCACTGTGCTCAAGCTCGGCTCAATTAGTTTAGCTCGAGCTCAAACTCGAGCTCGAGCTCGACGAGCTTCAAAATCTGAGCTCGAACTCGATAGATTTAAAGCTCGAACTCGACTCGAGTTCGGCTCGATTGTATCAACTGAACTGAGCTTGAGTCGAGCTCGGCTCAATTGCATAAATTAGATCAAGCTCGAGTCGAACTCGAACTCAAATTCGCTTAAGCAATTTTGTTATAAAAAAAAAATTGAATAAAATAAAAAAATTCGTTTAGGCTCGCTGGCGTAACGAGCCAAGTAACACAATGCTCAAGCTCAGCTCGTTTAATTACTCGAGCTTGAATTTGTGCTCGAACTCGACTCGAGCTCGATAATAATCGAGCTCGAGCTGAACTTAAATGAGTTCGAGCCCGAGCTATTCGTGAGCAGCTCGGCTCGTTTTCAGCCCTATATGCAATCTAAGTTATGCTACGTGAACGTCGCTCGTTCAGTCATTCCTTGCGCCACTCTTTTCTGTTAAAGATTTGACGGAACGATCCATCATCTCAAGATGATAAACGGAAGATGGAGGGCGGTGTGCTAACTTTAGCTAATCTGATGGCTGATGAGAACAGCAGCTCGCTCGTTTTCAGCCCTATAGCAATCTAAGTTATGCTACGTGAACGTCGCTCGTTCAGTCATTCCTCGTTTTCAGCCCTATATGCAAATCTAAGTTATGCTACGTGAACGTGGCTCGTTCAGTCATTCCTTGCGTCACTCTTTTCTGTTAAAGATTGACGAACGATCCATCATCTCAAGATGATAAACGGAATATGGAGGGCGGTGTGCTAACTTAGCTAATCTGAATGGCTTGATGAGAACAGAGGCGGAAGAAATCTGTTGAGCTAAGTCTAACCATCTAGCACCGCATGTATGCTAACCGGACCCCTGCTCCTATTTTTTGTTATCATCCTTTAAAAAAAACCAATTTTTTAAAAAAACTTTTAAAGATAAATATAATATATATATTATAATAAATTTTACTATCAATTTTAATAATTATTTTTAAATAAATTTTAGACTTCAAAATATTAACGAATTTAAAAATAAAATTTAAAATATATTAAGAAATTTAAATTTTAGAATACATACACTTACTTATTAAATTTTTAAAAAATTAATATAAAAATTATAAATCTTATCAAATTTATATCTTTATAATAACAAATTTTTTAAAATATATATGTATGGATAATTAGCCTTTCCACATTTTCTCGATTCAAACTCCACAAAAAAATACGATGACATGACTGCAAAAATACGATGACATGACTGTAGACGTTGCGCGCCAGATCGATACATTTTTCCGTTTTCAAATGCTAAACCGAAAAAAATATAATTCTAAGGAGGCGGAATTGTAATTTTCTTAATATCTTTTAAAAATAAAGACAAAAAACAAGGGCAGGCGAAACAGGAGACGTAGGTTCATGCCAACCGGTTTGAGTTTTTGTGCCCATAATCAGAAATACAACTTTATACTCCTAATGCATATTTGACATATGTGTTTACAACCCGTAAGTTTACGTAAATAATAGAATACCATCGTCATACTTTTAAAGGTTGAAAATATTTTCATATTTCATACAATTCAGAAAATAAAAACATCAGATCGAATTAAAAAATATACTTACAATATATATATATATATATAATTGTATATACTCCAATTATAAAAGTCATTTTACCAAATATTAATAAACAAATATTAAATGCAAAGTTTGACTAAAAAATAAAACGTAGACTAAAAAGTAAATTGTAAGACCAATTAGTTTTCTATGATTTACAGTAAATTGTAAGACTACTTAGTTTTCTATATTTTATAAATCGTATACTAGAACGACCAAGACTTCTCAGTTGCTAAAAAATAGCTATATCTATATAATAATCTTATCAGTTCTATAAAAATAAATTAATTATGAACATAATTTTTCAAAATAATAATATATATATATATATAAACTCAAGAGGCTAAGTATAGCTTACTTTAGTAGTTTAGTAAGGTTTGTATCTACATGGACTTTGGTTTTGTGTATGTTTCTTTTCACACTGTGTACGTGTATACATTCACAACCTAACTAAAACAAGTGGCCGACCTTATTTCGCTCCCCAACTAAAGCACGAGGAAGAAGCACAGCCGTCCGTTTCAAGGCCTCCTTCACACGGCACTCTGCTGAGCCTGCCGGAGCTCCGTCGCCTCCTGCTCCCCCAGGAACTCCCTCGGCCATGGCAGAGGACTACTCTTCGGGAAGCAGCACTCGCAATCCGTCTGGCACCGCTGCGGCCACACCCACGATTTCGATCCCTCCGGCGGCGCGGATTCCAGGACTTCCACGTTCTCCGGCCGCCCGCGCACCGCCGCCTCCTCAGCGGACCCCAGCACTCGACCCGGTGGAATTTCGGATGTTTGAGTGGAAGTAGACGTACACCATTGCGTCCTCCAGCTCCGGGTAGTTCATGAACAGATTCAGATCCCCGTGCACGAACGCCTTCAAAACCTGTATAATTTACAACACATTATTTGATAAATGCTTTCTAGAATATGATCGACGCAAATAAAGAGATAAATAGTTTAAAATGGTATAAAAACATACCACTGGAAGCTCCTTGCAGAAGATGTAGTAACGAAGATTGGCGATGAGATCGTGCAGGAAGTTGCCGCCGCTGATATGGCAGTGAACGTGGAGGGACATCTTGCCCTTCACCTTCCTCCATTCTGCAACTACCTCGTCGCGCTGGAGCTTGTTGTACCATCCATTTATCTGTCCATGGATTCAAATATCATCAGAAATCACTGCTACAACAGAGAGATTTAGGGAGTGATCGTCAACTTTACTGAAGCTGTGCAACAAGTGTTTGTTTAATTGCCTGTGAGAGTTCTATCTCCAGAGTTTGTGACAGATCGAAGTAGCAAGCTAGAGATGGAGTACCTGTGCACGGTTGATGGTGTTGGAGATTGAGCGTGAGCTTGGCCGTGATGTCACTGTGGGTTAATGTGTACGTCCGAGGAAGGCTCCCCGGGTGCTTCTTCTCGTCCACTCCTATCCGTAATACTTTCAGCTTCGACGCCTCGAAGATCGCCGGACCGAACAGCCTCGCCACCTAAAAATTCATCACATAATGATCAGTAGCGCGCACAGATTTAAGAACCAGAGGAAAATTGAACTATAAAGAATAGTATACGGTCCGGTGGTGATTCGCTTGCCGTTGGGAGGTCGCTTGGGAGAGAGCAGAAGTTGGCTCTTCTCCTTCAACTCATTCCGATTCGGTCGGAGTTGGGTCGGAAGCAGCTTGTACGACGGAGCAGCCGCGACAGAGAACCCCATACTCGATCAAGAAGAAGAAGAAGAGAAAACCCTACACAAACAGAAACCCCAAACGAAAAAAAAGGAGAAGAAAAAAATCACCGAAATTCCAAGGAAATGAAGATGGAAGGATCTCTACGGCACCTCTCGATCTCTCACTCTCTGTGGATCCTAGCCAAGAATACAATTTCCTGAAGTAGTTTACTTGCGCGCGTAGGTAAGCTACCGTGCTCGTTGGATGAAGAGAGAAAGCGTGTGGGAACGGAGAAACACTGCAGATGATCTATCGACGCTGACCCACCACCATGACCGATGACGCCTCTTTTATAGCTCCGAATCAAATCAACGTCTCCTCCCCGATCAACTGTGTTGAGGAAGAAGACAAACACGTAAGATGGGGACAGAGATGAGGCCCAGTAGAAGGAGAACGTTTGGCACGTGACTGGAAGCGTCTAGGGTCAGATTTGCACCGGTGTGGCGCATCGCTGCTGGCTTTAACTCTGCGCTGGCTGAACAGTTTAGGCCGACGGTCGCAGCCCGCGAGCCACAAGGCTGAACCACGACCAGATTTTCATGTCCAGCAGCTCCTGGCTCACGTGATTCCGAAACTATCAAGAAGATGATCACATGAGAACAAACGGTACAGGTAATATTTATTATCTCCGTATGGGTGGATCGAAGATACTAGATTAGATATATATATAGTAACTATATTCTGAATGAATTTTTTTTAAAAAAAATTTAATCTAAGAATGTAAATCTAAAATACATAAATAAAAAATACACAATTTTATAACATAAAAAATCAAACCGAATATAGTCAATCTAAGTACAAACTATTTACATATAATATAATAATAATAATACGGTAAAATATAAATGTAAAATAAGTAAATGAAATAAAATATGTAACATTGCAAAGAAAAGGTATAATGTGTTATACTATTTAAATTTCGATGGTACTAATGTTAAATACGCAATTATATGTTGAATGAGATTATTTTTATTTTTTGAATTTTTTTTATCTAAGAATACAAATTAAAACACAGATAAAAAATCACATAAGTTTATAAAATAAAAATTAAAAAAAAAAATCAAAATCCACTCTAAGCACAAACTACGTGCATATAATATGGTAATAAAAACAATCAAATATAAATATAGAAATAAATAGATAAAAATAAATATGACACAAATAATTATATCGTTATAAAGAAAAAAAAGGAAAATGTGTTATACTATTTAAATTTTAATGTCACTAATATAAATTCTACGTATTATTCCGCTCTCGATAGTAAACTAAGTCTTCGTTAACTCTTAATTATATATAAGATAATGTTGGCCAATTTTTTTAGACTATTTTTTTTTTCTTTTTCAGTTATCTATCAAGCTTTTATATATATATTCTAACTGGTACAATACTAATGGAATATGGCAGTAAAAAAATTAAAAAAAAAAAAAAATTCAATTTGACATTCAGAATTGAAATTTCCGCTACTTTGAAATTTCTGTTTAACTTTGCTAGGTTAGCTTGGAAAGCTAGTTAGCGTCGTGGTCACCTCCGTCTAATCCCCTTTCTTGTGTGTCAACTAATTGCTTATTGATTGCGTCATGTCCAATAGATATACGTACAATAAATAGGTTAGAGGATCTAATAGTATTAATATTATGGTTGAAATTGGACTGAATTAAACAGTTTTTTTTTTAAAATTAAACTTGTTCGTTTTACGAAAAATTGATTCCAATTTGTAACACTTTATAACTATTTATAATTAATTCCTATGACGCCTTAGGAGTGAAAGGTCAGAGGTGGAACTGAATGGAGTGATATCCGAAAATTTATGTGTTATGACAATTGTAAAAAGTTGGTCAATTAAGGGTATGATTTTTTTTCATAAATCTCAAAAAAAAAAAAAAAAAAACTTAAAAATCATAGGATACCTTCATTCCAATTTATATCACCTTTATATAAATTTATGATACCTGCTGATGTGGGCTGGGCCTTCTCGGCTTTATTGGGCTGGACCTTCTCGGCTTTATTAGGCTGGGCCTTCTCGGCTTTATTGGGCTGGGCCTTCTCGGCTTTATTGGGCATCTTATTTCATTTCATATCTGCTTCATTCGTAAATCAATTAGCAACATTCTGATTGTAAATCATGACTCCAAGATCGGAAGGGCCGTAATTAAATATAAAATTTTTAAGCAAGTGACTCGACATCGTTCGTGGGTGTGATTTATGGGGCAGTCATATCGTAAAAATTCATTTTCGAGGTACTTTTAAAAAGAAAAATTGTTAAAGAAAGTAGATTATATAGTGTTGTATAATTTAGTAAGAAGTATGGACAAGTTAAAATTTTGTACCATACGGTATCCGATACAGACACACAGAAATTTCGTCCATACAGTATCTGTCACGGACACGACCAGATACTTGTCGGACATACTAGAGGTGTTCGAAAATTAAAAGTAAAATTTTTTTGAGACATATATGTCGGACATGCCAAACAGGAGTGTAATATCTGACATATGCTTCTGAAATTTTATTTTTAATTTTTCAAAAGAAAATTTTGATATTATTACTATTTTGTTGATGAAATTAGACTCTTATTATGTAAATTTATCTAAAGGACGTAAACTATTATATTACGTATAATTTTATTATTGGATATTATTGTATTTTTAAATATTCAAATATTTAATATAAATTAATTTTTAATTATTTATATTTTTATTGCCGCGTTACAGTCGTATTCGTATCATACTTTCTTGAAAATTATCATGTCACGTGTTTGTACCATTGCATACTACTATATCCGTATCCGTGTACTTGTTTCATAGATAATTTATACTTCAATCTTTTACAAAAAAAATGTTTGGAGATAAGTCATGAATTATAAATAGAAAATTTACCGTTCAGCCCCCCTAATTTTAGGATGTTTCAAATCAGCCCTCCGAAATCGATTTCTCCGCCGACGTGGCGGTGCGCGCGTGCCGCCACGTGGCGTTTCGGGGGGCTGAACAGTAATTTCCCCATTATAAATTTAAGTTTTTAACTACTATTTTCGGAGGTCCTTTTGAAATACCATGAAACTTTCTTCTAGAAATTTTTTATTATTTTTATAATTGTTGTTTTTGAAAATATTTGAAATGAATACTTAATGCTATGTATAGTTTCCGATCTAATAGACTATAGAAATATAATTTTTCAAGTGGACTGCAATAAAATTTGGCGATAAGTACTGAAATTATACTTAATATTGAGCCAAATAATTGCAAGCGTAATGGGAATTCCCTCAATTGTGGGGAAATATTCTTTTGTAGGTGCGGATTTTCTGATGCGCAAACAACAAGATGTGGAAAAACAAACAGCGGAGATTACGCCACGTCACCTCTTACGATATTATATATAAAATTTTCGTTCATTTATTTGATTTATTTTTATAATTTTTTTAAAAAAAATATTAAACTATAAATATGTAGATTTTAATATGAACTACAATTATAGTTAAAATTTTTTCGAAAAAATATCAAATAATATAATAAATAGATGATTAAAATTTTGATCATTTTTTTACATATTATTTGGTATGTCAAATATAAAATTATGAATAATATTGTTTTCTCATAACTCTGATAAACAACTCACTACTAAAAAGCACTTCTCATAGTCATTTGTACAAACACTTTAACTGCACAAGTTCACAATTTATGAGATATATAACATTTTCAGCAAAAATATAGCTCATAAGTAAGTAATTGAATCGATCTCCTCTTACCTGAAGAACAACACATATTTTTACATGAATCATCGCTCCAATCTTCCAAATTAACGTCTCTTATTAAAGAAAACTCTCCCAAAATATCCAAAATTTGTTATCTATAAGCAAGAATTTGATCGGAAGCACCCAAAGAGATAAATCGAGAACAATATAACTTCAAGTAGCTCAATCAGATCTTACATACCACGGACCAAACCTTAAACCTAACAAATCTCTTATTTTGAACCAAATCATAACTCTCTAGAAATTCATCGTTCATGGACCGCTGTCGCCGTCTATCGGCCAAAGCTTATTGTTGTCACCATAGACCAGTCAATATCTCACTAACGTTGCCGGCGTTAACCTCGCCGGTGACGACTGTCTGGCAGAGTGGGAGGTGGCAGATCGATCGGTGATCGTGAGATCGAAATTGTTTTAGAGCTACAGTGATCGCGTGAACTGAGAACATGGGGGACGGAAGTCGCAAGAACAAGCGCTGCGAGTTCACCCACTTTGCAGCTCAAGGCTGCGAAGTGAGTGAACTCGCGCACTTACGTATCGCGCAGAACTCAAAACTGAGTTCGCCGAGTTCTCACGCGAAGAAAACAGCGAAACTCAGTTCCCACTTTTCAGTTCCACGAGTTCTCTAAGTTCTACACGAAATAAACAGCCCCTAAATGTAAAAAGTTTCAAAGTCAGGTGGCGATATGCAATTATCAATAACTTCATTCATATGGAGATTCCATGCTGCCGCACCCTGCGGCCACTATGTGCTACCACTCTCTTTTCGCATACTAATTTACATTTTATCAAAAAAATAAAATAAATAAATATGATTTTAATATTATCTATAATTTTTATATTACAAATTTTTTCAAAAAAAATAATTCTAAATATATATTTTGGACTCTAAAATTAACAACTATGGCAAATTTATAATGAGTTTTAAAAATTGTTTAAAAATCCGTTAACTTTAAAACCAAGAATATCTATTTATAAATATTTTTAGATTAAAATTTATAATTTTAATATTAAAATTTTTTCGAAAAAATAGAAATTACTAGATGAGAAGAAGGTGGTAGCAGAAATGGCGTCAGGGTGCGACGGCAGGGAATCTCCGTCCAGCTTCGTTTAGGTCACGTGCTAAATTGGCAAAATCCACTTTAGCACTGTTGTTATACGGCAGCATTATTAGGCATGAAAGGGAGATTAATAGTCCACACGTACCAGCTAGCATCTCAAACAAAAAATCACGTGTTTAACTATCCTTACCTAGACAGGTAGCATCCCCGCTGCCCTGCGGTCTCCCTCCGCCCTGTCGCCGCCAACAACTGCTTTCTAGATCTAGACGATCATTTTGTTCGTACGTTGCTGCGGCCTTTAAATTTCTTTTTTTTTAGATAACTGAAATGAGTACGAAAATCCAATGAAAGGGCTGACTTGTATAAGAAAAATGCTATTTTTTAGAATGAAAATTATCCTGAAGAAATCAGAATCGATGTGGCACAACGCCACCTCAGCATATCTTTATTATTTTTTGAAATTAAATATTTTAAAAATAAACAAATTTAATATAATTTTTTTGATAAATGTAAAATAATTATTTTTAACATATTGATATGTATGAATAATAAATTTTTAAAAATTTTATTAAATATTTAAAACTGATTTGACCATTGTGCCACATTAGTCTTAATTTCTGTAGGATCAAAATGATCATAAAAAATATCATTTCTCTTTGTACAATGATACAATCTAGTGGTTGTATCATTGAGTACAAAAAATTTAGTTGGAGAGAGCACTAATTTGAAAAATAGTATATTTTCTTAGTTGTGCTGTTAACAGCGGAAACCAGTTGCTTAGTTACTTTAGCAAAACCGGTATCCTTTAATAATAGTATAGTATGATATAATACAAGAAAATCACTGAGACTTGCGCATCAGTCACTATTTCTTTTAAAAAAATATTTATATAATGGTCAAAATGACCCCACAAGAAATATCAAGAGCTTTTTTTTTTGTATATTTAAACAGTAATTAGAAAATCTAGAAGTTAGTTTGTATGAATAGAAAAAAATTAAGGGTCGATTTATAACTATCCTTGGATATTTAAAACCAAAGCTATTATATACATAATCTTCCGCTTGTAATGTGCTTAATATATTAATAAAATTATTATTTTTTAAATGTTTTTCACAAATTAATCTTAGATCTATATTTCGAAAAAATAAATGTCTAGGACTTTTTATCCATCCAACCCATGACCTTTAACATATGAATATGAGTGCATTAATCAGCAAACACAAAACTAGATAGATGCTGTAACTCCCAAAAAAAAAAGGGCAAATACCAAATCAGCCTTTTTTTTTATTTCTATGAAATCAGTCTCTGAAAAAATATTTTCAGGGGCTAAATCGGTCGACCTCCAAAAAGAGGGGTTGATTTGGAATTTACAAAAAAAAAAAAAGCCCAAAATATCGTGAGATAGTTTCAAAGAAAAAAGTTTCTTTTACAACGTGGACTGAAATATTTTCAGAAAAATGCATCCCCGGTAGACAGCGCAGGATAGGAGACAACCAGCGATGCGTCACCGGAAGCAGCAAAAGCATCCATCCTTCACGTCCACGTGGCAGCTCATCTACCGCTTCATGGTTCTGTTCTTCACACGCGTCCGAGATCATCTTCATCCTCGTGTCCGTACCAGAACATTGTGTAAACTCAGATCAAAGCCTCTGCATCGGCTACTGAAAGCTATAAAAATGGGTGGGAGACGCTGGTGATGGATCAAGACAGTGCAAAGCAGCAGCAAAGCAAACCATTTCTGCGTCGAGCATCAGCGATCAAGAAAACTCATCTTCTCCTCCATATATAACCAGATATCAGTCTCCGATTCCAGTTCCGTCTAATTCTATTCGTTTACATCTCTCTGGTTCAGAAGCTTTGATAATTAAGAATAGCCATGGCACTCGCAGCCGGTACTTCGTCTTCCATGCAAGTGGTGCAGCCTACCCAATTTCAACCTCGTCGGAGCTGCAACGAATTGAAGAAGAGCTCGTTGTTGCGGCTCACTCCTAAGCAGCCGCCCAACAGCAAGCAAACCACCGGACCGGTACGTATTCGTCTCCGGATTAATCACGATTCTGATTAGTATTTATTGACGAAGAATTGATGTTGATTTCCAGTAAGAGATCGATGAATTAATGTTTCTGGTTAGATGTTCAGGTGGCGCGGCTGATCGGTCCGGCGATCTTCGAGTCGTCGAAGCTGAAAGTGTTGCGTATAGGCCGCACGGATGAGGCGAGGCATCCCGGAAGCCAGCCAAGGACGTACACGCTGACTCACAGCGACATGACCGCCAAGCTCACGCTCGCCATCTCCAACACCGTCAACTCAGCTCAGTTCAGCGGATGGTACAGCAAGCTCCAGCGCGACGAGGTGATTGCAGAGTGGCGGAAGGTGAAGGGCAAGATGTCCCTCCACGTCAGCTGCCACATCAGCGGCGGCAACTTCCTCCACGATCTCATCGCCAACCTCCGTTACTACATCTTCTGCAAGGAGCTCCAGTGGTATGTCCGCTATTTTTCTCTCTTTAATTATTAGTTCTTATTATAATTACGAAATATAATATATGTAGGATAAGGAGTTAACATCTTTTTTGTTATCGTGCAGGTGTTGAATGCTTTCGTTCATGGCGATTTGGATCTGTTCATGAAGTACCCGGAGCTCCAGGAGGCGCCGGTGTACGTTTATTTCGAGTCGAACAACCCTCAATTCCACAGAATCGAGTGCTGGGGTCCTCTCACAGAGGCGCTCAGAGGGCGGCCGGAACACGTCGAGTTCGTCGATCCGTATTCGTCGTCATCATCTCTGGGATCTGCGCATGGATTCCCACAGCGGTGCAAGAAAGAGTGCAGCTGCTGTTTCCCACGCCGGAGCCTCGTCCCGTGGCCCCAGGATTTCCTCGAGCAGCCTCAGCAACTACCGCAAACAACGATCTCGAGGACAAGGTCTAGCGAAGTATAAAGAAGACGAATCTTGGACTGCTGATGGGAACTCGCGGAAATTATTAGATGCGTGCAAGCGAGAGACATGGACCGTAGGATGAGTTTGCAGCCTCCAAATGAGAGACATGGACCGTAGGATGAGATTTTGCAGCCACCAAGGAAGAAAATCCGTCTCACAAGGAAAAACAAACATGCACTTGAGGAGTTCTTTTTGCTAAACTCCAAATTGTGAAATGTTCAGATTTTGTTTTATTTATTTATTATTATTTTTTTGCTGTTTTAATTTTTTTGATGTAATACATTGAAATTTTGACACTTATATACTATAGTTGTTTAATATATAAAAATTTATTTTTTTCAAGAAACATATTATTTGACCTTCAAATACTTATCATTTTTTATATATTTTTAACTAGAAATAACTAGAAAACGAATGATAATAATTAATTTTAGCTAATACTGAGCAAGCAATCAAATAGAATTGTGCTATGTAAAAAAAAAAAAAACCACATAGAAGATGCTTTTTTTTTTTTTAGCTCAAATAATCAATTTTAGTTAGAACTGTGTTGGTACCTCAAACTTGCATGACAGTTTAGATATTTAATGAAGAAACTTACATGCTAGTCTAGGATTTTAAAAACTGCGGCTAAAGTCGCTAAAATTATACAGTCGTAATAGCAATCATCAAATTTGACATATCTTGAACCTAAAACATACCAAGCTAGATGGTGTTTGGATCGACTGCTACTAAGATATACTATGGTGGTCGTGCAAATTACTTACTAATCAGGACCCATCCTAGATTATTACTGAACAGTCCTCATTTTACTGTTTCACTTTTTTCACGGATCAAAATGCCTCCAGAATGTCCCACTCCAACACTTAAACATTATTTTTAGGTGATAATTTTAACACCCCAAAATAAATGTTTAGAAATATTTTTTGAAAAAACTTTCAACACGAAAGTTGTAGATCTTATGAAGATCTACAACTTTCGTGTTGAAAGTTTTTCCAAATAAATATTTTTAAATATTTATTTTAGGGTGTTAAAAAAATTAGTTAAAAATAATTTTTTAGGCTATTTTCAACACCCAAAAATAAATATTTAAAAGCATTTTTTGGAAAAAAATTTTAATATAAAAGTTATAAATCTTATAAAGATCTACAATATTTGTGTTAAAAGTTTTTTCAAAAAATATTTCTAAATATTTATTTTTGGGTGTTGAAAATAGCACTTAAAATAGGATTAAAATGTCAAAACACATGAAGATAGAAAGGTTTTTTTGTGGGACATCCTGGGGGGCTGATTTGATGGTCAGAAACATTGAGGGGCTGAACAGTAAAGACAGAAATTTGGAGGGTTGTCTTGTAGTTTTCTCATAGGAAAATGCATTGATGCTTTTATTCTAAAAAAAAACTCAACTTCTGAGCTAGAGCCATTGATGATGCAGCCATTAAAACTAGAAAAAAATTACTCATCCCTAATAAATTACACATTAAATCAAACATAGCTAACATCCAACACACATTCGTTTCGTAATCTGCACACTTATCTTGTGATCCGCACAAATTAAAATAACAACTATACCCATACACATTTATAGGTTACTAAAATTTTCGTTCCCACGTCTATATCGTATCGTACTTTTACATCTATATTTTTACTTCCTAGCCTTCCGATGTTACAAGGCTGGTTTTTCAATAGCCTCTTCTACAGTAACTTAGCAACTCTTGCTTGGCAAAGCCATCTGTTGTCTTCTCGAGAAAACTCAAAGCACAAGACAAAGAGATGGAAGAGTAAACAATAGTAAAATGAACACTCTAACATTCATACAATTCTTACTCAAGTTCAAAGTTTCTAATAATTACAAATAAAAGACCACTCTTTTTTTTTTTTTTTTTAAACAAACCAAGATTCTAAAGGACGGATAAGATTACACCAAACATACTGCTACAACTAAGGATATAGAGTTTCCTTCTTATGCCCTAAACAACTAAATATTAAAGAAAGTTATAGAGTATTCTTCTTGGTGAACAAGATTTTGTATTGGCCAAAGACCTAGACAGCTCTAAAAAAATTCTAGAGAACTTTTTTGATAGATTCGGCATTGTCTTGGCCAGGGCTTAAGCCGCTCCAAAAATACGAGCCTAACTACGGTTAAATGTCTAGACCCGTGACACCATGGCCTGCAAAATCTCTAGAGTCGCCCACACGTGCTGCTCGCTAATACGTGTCAAATTTGCCACGTGCTAAATTAACAAAATCCACTCCGGACTGTTGTTGAACGCAGACAGCTTCCCATGCAAACAATCACGTGTTTAATTGTTAGCTACATAATTCTCTTGCAATATCTTTACTTGCACTAATAGTTATAACTTTAAAAAGGTATTTTTTTCTTAAAACAAAAAATCTAATGTTATAACTCAAATTATTGTTTAAAAAATTTTATATGATTCGTTAAAATAGTTATAAAATAATAATATGAATATCAATTATTTAGGCATAATATTTGATATGTCAATTTGACATTTTTTTAAATATATTTTAAACCATATATAAAATAATATATTTTATTTTTTAAATAATTTTGTAATTCCATTTTTTTAAGGATATCTCTAACTATGAGTTTAAGTACTGAATGGGGTGCAAGTATTGAACTTATATATGGAGCATTACAAAAATTTCTCCAAAATACTTGGGTTCATAAGTGGACAATTTGCTAAGTATTATCAAAATGGGTCCCATTCTAAAATATTTTTTCAGAGAAAAATGCCCATGTGTCCGTTAATATTTCGGAGCGCCAAAAATACCTATTAGAAGTATGTTTGGAAAAATTCTCAACACGAAAATTATAGATCTAATCAAAATCTACAATTTCATGTTAAATTTTTTTTAAAAAAAAATAATTCTAAATAGAAATTTTACTGATTTTTCGATTTCAGCTGGTTAGCGGATAGATCCTTTAAAACGTTGAAGACAAAAAAAAAAAAATCTATTTAGAAATATTTTTAGAAAAAAAATTTTAACATAAAAATTGTAGCTCTTGATGAGATTTATAATTTTTATAATAAATTTTTTTTCAAAAATTAACTCTAAATAAATGTATTTAGGCTCCGAAATGATGATGTATAAGTGGTTGTCAGATTGAATGAGCTCTCCAAATTTAATAATGATTTTTTTTTTCAAAAAATAGTTTTAAATAAATATATTGAGCTCCGAAATAATGATATATAAAGACAGATATTTCCGTTCAAGCGAAAAATAGTAGGGGAGCACGCTGAAAAGAAAACTTTAAAGGGAAGGTGCATTGAAAGAAGAATGGAGATTTGCGCTACAGTTTACGACAAAAGTTTATATTGCACTACAATTTACTTGTAAAAAAATTATACTTCCAATTTTTTTATGGAATGTGTCAAAAAATATCAAAATATGTTAATAGTTATTAGAAAATTGTCAAAGTGTTATTTTTAAAAATAAAGGGTTCCTTTCTTTTACTCATTTAATGACCGAAATACTTCTTTATGTAAAATTAAATATAATCAACAAAATTTTTTATCTTATTTTATGTCACTTTTTTATATTATTTAAATTACAATTAGAAAAACGTTTGGATATGCTGCCCTCTTTGAACCCAAAACTCTTGACGTTGTTCAATATAAAATGCCAAAATATCGTGAGATAATTTCAAAAAAAAAAAGTTTCTTTACAACGTGGAATGAAATATTTCAGAAAAACGAAAAAAAAATAGGCGTGAATTGAAATGTATCTACGTACCCGACTAACGAACCGGAGTAAATTGAAATGTACAGCGCAGGATAGAAGACAACCAGCGATGCGTCACCGGAAGAAGCAAATGCATCCATCCTTCACGTCCACGTCGCAGCTCATATCTACGGCTTCTTCACACGCGTCCGAGATCATCTTCATCCTCGTGTCCGAGATCATCTTCTCCTCGTGTTCCGTACCAGAACATTGTGTAAACTCGATCAAATGCCTCTGTGGATCGGCTACTGAAAGCTATAAAAATGGGTAGGAGACGTTGGTGATGGATCAAGACAGTGCAAAGCAGCAGCAAAACAAACCATTTCTACGTCGAGCATCAGCGATCAAGAAGACTCATCGTCTCCTCCATATATAACCAGATATCAGTCTCAGATTCCAAGTCCCGTCTAATTCTATTCGTTTACACACCTCTGGATCAGAAGCTTTGATAATTAAGAATAGCCATGGCACTCTCAGCCGGTACTTCGTCTTCCATGCAAGTGGTGCAGCCTACCCAATTTCAACCTCGTCGGAGCTGCAACGAATTGAAGAAGAGTTCGTTGTTGCGGCTCTCTCCTAAGCAGCCGTCCAACCGCAAGCAAACCACCGGACCGGTACGTAATCGTCTTCGGATTAATTAATCACGATTTCTGATCAGTATTGACGAAGTATTGATGGTGATTTCCAGTAAGAGATCGATGAATTAATGTTTCTGGTTAGATATTCAGGTGGCGCGGCTGATCGGTCCGGCGATCTTCGAGTCGTCGAAGCTAAAAGTGTTGCGTATTGGCCGCACGGATGAGGCGAGGCATCCCGGAAGCCAGCCGAGGACGTACACGCTGACTCACAGCGACATGACAGCCAAGCTCACGCTCGCCATCTCCAACACCGTTAACTCAGCTCAGTTCAGCGGATGGTACAGCAAGCTCCAGCGCGACGAGGTGATTGCAGAGTGGAGGAAGGTGAAGGGCAAGATGTCCCTCCACGTCAGCTGCCACATCAGCGGCGGCAACTTCCTGCACGATCTCATCGCCAACCTCCGTTACTACATCTTCTGCAAGGAGCTCCCAGTGGTATGTCCACTATTTTTCTCTCTTTAATTATTAGTTCTTATTATTATAATTACGAAATATAATATATGTAGGATAACGAATTAATTAATATCTTTTTTGTTATCGTGCAGGTGTTGAATGCTTTTGTTCATGGCGATTTGGATCTGTTCATGAACTACCCGGAGCTGCAGGAGGCGCCGGTGTACGTTTACTTCGAGTCGAACAACCCCAATTCCACAGAATCGAGTGCTGGGGTCCTCTCACAGAGGCGCTCAGAGGGCGGCCGGAACACGTCGAGTTCGTCGGTCCGTATTCGTCGTCATCATCTCTGGGATCTGCGCATGGATTCCCACAGCGGTGCAAGAAAGAGTGCAGCTGCTGTTTCCCACGTCGGAGTCTCGTCCCGTGGCCCAAGATTTCCTCGAGCAGCCTCAGCAACAACCGCAAACAACGATCTCGAGGACAAGGTCTAGCGAAGTATAAGAAGACGAATCTTGGACCGCGATGGGAACTTGCCGAGATTATTGAGATGCGTGCAAGCGAGAGACATGGACCGTAGGATGAAATTTGCAGCCTCCAAGCGAGAGACATGGAACGTAGGATGAGATTTGCAGCCTCCAAGCGAGAGACTGGACCGTAGGATGAGATTTTGCAGCCTCCAAGGAAGAAAATTTGCTCACAGGGAAAACAAACATGCACTTGGAGTTCTTTTTTTCTAAACTCCAAATTGTAAATATCCGGATTTTTGTTTTATTTATTTTCTGTTTTAATTTGCCTTTGATGTAATACATGCTAATTTAGATACGTGTTTATTTTGTTGTTTAATATATAAAAAATTCATTTTTACCTATTAATCTCCAAATATTTGCAAGTATACGTCTCTCTGCTAATTTTATACGTATAAATTTACTGTAACTCATATAATATTGGTATCAAATATAATTTAGCAATATTTTTTTTGGGAAGGTGTCATAAAACAAAGTTTTAGTTTATACCGGTTGAACTCCCACGCTTTGCTGCGGATATAGACAATATAAAGACAATTTCAAATTAAAAGAATTACAAACAGCAAATAATATACTATTTAAATAAAATATATGAACAAATTTGGTACATATAATTTAATTATAAAGTATATTTTATTTCAAGTTTTTTAAAAGCAAATTGTAAGAGCATGTAGTTTTATTATTAGTTATTTGATATGGTCAATTTTCCATCTACATATAAATGAGTAAAAAATTAAAAACCATGAGCATGTCAAATTTAATTAAGATACAGACTAAAGCTGGCTTCTATATGTATGATTTATAGTTCAGCAATATCTTGAATTTCCGAGAGGAACTAAATGCAGCTATTATTTAAAAATAAATAAATTATTATACAAATAAAGGAAATACAATAATATATATATATATATATAATATTATATATATATTATATATATATATATTATATAATATTTATAAATTATTATTTTTATTAAGTATTTATTTTTAAATATTCAATTTTTTATATTTTTTAAATAACTTATATGACCTTACAAATTACTATATATTAATACGAATGTCATATGGCTCCTTTAGAAATAAAGCAAATGTTATATGATATATCAAAATTATTTAAAATACCACGTGGTACGACTTTAATAGGACAGTTATATATATATATATATATAATTATTATATATATATATATATATATATTATATATTATATATATAATATTATAATATATATATATATATATTATATATATATATATATATATATATTAAACACAATGATGCATACTTTAGTAAAATGAAAACATGTATTGCAAAAAACAAATTTAGAAATAAAATATTTGGTTGCCTACAACATGATCTCATTAAATATATTTAGTTCTTGGCAATGAAGAAATATAACACAAACTTCAATAGAAAAAGATAAGAATTTTTCTTCTTTTTGAATTTCAGCCGAAAACAATGGTTCATGAGCTTGCTGCGTAATACTCCACAATTTCGGTCGGATCGGTCTAAATCAAAGATTTTGGGCCCCTTAGACCCATGAAAATGTAGATGCTAGTAGGTAAGATTTGTCCCATAAATTCTTTTCTAGAGGAAAAATTGGATGAATATATTTGGAACGCCTAGGCTAACACTAGCATATGGATCCACCCTTTTCAAATTAAAAAAAAAAAAAAGAATCTGGTTGGTGGTTCTTCCGGGGCATGGGTGCAAGACCAGAAGGCCGGGGCGGATCTGAGCGTGACATATTGTTTCAGCCACATTAAGCCCTTAAGTCTTTAAGTGCTTGCTTTAATCCAGCCATTGATCTACTTTATTTTGCTTGCTTTTAAATCCAACCGTTGATTTCTTTATAACGTTTAAGCCCCCAATTTTAGCCCTTCCTCCAGCAATACTTCCTGTTTCATTTATTTTTAATTTCCTTTTCTGCAGCGGCTATCAATATACATCCATCTATATTTAGGTTTGTTAAATCCAAACAATGAGCTGTTCGGCTTCAAATAAACTTGCACAAATTGTATCCAAGAACGCCCAATTTATGGCTATTTTATCATAACTAAATAAAATAATAGAATTAATGTAATATATATATATATATATATATATATATATATATATATACACACTAGACTTATCAGCAGTACATCAAACTTGCATGCTAATCTAGGGCAGTGACGTAACTTGTATGCTAGTCTAGGGTTTTGAAAACGGATAATTTCAATATCAACCCTCTATTTTGAAACCGATTCCATATTAGCCCCTAAAAACGGCTGATATGGCAGTTTCAAACAAACAGGGGCTGATATGGAATTATCCCTTTTGAAAAACCACGGCTAAGGTTGCTAAAATTTTTGTTATGGATCCTTTGGACTACTTTTAGAAGGAGCGAGAGCTTCTCCCTCCATACTTTAAAATGGCCAATTTGCACCGTTGGTTTCCGGAGCCCACAATTAGAGTTTAGTAGCCCGAGTTACTAATGCGGCGCCATTCATACCTCCGTCCGTTATCCGTCAATAAGTCTAACGGCAAGCTGACGTAGTTGTTAACGGGTAAAATGCACGCAAAATTTTGTCACGTGTATGTCACGTGAGGTATTGTTTCCGCATTTTAGACGATTTCCGGGATATTATTCTTGTATTCGTGGGATTTTCGTCGTCGTGATAACTATAAAATAGACATCTCCCCAACAGGCTTCTCTTTCGTCACATACTTCATGCATGGTTATGGATGAAATAGCTACCATGGTGCATAACCAAAGAAAGAGACTAAGAAATAAAAAAATATGTTAATAAATAAATAATTGCTTGAAAAGTAATGCTACAAAAACAACCATCACCTTAATTAATTTAAAGATTTATATATACCTAGCTTTCTTTCTCGGCCTGCTTCTTCTCGAATCTGCGGCTTATTGGATATGATTTACGGTGATTAGCAGCTAATCGACTGCTAACTTACGAAGATTAAGGAGGATTAGCAGGGACCACTTGGAATTTCCACAGTCAGGGAATCGAGGGAGGAATTGAGTCGCGGTGCAAATTGGCCATTTTAAAATCATCTCTCCTGTATTTCACAAAGCCCTAGGTCGTCAAAATCGATACCATGAACTCTCACAACCCCTCCCCCTTTTACCCTGAATGGCTCTAAGGTGCAAAAATTCAGATAAAAATAACAAAAATAAAGAAATACTCGCCTACGTACAACAAAAGTAAATAAAAAAAATGAAAAGGTAATATATGTACGTTACAGTGCATTTTCTAAGGAGGAAATAAGAAAACTCCTTTTCGCTCTATATTCTTATATAATGTATTCATGGACCAAATATTCACCATATCTCTTGCATAGCTCTAATAGTTATAACTCCAAAAAATACGGCATTTCCCGCATTTAGCCAAAAAACGAAAAAAAAAAGAACAAAATATATCATGTCATGTACAATCTCTTATGTTTCTCAAGTGGACCTTGTCCTCGAGATCGTTGTTTGCGGTAGTTGCTGAGGCTGCTCGAGGAAATCGTGTGGCCACGGGACGAGGCTCCGGCGTGGGAAACAGCAGCTGCACTCTTTCTTGCACCGCTGTGGGAATCCATGCGCAGATCCCAGAGATGATGACGAATACGGATCGACGAACTCGACGTGTTCCGGCCGCCCTCTGAGCGCCTCTGTGAGGGGACCCCAGCACTCGATTCTGTGGAATTGGGGGTTGTTCGACTCGAAATAAACGTACACCGGCGCCTCCTGGAGCTCCGAGTACTTCATGAACAGATCCAAATCGCCATGAACGAAAGCATTCAACACCTGCACGATAACAAAAAAGATGTTAATTCCTTATCCTACATATATTATATTTCGTAATTATTATAATAAGAACTAATAATTAAAGAGAGAAAAATAGCGGACATACCACTGGGAGCTCCTTGCAGAAGATGTAGTAACGGAGGTTGGCGATGAGATCGTGCAGAAAGTTGCCGCCGCTGATGTGGCAGCTTACGTGGAGGGACATCTTGCCCTTCACCTTCCTCCACTCTGCAATCACCTCGTCGCGCTGGAGCTTGCTGTACCATCCGCTGAACTGCGCTGAGTTGACGGTGTTGGAGATGGCGAGCGTGAGCTTGGCGGTCATGTCGCTGTGAGTCAGCGTGTACGTCCTCGGCTGGCTTCCGGGATGCCTCGCCTCATCCGTGCGGCCAATACGCAACACTTTCAGCTTCGACGACTCGAAGATCGCCGGACCGATCAGCCGCGCCACCTGAACATCAACCAGAAACATTAATCCATATCTTACTTACTGGAAATAAACATCAATTCTTCGTCAACAGTACTAATCAGAAATCGTGATTAATTAATCCGAAGACGATTACGTACCGGTCCGGTGGTTTGGTTGCGGTTGGGCGCTTGCTTAGGAGAGAGCCGCAACAACGAGCTCTTCTTCAATTCGTTGCAGCTCCGACGAGGTTGAAATTGGGTAGGCTGTACCACTTGCATGGAAGACGAAGTTCCGGCTGAGAGTGCCATGGTAATTATTCTTAATTATCAAAGCTTCTGAACCAGAGAGATCTAAACAAATGGAATTAGACAGAACTGGAATCTGAGACTGAGAATGAGTCTTCTTGATCGCTGATGCTGGACGTAGAATGTTTTGCTGCTGCTTTGCACTATCTTGATCCATCACCAACGTCTCCTACCCATTTTTATAGCTTTCAGTAGCCGATCCACAGAGGCTTTTGATCTAGTTTACGTACACAATGTTCTCGTACGGACACGAGGATGAAGATGATCTCGGACACGTGGACATGAAGGATGGATAGTGTAGCCTGCATTTGCTGCTTCCGGTGATGCATTGCTGGTTGTCTTCTATTTGCGCTGTCCTGCTGATACATTTCAATTCACACCGATTTTCTTTTTTCTCAAATATTTCATTCCACGTTGTACAAGGAACTTTTCAAAAAAAAAAAAAAAAAAAAAAAAAAAAAAACTACATCATGACAACTTACATTCAACAATGTCAAGGGTTTTGCGTTCAAAGTGAGTAGCCTAATTGTAATTTTAAATAATACAAAAAATGTGACATAAAATAGGTTAAAAAATTATGATAATATTTAATATTATATACGAAATATTGCAGTCATTAAATGAGTAAAAAAAGCAATCTGGAGATATTTTTTTTCATATCTACGCCATTTGGTGCTATGCCTGCAACAAGTTCTTTTCTAGATAATTATATTATATATTTCTGAACTTCTATTTTTGCATTGTTAGTATTACTGACTGGACAAGAGATGTAGACCGAGACCATAAAAACTTATATCACAATAAGTTTTTTCTATTTAAAGAAACAATGATTTTTTTTTTTAATAAGATTTACGGAGAATTGCACTACCGGCCGTAACTTATATCACAATAAGTTTTTTCTATTAAAAGAAACAATGTTTTTTTTTTAATAAGATTTACGGAGAATTGCACTACCGGCCCTAACTTATATCACAATAAGTTTTTTCTATTAAAAGAAACAATGATTTTTTTTTTTAATAAGATTTACGGAGAATTGCACTACCGGCCCTAACTTATATCACAATAAGTTTTTTCTATTAAAAGAAACAATGATTTTTTTTTTAATAAGATTTACGGAGAATTGCACTACCGGCCCTAACTTATATCACAATAAGTTTTTTCTATTAAAAGAAACAATGATTTTTTTTTTTGTTAATAAGATTTACGGAGAATTGAACTACCGGCCGTTCATTTTGTTTCAACATCACTTAAATTATCTTAAAATTTTCTTTTATACTTTAGTTCTTAAACACTTTTTAATACGTTTTTGAACACCTAAAACACACATCCGACGTCTTGTACCTAGACACTTATTTGTAAATTTCTGACATATATGTGTTAATTTTTGACACCCTCATATTCAAAAATAATATTTTGGTACTCTTCTAATAATTTTAACTCCTTCTTAATAACTTTTTGACACCATCCATAAAAATTTCTTAGTGTATTTTTTTTTATAAATAATTATAGTATAATATAAACTCTTGTTTTGGATTGTGGTGCAAATCTCCCTAAGATTAACGGTTCTGATATAACACATGTCCATGTAATAATTATTTCTAGCACATTAAAATGCTGCAGTCGGATATTTCTAGATCAAGATTGTTATGGTAATATTAATAATCCAAGACACAGTGGTAATATGGTCATAGAATATTATAATGGTTTGCCCGGCATGCTGTTGGGATGTTGCAATGAATGAACGAGGTCCAGGTATTCTCTTCATTCGGCTATATCAGTTTGATATCCTAATTGGACGAGTTCTCCGATAACAAGTATGTGTGCTCTTTCATGTGAGATAGTAAATTTCATCTGAATATCGGACTCATTATAGTTTTCTTCGAGATAGATCCGTGGTCCAGAATGAGGGTAGTACTTATTTCTTAAAAAGTAGAGTTTTTATGTTAGGGATTTTCAATATATAGAATTCAGAAAGGCACCAATCTTAGTAATACTTTGGAGAAAGTCAATGCTCCATGTATAAGTTCAAGACTTGCACCCCATTCACTTAAAATCATAGTTAGAGATATTCTTTAAAAAAAATTATAAAAATATTTGAAAAGTAAAATATATTTTTTATAGTTTAAAATATATTTAATAAAATTTCAAATTAATTATAGCAAATATTATGCCTAAATAATTGATATTCATATTATTATTTTATCGTATCATATAATTGTTTTTTAAAAATTATTTTTGAGTTATAACATTATTTTTTTTTTTGTTTTAAAGAAAAAAAACTTTTTTAAAGTAATAACTATTGGTGCAAGTATAGATATTGCAAGAGAATAAACTATCGATCTATGTAGCTAACAATTAAACACGTGATTAATTGTTTGCATGGGAAGCTGTCTGTGTTCAACAACCGTCCAGAGTTTGTCAATTTAGCACGTGACAAAATTTGACACGTATTAGCAAGCAGCACATGTGGACGACTCTAAGATTTTGCAGGCCATGGTGTCACGCGTCTAGACATTTAACCGTAGTTAGGCTCGTATTTTTGGAGCGGCTTAAGCCCGGGCCAAGACGATGCCAAATCTGTCAAAAAAGTTCTTTATAATTTTTTTTGGAGCTGTCTTGGTCTTTGGCCAATACAAATTCTAGCTCACCTCGAAAAATACTCTATATTTTCTTTAATACTTGGTTTTTTAGGGTATAAATATATTTGGTGTAATCTTATCCGTCCATTAGGACGTTGGGATTGGTCGTTTATTTATGATTATTAGAAGTTTTGAATTTGAGTAAAAATTATAGAAGTGTTGGAGTGTTCTTTTTACTATTGTTTACTCTTCCATCTTTTTGTAGTGCGCTTTGATTTTTTTCGAAAAAGCAACAGATGGCTTTACCAAGTAATAGTTGCTAAGTTAGTGTAGAAGTGGCTAATAAAAAGCCAGTCTTGTGACATCGGAAGGCTAAGAAGTACAGATATAGATACGAAAAAACGATACGATATGGATGTGGCAACGAAAACTTTAGTAACATATAAATGTATAGCTACAACAATAAGTACTTCGTTGATTTGAGTAATATTTTACACTAATAATTCAAACCTAAATAAGAATACAAATAAATCTTTCTATTAATGCATTAAATAGAAATAAAGATAATAATTAAAAGGATAAATGTTAATAATAACACTTTGTTGAATTCATTAAATCTGGACGGTTCAAGAGTGTTTTGAACAAAAGATAAAGCGTCGGAATGATCGATTGCGCCATTCTCTTTTGTTGAAAACTCGATCTCAAGTTTAATGAGTTTTTATATGATGAATCATCATATGAAAGAATGAGATGTTTAACATTAAAGACATCTTAAATCTTCAACAAACTTGGCAGTTTAACTGGTAAAAATTATCATTGATTTTTTTAATAATTTCGTAGAGACCGATCTTATTATCACTCAATTTGTTATATGAAGTGGTCTTTAGTAAGCAATATCCACATATATCGAGCAACTAACTGTTCATAAGTCTCCAACTCCGTGTTATAATTTACTCTCTTCAAACACCGCCTCAAATTTTATAGACTATTTCTAAGTGTTCGGGCAAAATTGAAAGATCCATAATAAAACTTGAAACTTCTTTGTCTGTCGTTGTAAGGACCGGTGCTCGGGTTAAAATACGACGCCACAATCTAAGAAATCGTCTCCTCACATATGAACCGAATACAAATTCAGCCACAACTGGTGTGGGACAATCTGCGTTCGCGGCGGTATGTCCGCATGAGCCAAATCCCAACCAGTCCAAGCCAGACAGTATTGTTGGTCCAGCGAACGTAATCTACCCTGTACGAGTCAGTTCTAACCTACCGACTTGGCTCGTAAGTCTCTGCGGACTGGACACGCCAGGCGCACCGTGCACGCGCTGGCACTCAACAATCCCCAGCACTGCGCCGGGTGGCTCGCACACAAATCTGATCTGATACCACGTGTAAAGACCGGTGCTTGGCTTAAAAAGCGATGCGCAATCTAAGGAGTTTTATCCTCACATATGAACCAAATACAAGTTCAGTCTCAACTGGTGTGGGACAATTTGCGCTCGTGGCAGTTAGTCCGCGTGAGCCAGGGTCCAACCAATCTTGACAGTATTGCTGGCCCATCGAACGTAGCCTACCATGCACGAGTCAATTCTAACCTGCCAACTTGACTCGCAAGCCTATGTCGCGTAGGCACGATCCGCCAGGCGCACGTGCTGGCACTCAATAGTTGTCAATTTGTACGACCATCACAGTATATCTTAGCAATAGTCGATCCAATGAACCATCTAACAATATATGTTTTCGGCTCAAGATATGTGCAATTTGTTGATTCATATCACGACTGTACAATTTTAGCGACTTTAGCCGCAATTTTTAAAATCCGTGACAAGCATGTAAGTATTTTTCATTAAATATCTAGACTATCATGCAAGTTTAAGGTACCACCACAGTTCTAACTAAAACTGATTCGCTGAGGTAAAATTAAACTAATAAAAAAAAGCGCATCTTCTATGTGATTTTTTTTTTTCACATAGCAACAATTTCATTTGAATGCATGCTCAGTATTAACTAAAATTAATTATTATCATAAGTTTTATAGTTATTTCTATTTAAAAATATTTTAAGAAAAAAGTATTTGAAGGTCAAACAGATGTTTCTTGAAAAAATGACTTTTATATAGTAAACAACTACAATATAAACATGTCTAAATTTCAATGTATTACATCAAAAGAAAATTAAAACAACAAAAAATAATAATAATAAATAAATAAAACAAAAATCTGAACATTTCACAATTTGGAGTTTGGCAAAAAGAACTCCCAAGTCCATGTTTGTTTTCCTTGTGAGACGGATTTCTTCCTTGATGGCTGCAAAATCTTATCCTACGGTCCATGTCTCTCGCTTGGAGGCTGCAAATTTCATCGTACGGTCCATGTCTCTCGCTTGCACGCATCTAATAATCGGCAAGTTCCCATCAGCGGTCCAAGATGTCTTCTTATACTTCGCTAGACCTTGTCCTCGAGATCGTTGTTTGCGGTTGTTGCTGAGGCTGCTCGAGGAAATCATTGGGCCACGGGACGAGACTCCGGCGTGGGAAACAGCAGCTGCACTCTTTGTTGCAGCGCTGTGGGAATCCATGCGCAGATCCCAGAGATGATGACGACGAATACGGATCGACGAACTCGACGTGTTCCGGCCGCCCTCCGAGCGCCTCTGTGAGAGCACCCCAGCACTCGATTCTGTGGAATTGGGGGTTGTTCGACTCGAAGTAAACGTACACCGGCGCCTCCTGCAGCTCCGGGTAGTTCATGAACAGCTCCAAATCGCCATGAACGAAAGCATTCAACACCTTCACAATAACAAAAGAAAAAATATTAATTCGTTATCCTACATATATTATATTTCGTGATTATAATAAGAACTAATAATTAAAGTGAGAAAAATAGTGGATATATATACATACCACTGGGAGCTCCTTGCAGAAGATGTAGTAACGGAGGTTGGCGATGAGATCGTGCAGGAAGTTGCCGCCGCTGATGTGGCAGCTGACGTGGAGGGACATCTTGCCCTTCACCTTCCTCCACTCTGCAATCACCTCGTCGCGCTGGAGCTTGCTGTACCATCCGCTGAACTGAGATGAGTTGACGGTGTTGGAGATGGCGAGCGTGAGCTTGGCGGTCATGTCGCTGTGAGTCAGCGTGTACGTCCTCGGCTGGCTTCCGGGATGCCTCGCCTCATCCGTGCGGCCAATACGCAACACTTTCAGCTTCGACGCCTCGAAGATCGCCGGACCGATCAGCCGCGCCACCTGAACATCAAACCAGAAATTAGTTCATCGATCTCTTAATTAATGGAAATCACCATCAATTCTTCGTCAACAGTACTGATTAGAAATCGTGATTAATTAATCCGAAGACGAATACGTACCGGTCCGGTGATTTGCTTGCGGTTGGGCGGCTGTTTAGGAGTGAGCCGCAACAACGAGCTCTTCTTCAATTCGTTGCAGCTCCGACGAGGTTGAAATTGGGTAGGCTGAACCACTTGCATGGAAGACGAAGTACCGGCTGCGAGTGCCATGGCTATTCTTAATTATCAAAGCTTCTGATCCAGAGGTGTGTAAACGAATAGAATTAGACGGGACTTGGAATCTGAGACTGATATCTGGTTGTATATGGAGGAAACGATGAGTCTTCTTGATCGCTGACGCTCGACGTAGAAATGGTTTGTTTTGCTGCTTTGCACTGTCTTGATCCATCACCAACGTCTCCCACCCATTTTTATAGCTTTCAGTAGCCGATCCACAGAAGGCATTTGATCGAGTTTACACAATGTTCTGGTACGGACACGAGGATGAAGATGATCTCGGACGCGTGTGACGAAACGGAACCAAGAAGCCGTAGATGAGCTGCGTCGTGGACACTAAGGATGGAGAGTGTAGCCTGGATTTGCTGCTTCCGGTGACGCATCGCTGGTTGTCTTCTATTCTGCGCTGTCCTGCCGATCGGACAACCGGATCGTCGGGTAAATATGTTTCAATTCACGCCGTTTTTTTCGTTTTCTAAAATATTTCATTCCACGTTGTAGAAGAAACGTTTTTTTTTTTTTTTCAAATTATCTCACGATATTTTGGCATTTTGTATTGGACAACGTCAAGACTCTTAGGGTTCAAAGAGGGCTAGGGGTGCGGACCGAAAATTAGATCGGACCTTTGAACTAGAGGTGTGCAAATGGTCCGATTTTCGGTCCGGACTGGTAGAATTTCAGGCTGTTCGGCGTCCACATAGTAAGCATTTATCGGTCCTTAGTCCGGTCTGGTCCAAAATTGGTAAAACTGGTGGACCGGATCGAGGACTGGTTAGCCAACAAGCTTGACCCATATCTGCATCTCATGGCCAGTCCACTTGGTGAAATCCGTGGTGCGATCCGCACCATTCTCGTGAATCGCGATCCTCTGCTCGGTGAGATCCGCGGTGCGGTCCGCCCATTCTTGCGAATCGCGACGACGCGATCCAAGGTCCGCAGTCCTCTTCTTTCTCCCTCGCGCCTCTGCATCGCTTCGTCGTCGTTTGTCGTTGTTGATCGGTCACTACGTCGTCGTCTTCGATCGGATCGTTATGTCGTCGTCTTCGCCGTCTTCGATCGAATCGCTGCGTCTTCGATCGAATCGCTGCGTCTTCGATTGTATCGCTGCGTCGTCGTCTTCGATCACCTCGTGAGCGCCGAGCATGGTGGAGCTCGCAGATCGAATCCGCTGCTCGTCCTAGCCGACGGGACTGGTAGCGCGCTGATGGCGGCGAGACGAACCTGTCTTCAACATGTGCGGTGACGAGGTGCGGTCCACAGCACAGTGCCCGGTGACTTGGATTTGATCAGCGCAGTGACAACGGTTCAGAGGAGACCTGCGGACCGCTCCAAACCGGTCGGTCTAGTTCGGTTCAAATTTCTCGTGGTCCTGGCCGGCTGGACCGATCCGAGTTCAGTTCGGTCCGCGGTCCACCGTCTCCTCTAGGTTCGGTCTTCAGTTCGGTCCGGACCTGTTGCACACCCTAAAGAGGGCAGCATATCCAAAAGTTTTTCGAATTGTACTTTTAAATAATATAAAAAAAGTGACATAAATAGGATAAAGAATTTATGATAATATTTTATTTTACAAACGGAAGTATTTCAGTCATTAAATGAGTAAAAAAAAAGCAATATGGAGAATGTCCCTCCCTTCCTACCCCCCCCCCCCCCCCTCCCTCTCTAATAACTTTTAACATATTTTGATAATTTTTAACACCCTCCATAAAAAAAATTTAAGTGTAATTTTTTTTACAAGTGAACTGTAGTGCAATATACTATGTCTTGAACTGTAGTGCAAATCTCCATTTTTTTTCAACACACCCTAGGTAGCATGGACACGGGCACGACACGCACGACATGGGACACGGCAATTTTAAAAAAAAATAGGACACGGATACGATTCGGATAGGCAATTAAAATTTTAAATAATTAAAAAATAATTTATACGATATATTTAAATATTAGAAAATATAATAACATTTGATAATAAGTCTATCTAAAATATAATATTTCGCGTCCTTGAAATAAATCTAAACACTAAAAGTCTAATTATATCAACTAAATAAAAAGAATAATAATATCTGAGTGCATAACTATATTATATTACGTTCAACTATTATAAATAATACTTAACTCTTCTAAAAAAATAAATAAAAAATAATTCTTTAAAAAAATGAATAGTGACGCATGTGTCGGACACACCGAACAGAAGTGTCCGACACGCGTACGTGTCCGATTTTTTTTTTTTAAATTTTTCTTTGACACGCCACGTGGCGTGTCCGATACGTGTCCGGACGTGTTCGAGGAGTGTCGTGTCTGACACGTGCACGGATATGGACACGTCGATATTTTTGGAGTGTCCATGCTACATAGAACGCACCTCTTCTTTAAAATTTTCTTTTCAGCGCGCTCCCCTACTATTTTTGCTCGGAGGGAAATGCCCCTCTTTATATTATTATCATTTCGGAGCCTCAATATATTTATTTAGAACTATTTTTTTGAAAAACTTTCAACATAAAAGTTGTAAATCTCATCAAGATCTATAATTTTTATGTTAAAAGTTTTTAAAAAAATACTTCTAAATAGGTATTTTGGGTTTTGAAGTGTTAACGGGTCGACCCGCTAACCCTCTGAAATTGAAAAATTACTAAAATATCTTTTAAAAGTATTTTTTTGGAAACATTGTCAACATGAAATTGTACATCTAGATGAGATCTACAATTTTTAGTATTTAGAGTTTTTCCAAAATATACTTCTAATAGCTATTTGGGGCTCCGAAATGTTAACGAACACATGGGCTTTTTTTCTGAAAAAATCAAATTTTCTGTCACGGGGTTGAATTGAAAACAGTAACGCGTGGGGGCTATAGAGCAAGAAAAATTTTATGTGGGAGGCTGAACAGTAATTACCCCTAATTATTTCTAGCTCATCGAAATGCATGCAATCGGATCTTTCTAGACCAACATTGCCATAGAAATTTTAATCCAAGACACCGTGGTAATATGGTCATTGAATATTATAAAAATGGTCTTTGTGTCGTGGTGTTTGGGTATCACAACAGATGAACGAGTGTTCTGGAATTCTCTCCATCCGGCTATGATTTTTTGCTACATCGATTTGACTTATTAAATGGACGAGTTATACCGATAACACGCGTATGCACCCCTCAAATGTGGTAGGAGACTTTGTCTTTGTATTAGTTGTATTGTAGTTTTCTTTCGGATATTGTCCGGGTCCAGAACGAGGGTAGTGTTTATTTCTTAAAAAAGAAGCGGACTTTTTATGTTAGGGGTTTTCAATTTATAGAATTCAGAATTATTTAAAAAATAAAATGTATTATTTTATGGTTTAAAAATATATTTAATAAAATGTCAAATTAACATATCAAATATTATGCCTAAATAATTGATATTCATGTTATTATTTTATAACTATTTTAACGAATCATATAAAATTTTTTAAACAATAATTTGAGTTATAACATTAGATTTTTTGTTTTAAGAATCTTTTTAAAGTTATAACTATTGGTGCAAGTATAGATATTGCAAGAGAACAAACTATCGTTGCTAACAATTAAACACGTGATTGTTTGTTTGTATGGGAAGCTGTCTGTTTTCAACAACAGCCCTGAGTAGATTTTGTCAATTTAGCACGTGACAAAATTTGACACGTATTAGCGAGCAGCACGTGTGGGCGACTCTAGAGATTTTGCAGGCCATGGTGTCAGGGGTCTAGACATTTAACCGTAGTTAGGCTCGTACTTTTGGAGCGGCTTAAGCCCTGGCCAAGACGATGCCAAATCTGTCAAAAAAGTTACTCTAGAATTTTTTTTTGGGGTTCTTGCAGATCAGCCTCCCGTTTTTCTTTTTTGGACAAATCAGTCCCCAAAAACGTATTTTCGGGGACTGATTTGCTTTTTTTTTTTACAAATCAGCCCCCCGAAAATGCGTTTCGGGGGGCTGATCTGCGAAACCCCAAAATAGGGGGGGCTGATCTGCAATTATCCCTTTTTTTTTGGAGTTGTCTTGGTCTTTGGCCAATACAAATTCTGACTTACCTAGAAGAACATTCTATAATTTTCTTTATAACTTGGTTGTTTAGGGCATAAGAATGAATACTCTAGATCTTTATAGCAGTATGCTTGGTATAATCTTATCCGTCCATTAGAACGTTGGGTTTTTTTTAAAAAAAATAAAGTAAAATAAGAGAGTGGTCTTTTATTTGTAATTATTAGAAACTTTGAACGTGCGTAAGAACTATAAAAATTGTAGGAGTGTTAGAGTGTTCTTTTTACTATTGTTTACTCTTCCATCTTTTTGTCTTGTTTTTGAGTTTTCTCGAGAAGACATCAGATGGATTTGTCAGTAAGAGTTGCTAAGTTATTGTAGAAGAGGCTATTAAAAAGCCAGCCTTGTGACATCGGAAGGTTAGGAAGTATAGATATAGATACGAAAATACGATACTATATGGACGTGGCAACGAAAATTTTAGTAACCTATAAAGTTGTAGCTACAACAATAAGTACTTTGTTGATTTGAGTAATATTTTACACTAATAATTAAAACCTTAAGAAGAATACAAATAACTCTTTCTACTAATGCATTAAAATAGAAATAAAGATAATAATTAAAAGGGTAAATGTTACTAATAACACTTTGTTGAATTCATTAAATCTGGACAGTTCATGAGTGTTTTGAGCAGAAGATGAAGCGTTGGGATGAACATTGTGTCATTCTCTTTTGTTGAAAACTCGATGTCAAGTTTAATGAGTTCATATGATGAATTATCATATTAAAGAATGAGATGTTTGACATTAAAGACATCTTAAATTTTCAACAAACTTGGTGGTTTAACTGCTAAAAATTATCATTGATTTTCTTAATAATTTTATAGAGACTGATCTTATGATCCCTCAATTTGTTATAGGAAGCGGCCTTTTAGTAAGCAATGTCCGTATATATCGAGCAATGAACTGTTCATAAGTCTTCAACTCATTTAGAGTAACCAATTTATCTCCGTGTTATCATTTACTCTCTTCAAACACCGCCTCAAATTTTATAGACTATTCTTATGTGTTCGGACATAATTGAAAGATCCATAATAATTAATAAAACTTGAAACTTCTTTGTATGTTGTTATGAGGATCGGTGTTCAGCTTAAAATGTGACGCCGCAATCTAAGAAGTCGTCTCCTCACATATGAACCGAACACAAGTTCAGTCTCAGCTGGTGTGGGACAATCTACGTTCGCAGTGGTAAGTGCGTGTCGACACCTCATTTTGTCCGGGCTGCTAGTCAGCGAAACCAATATGCACCGATTAAGTCAAATCAAGTCCATTTTGAATCAATCCGATCGATTTAATTCGGCTCAGTTAATCCAGGCGATGGCTACCATAACCCTATCATAATGCGATGATCGAATCCCTGCCCCGCGACACCGATTTAGATACTGCTAAAAATTCATTAAAAAAAATAAAAAATAAAATAAAAATATATTTAATGAGGATAAATAATGAGGACAAAATTATGAATATGTGTGTGTGAAGCTGTACATGCCATTTTCATCAAACAATTAATAAGACAACAAATTGGGTAAGTCAAAACCTTGGGAGGATAATTGCACTTTATAAATAAACATGAAGGGGTGAAATTTTGGAGGAATGGGTTGGTTGCATGCATCCTGGGAGGAGATTATAAGGGGGACGCAGGAAGAAGGAGGATGAGGGAGCTTTTTTTTAAAAAAAAAAAAAAGGAAAAAGCAAGCAGCCGAGAGAGAGGGAGAGAGAGAGAGAGGAGAAAAAGAGCCGGTGGGAGAGGGAAGAGGGAGCCGCCGCCTTCACCTTCGACTCCTACGCTCCTCTGCAACCAAACCCCGCACGCGTGACACGTGAAACTCGTCGCCGCCGCGCCAAGCTCTCGGCCGACGCGTCCGAAACGTCCAAACTACCAAAGACTCAACCCACATCCGAACCTCAAGGTAACCCTCCAAAAAAATCGCCTCTACGTCGAATATAACACGGGACGCCGCCGTGACTTCGCCGTCGGCGAGCCACGGTGGCGGAAATAAAAAATAAAAATATTCACCCGAAATTGCACCCCGCTATATCTAATCACACACACGTCAAAATAAAATTTGGACATCACCATTGAACTCAGAACCCTCAAAAACGTTAGGAACAACCCCTGTGACGGCGGCACCACCGCCGATGGCGGCACCACCGCCGATGGCGGCACCACCGCCGATGGCGGTACCGCCGCGAGCAGCGAGCTCTCGCGAGCTCGCTGCTCGCGGGATGAAGACGAACCGGCTTGGCCGGTTCTGACCGGCCAAGCCGGTCGCGCGCGGGGTTAAGCCCCGCGCGTGGACCCGAGTCAGGCTCGGGTCCGATCCGGGCCGAGCGCGCCCGGACGAGCCACTTTGGCTCTGGACCGGGCCAAATGGTCTGGTCCGGCCCATTAAGGGCCCAGAATCGGTTTTAATTGATTTTAATTAAATTTTAAGCTCTAATTTAATAAATAACTGATTTTAACTATCTTTTTTTTTAATCTCAAATCACCAAAAACACCAGATTTGACTATAATTTGTAGAAAAATCTCAAACCACGCTTACGAATTTGAGTTTAGAGGGAGATGGTTACTCGAACTCTATAACTTAATTTAATTTTTAAAAAATTAATAACACTAATAAATACAAGCATAAAATTAAGATTAGAGGGAGATGGCTACTCGAACTCTATAACTTAATTTAATTTTTAAAACATTAATAACATTAATAAATACATTCATAAAATCAAAATTAGAGAGAGGTGGTTATCCGAACTCAAATCTCGAAGTTAATTCACATTTGAAAAGGGGCGATGGAGAGGAAACGGAAATGCACTGAGCCCCAATAAATAGAGATCCCGACCAATAAAATATAACACTTTTAAGGTTAGTGTGAGGTGGCTATCCGAACTCTACATCTTAAAGATAATTTGTGATTGTACATAATATTATTGCTTGTAAAATGTCCAATTATGCGTTAATCAGTATAGACAAGAATGAGGTGGTTATCCGATTTCCAAGAATTTATACTGGTTAACATTAACAAATTAGTCAGTTATTACGAGTCTAATTTTAAATAAAACTAAACCACTTAATTAAGAGTACCCTCATTACGAGGGGCGCTGTGGGGGTGTTCCGTCTTCCCCACACGTAACCGACGAACGAACCTAAAAATCTCAAACGTGCCTTATCCGGTTTCCTAATTTTCCATAAAAATTAGGTGGCGACTTGTTGACGGCCTACTCGCCGCGCTGCGCGCGCGTGCGCTGTATATTGTGACAGAGGAGTCGCCACCTAGATGTTTTAAGGAAATCTAGGAAACCTACTGGTCTTTTAGAGATTTAAGGTTCGTTTACATCGGTTACGAGTTAGGAAGGTGTTAGGCACCTAACGTCGTCCCTAAAAGGGTTGCCTTATCTTTTGATTGTTAATATGACATGGTTTATCAATTATTATGCTTAATTTAGAATTTGTTTAATTTGGATGGATAATTTTTTTAATTGCAGGAGAATCCTCCTATGATATTAGTCAGGCAGAGAAACCTCTCCCGGATTAAGTTTTTTTATATATATTATTCTTAAATTTTAACTATTTTAAGTATTCGTGTTATTTTGCGGGAGAATCCTCCCGACGGATTAACGGGATAGAGAAGCCTCTTCCCGATTTATATGTCTTATTATATGATTTTCTTTAATTTATTTAATTATTTATATTTGAATCTTATGTGGGAGAATCCTCCCGATTTAACTTTAATATTTATCAAATTAATTTATTATCATGTTTTAAATATCATACGGGAGAATCCTCCCTATGGGTTAATCGGATAGAGAAGCCTCTTATCTGATTTAATATTTTTTTGCATGTATATTTAATATGGTTTTTTTTTAATCATTTACGTATTAGTATTTATAATTTAATTTTACGGGAGAATCCTCCCGGAGTTTTAACAAATAGATAAATAATTTTTAATTATTTGTGTTAAGATATTTTATGGGAGAATCCTCCCAGAAGATTGTTCGGGTTGAGAGTCTTCTTCTCGAATTTCATATATTTTTAATTATTTATATTTAAGTATTTTACGGGAGAATCCTCCCAATTACGTTTTCTGAGTAGAGAATCCTCTTCCCGATTTATCATTTAATCTCTTCATTTTTATATTATTATTTATATTTTAATTATTATACGGGAGAATCCTCCCGTTAAGTTAACTGGAACGAGAATCCTCGCCTTGATTTGTTAGTTTATTATTTACTTAATAAATTTATAATTAGTTTTAACATTATTCGGGAGAAACCTCCCGATATTTTGATTGGGTTAAGAATCCTCTCCCCGCATATAATTTTTAATTTATTTATATTAATTTAAATTAGAAATTAATTAACTAGATTTATTTTAAAAGAAAATTAATTAAAAAAAATAAAACAAAAGGGTATTTGGGCCCCCTAATGGGCTGGGCCGGACCAAACTGGTCCGGCCCGAGCCCAATCGGCTCGCCCGGGCGCAATTGCGCCCGGGTCGGACCTTTGGGTCCAGCGCGGGGCTTAGCCCCGCGCAACCGGGCGCTCTCGTGCGCCCGGGTGCGGACCCGAGCAAGGCTCGGGTCCGCGCGCGGGGTTTAACCCCGCGCGCGACCGGCTTGGCCGGTCAGAACCGGCCAAGCCGGTTCGTCTTCAACCTTACGCGAGCGCGAGCTCGCAACCGCGAGCTCGCTGCTCGCGGCGGCCGCCGGCGGCGGCCGTTTCGTCGCCGGCGATGGTGTCCGGGGGGTCTACCCTAGTGTTTTTCGACCTCCCGAATACAATGGTGATGTCAAAAATTGATTTCGGAGCTCCGTTAGGCGTATTTTTGAGTTTACGGCTAACGGCGACGTTTCGGTGCTCGTCGTATTTAACCACTGTAATAGGTGTTTCTAGGGTTTTAGTGGATGCTGATTCTAATGGTGAGGTCAAAACTTTGTTTAGACCTTTGTATAGGTAGTTATAAGAGGGTGCAAGTTTATGTGTTTTTTTGTTTTAAAATTTTCCGGCCGCCGCCGCCGTTTCCGGCGGCGGCTATCACTGAAGATCAGTCGACAGAGGTGTATAGATTATATTTATGGGTTTTGAGGAGGTTTATATGATTGTACCTCAATTGTGGGGTCTTGGAGGCGTCGGGTGCGACTTCGGCGCCGGCGATGGTAAGCTCCACGGGTCGTGCGGCCGGCGATGTGATCTCAGTGTAGTCCAGAGATGACGCTGAAGATGATGAAGCGAGGAGAATGGTGGTCTCGCAGCCTCCCGGCTCTCTCTTTTCAAACTCTCTCTCTCTCTCTCTCTTTTCTCTCCACCCCTCTCCCACTTCCACCGGTGGCTCTTCCCCCTCTCCCATGGGTATATAAAGAGATTTTGGGTAAGGATGGAGGTCAATGATGCATTAAATGGAGGTGTGGTGATGGTGAGGGGGGTTAGGGTTGATGAAGAAAAATGAGATATGGGGGGAATGGTGGCCAACGACCAAAGGAGATCCCCCCCTATCTCTTTGTCTTTTTCTTTTTTTTTTTTAATTATTATTAGTTTATATATTATATAGATATGTGTATATATGTGTTGTAGTGTATATGTGCACATGCGCGTAAATTTGCATGTATACGTATATTCGGATGATATTGCATGTATATGTGTTATCACACGTAAACATATCGCGAAATAATTTTAATTGGACTTAATCAAGCCAATCAGACATAATCTGGGCCTAATTGGATTTGATTGGGTCGATCGATTCAGGTCAAATTTTAATTACACTCCATTGGTCTTGATCGGTTTATTTCAGTAGCATGTACTGCCAACCCGGACAAAATGGGGTGTCAACAGTTGCCCCTCTTTTTCTGATCCTTAGCATAAGGATCGGAAAAAGATAAAGGTGACCCCCATTTTGGATGATGTGAAATATTTTGCTTTATGCAGTGCATCAGTTTGGAGTTTGTCTCTCCTCCCTTTTCTTTTAATTGGGTAAACTTGATGAAGGATCAATTGACCCACGACAGAATGATCTTGTGATGCGTTCGTCTCCAGAGTAGGATTTTGAAGTTATAATCAAGAGACAGTGGTCCCATGACAGAGTTTATCCTAGAGTGCGGTACTACACGTTAGAGGTTTGAAATTTGTTGTCATAAGACAGTGGTCTCATGACGGAAGTTACCCAGAGTACGGTGGCCTCATGGTAAGATTTGAGATTTGGAATCATGAAACAATGGTCTTATTCCAGCACGACCCTGGAGTGCAGTTTCCTCCAGGGTAGGGTTTGAAATTTGGTAATCATGAGACAGTGATCTCATGACAGCACGACCTTGGAGTGCAGTTCCCTCCAAGATAAGATTTGAAATTGTATAATAATAAGATAGTGATCTCATGACAGGAATACCCCTAGAGCGCGGTAGCCTCCAGGATTAGATTTGAAGTTTGATAATCATGAGACAATGGTCTCATGATGGAACTGACCTTAAAGTGCGGTAGCCTCCAAGGTTGGGTTTGAAATTTGATGACCCTAGAGTGCAGTGGCCCCTGGGATATGATTTGAAATTTGATGACCCTAGTGTGCAGTGGCCCCTAGGGTATTATTTGAAATTTGGTAATAATGAGACAATGGTCTCACGAAAGAAATGTCCCTGGAATGCGGTGGCCTCCAGGGTAAGATTTAAAATTTGATAATCATGAGACAGTGGTCTCATGACGGGAGTGGCCTAGAGTACGGTGGCCTCCAGGGTTAAGATCGAATCCCTATTGGTCTGTCCAGCCTTCAGGAATCGAAGAGTATCATGTGGTTTGAATCCCTATTGCTCTGTCCAGGCTTCGGGAATCAAAATGTATCATGTGATTCGAATCCCTATTGCTCTGTCCAGGCTTCGGGAACGAAATATACGTGATTTGAATCCCTATTCCTCTGTCCAGACTTCGGGAATCGAAGAGTATCGTGTGGTTTGAATCCCTATTTCTCTGTCCAGACTTCGGGAATCAAAGTGTATTATGTGATTCGAATCCCTATTGCTCTGTCCAGGCTTCGGGAAACGAAATATATGTGATTTGAATCCCTATTGCTCTGTCCAGGCTTCGGGAATCAAAATAATCACGTCAAAGCCGGTACTGATTTCGGTGAATTCTAGAGGCCCATACAGTACTAAGAATGTAAAGTATCATTTTATGATTCAGCTCGAAACCCATTCGGACTTTTGAGAGAATAAAATTATGTGGTTTTTTTTTTTTTTTTTTTTTTATTAGCTTAAATTTTTGAATTCGCGTGGTTTTCAAAACTATGTCGAAAAGATTATATGGCCCTCTTTTTTTGAGAAAATTTATGCAAAATTATTTGTTTGAGAAAACCATGTGTTGTGCATGCTTTAGGTTGGCGTCGACGTCTGTCCACTACCTCTGCTCCTTTTATAGTCCTTCGTTCGGAATTTTGAGAAGATTCTGATTGATCTTGTCTCTGTATGTCGACCGATTTCGAGCAGACGATGTTGTTGATATGCGTTTCATCATAAATTAAATTTTTCGGCAGAAAAATTTGCCCCAGTATGGCAAGCTAAACTGGTTTTATTTTTGTGCCACTTTTCTTGACCAACCAAAATTTTGCCCCAGTTTAAACAGACGTGTGTGGTCCTTTTTTTTTTTTTTTTTTTTTTTTTGCGAAGAATTTTGCCCCAGTTTGACCATGTCGCTTGCTTCATTATTGGTCCTTTTCTCATTCTTCAGATTTTCTTTCTCTTTTTTTTTTTTTTTTTTTTTTTTTGTAGAGTGTACGGACCTCATTGTTTCTTTTTCTAGTAAGTCACACGAAATTTAGGTTATGCTTATAGCTTATCATAATATGAGTTTTCTAATTTTCATGAGTCGCAAATTTGGCTCATTGCTTTTCATTTCGAGGAAAAATCCTCGATCTGAATCTCAAAATTGAAAGTATATAACTTAAGGAAGAATTTTCTTAAATAGCAAAATGACCCCTGTATAAAAGGTTAGTTTTGAAGAGTGGGATTCTGAGTTATTGGCTTAATCAGAAAAAGTGGATGTTGGGTTATCGGCTTATATTTGAAAAGTGGAGCTTGTAGATAATATGGCCTATCAGAAAAGTGGTGTTTGGAAGGAGAGAATGGATTTATGTGAATCCTGTAAAACGTAAATTCGCATATGTATGTTATGTAGCAGAATTATTAAGTCAGAAAAAAAAATTCGCATTCTCTTGCGCCCTATCAGATTTTGCCTAGGCCGTCCTTTCGGATTTCAACCTAGCGGGCTTTTATTTTATTTCATTTTTTTTTTTTTTACATTTTCGTTCACATATACGACTTCGAATTGATGGCGTTGATGATGCTGCTAACTCTTCTTGAAATTCTGCCAAGCCTTTGTTATGTTTTGGAAATGATTGCTTATCTTCTGTGTCATTCCCTTTTTCTCTTTGTCATTTTCACTCTTAGTTTTATCTGAACACGACTCTTAATGCTCTGCCTCTAGGACGATAGCACCACAAGTACATATTCGAATGCTGGGATAGCTGATCGAATATTGGTACTTAGAGTCTTCAACAAGTTCATAGATGTCTTTCTTTTTTTTCTTTTTTTTTTTTTTTTTATTTTTTTTATTTTTATTTTTTAAACACGACTCTTAATGCTATGTCCCTGAGATTGGGACAGACGCACCACAAGTACATATTTAGAGCTTTTATAGCTAGCCAAATATTGGTACTTAGAGCCTTTTACGTGTTTGAAATGTTTTTTTTTTTTTTTTTTTTTTTTTTTTTGACAAATGACATTGCAATCATGACTTCTCACCCTTGTTGATCTTGAAGAGCGTCATTTTTTCAATTTCCCTTAGCTTGGGCATGTGAAATGGAAAAGCAAGATATATATATTTCCCCTTTTTTTTTTTTTTTTTTTTTTTTTTTTTTTTTGAGAATGCTAATTTTTCATCTCTCATACATTATTTGAATTGCGTTTCACAGGATTCCCAAGAGTTCATAAAAAGCGATGTTATGGAGAGTTTAATGATATTTCGAAAGAACTGGAGCCAAATTTGCTATTCAGAAAAATTCTGTTAAAGTTACATTCAGAAAAATTTTCTTCCAATCTAGAGTAGTCTGTTGAAAAGCAAATTACCAGACTTGGCTCAATGTAAAATACAAAATCATATGATGATAAGTAATAAGCTAAACATAAAATCTTGTTGTGACTTAGCTAAAATTGGAAAACACGGAGGAGTTAACATGTCCCTTATCATGCAAAATATCTTCTTACAGAATCAGCATTTACAATAAACTCAGAGTCGGATTCATCCATTTCTACGAGGACTAATGCTCCGCCTGAAAAGGCGTGTTTCACTACGTATGGACCTTCGTAGTTCGGTGCCCATTTGCCGCGATGGTCAAACGCGACTGGGCTTGTCTTCTTGATTACTAAATCACCTTCCTTGAACTGCCTACTATGCACCTTCTTGTTAAACGCTTTGATTGCTCTCTGTTGATAAGCTTGGCCATGGCATAGTGCTATTAATCTTTTCTCATCGAGAAGATTAAGCTGATCATATCGTTTCCTAATCCACTCTTCTTCGTCAAGCTTTGTATCCAATAGGACTCGTAGAGACGGGATTTCTACCTCAATCGGGATGACGGCTTCGACTCCATATGTTAGGGCATAAGGAGACGAGCCTGTAGAAGTTCGTTCCGTGGTTCTGTATGCGAACAAAGCATATGGAAGTATTTCGTGCCAATCTTTATATGTCATAGTCATCTTCTGAATAATTTTCTTGAGATTCTTATTTGCTGCCTCCACCGCACCATTCATCTGAGGTCTGTAAGGAACGGAGTTATGATGTCTGATCTTAAGGTCGGTGCAAAGTTTGTTGACCATCTTATTATTCAGATTCGATCCGTTGTCGGTGATGATGCTTTCCGGTAAGCCATATCGACAAACAATATTTGTCTTCAAGAATCTTGTAACCACACTTTGGGTAACGCTTGAATATGAAGCTGCCTCTACCCATTTGGTAAAATAATCAATGGCAACTAGGATGAAGCGATGACCGTTGGAGGCTTTTGGAGTGATCGGTCCGATCATGTCAATTCCCCACATAGCAAAAGGCCAAATCGGGACAAAAACATTAAGGTTGGTGGCCGGTACATGTATTCGGTCTGCATAGATCTGGCATTTGTGGCATTTCTGACATAATCAATGCAATCTGTTTCCATGGTCGACCAATAATAACCAGCTCTCATGATTTTTCTAGCCATGTTTCTTCCGTTAGAGTGTGACCCGCAGCTCCCTTCATGAATTTCTCTAATTGTTTGTTGGGCTTCACTCCTTTTAAGACACCTGAGTAAAGTCCCATCGCATGATCTTTTGTACAAAACCTCTCCACTGAGAAAATACCCCGCGGCTAGACGGCGGATAGTTCTTTTGTCTGTCTCAGATGCTCCTGAGGGATACTCCTGCTTCGTAACGTACTGTAATATGTCGAAAAACCAAGGCTTGTCTTCTTCTTCTTGCTCGATATCTAAACAATATGCTGGAGTTTCTTGCTGGTGGATTTGTACGAGTTCTGTCTCTCCCTCTCTCCTAAATGCATCATAGCAGCTAGGGTGGCCAAGGCATCAGCCAATTGATTCCTCTCCCTTGGGATATGATCAAACTGAACATCCTCGAACTGATTCACTAAGTCCTCAGTAATCATAGAAGGATGAGCTTTGGATCTCGGGTATTCCATCTATTTTGCATCTGTCGGATGATCAAGTCTGAGTCTCCATATACCTTAAGATTTTTGACTTTCAAATCTAATGCAAGTCTTAAACCCATGGCACATGCTTCGTATTCTGCGACATTATTCGTACAACTGAACTTCAGTTTTGCCGCCGAAGGATATTGCTTCCCTTCCGGGGATACGAGGATAGCACCGATACCTTCCAGATCTATTTAGAGCTCCATCAAATCTCATAACCCAAGCTTCATCATCCAAAGTGTTAGTGTCATTTTTGAATGTTGCAAAGATGTCTTCATCTGGAAATTCAGTACTAGCAGGCTCATAGTCATCTCGTGGATGATCAGCGAGAAGATCAGCTATTGCGCTCCCTTTTACAGCTTTCTGGGTCATGTAGATAATGTCGTATTGAGACAGCAAAGCCTGCCATCTAGCAATGCGACTTGTCAAGTATGGTCGTTCGAAGATATACTTTATGGGGTCAATCCTCGAAATAAGCCAGGTGGTGTGGCTTATGAGATAGTGTCTGAGACGTTGAACAGTCCATGCCACGGCACAGCACGTTTTCTCAATGGAAGAGTACTTGATTTCACAGTCATTGAACTTCTTACTGAGATAATATATGGCTCTCTCTTTCTTTCCTGTCTCATCATGCTGCGCCAATAGAGCCCCAAGTGAATTTTCTTGAACTGTTACATATAGCAGGAGTGGCCTTCCTTTAACTGGTGGAACCAATATGGGAGGATTCTGCAAGTACTCCTTCACTCTATCAAACGCTTCCTGACAGTCATCCGTCCAGTCATATGGTTGATCTTTCCTCAATAATTTGAATAAAGGGTCACATGTGGCGGTGAGTTGTGAAATAAACCTTCCAATATAATTTAACCTTCCTAAGAAGCCACGGATTTCGGTTTGATTCTTAGGCGGCTGCATTTGCTGAATTGCCTTAATTTTATCAGGATCTATTTCGATCCCTCTCTGACTAACAATGAAACCAAGAAGTTTTCCTGAAGAGACGCCGAATATACATTTGTTCGGATTGAGCTTTAATTTCACTTCCAGCAGTCTATCGAACACCCTTTTGAGCACATCCAAGTGATCTTGATCTTTGTGTGAGTATACCACAATGTCATCGACATATACTTCGACTATCGAGTGGATCATGTCATGGAAGATGATCACCACTGCTCTTTGGTATGTAGCTCCCGCATTGACAAGTCCGAATGGCATGACTCTATAGCAGAAAGTTCCCCATGGGGTAGTGAAAGCTGTCTTGATCTTGTCTTCGGGGTTTATCAAGATTTGGTTATATCCCGAATATCCATCCATGAAAGAGTACTTAAAATGCCGTGCCGCATTATCCACCAAAATGTCTATATGTGGCAGCGGAAAATCATCTTTCGGGCTTGCCTTATTAAGATCCCTGTAGTCAACACAGACTCGGATTCTTCCATCCTTCTTAGGTACCACCACGACATTTGCGAGCCATTCTGGGTAGTCTACGGCTTCTAGTAGACCCGCTTCCAACTGCTTATCAATTTCTTCTTTTACCTTAGACGAGAGTTTCGGTCTCATTCTCCTTAGTTTTTGTTTGATTGGCCTACAATCTGATTTGATGGGCAAGGTGTGCATGATGATGTTTGGATCCAAACCCTGCATATCTCTATAGGACCATGCGAATACCGACTTATAGTGTTTCAAAAAGTCAATCCATCTCTGTCTATCCGTTGGATTTTCAACGGTAGCTATCTTAATTATTTGTGGATCTTCTACTGTACCGAGGTTGATTTCCTCGACTTGTTGAGGTTCATGAGCAATTTCTTTTGCTTTGTCGTTTGAGACTTCCGAATTTTTGTTAATCTCAGATTCAGCTATTAAAGCATTAGCGTTAAGGTGCTTGCCGTCTGCAGTACTTTTAGATTGAGACGATGAACAAATCCTGATAATTTACAAAGAAAAATATATAAGCTGCTGGATAAACAAACTCGGAAAGAAACATCCTTTCATTGATGAAGAGGGGTTTTAACAAAATTTGATTGCATACATTCATTCTTGCAATCAGCAAAATAGCTTTTGGAATACGAAAATACACAAAAATATATTAAAATCCAAATGCATTCAGTACTTAGTGCAATGGACGATTGGAGTGGTCTTGTAGTTATACAGCTGCTCTTCTTTCTCTATCCTCCTCGTCTTTGGCGCACTGGCATTTCCGACCATAGTTATTTCCTCTTCTCTTGGCTGGTTGTAGTTGACATTGGCTTGTGGCTTGTTGATGAACCCTGCGGAAACAAAGGTCTGAGTAAGGGATCCGAAAGTCTTTCTCTTTCCCAAATATGATCTCTTACCAATGGGAGCATAACCGATGCCAAATTTTTTCTTCCAAGCTCTTGTTTCGAAGTAGGAGCGGCCTTGCCGCACTTTCTGTTCTAAAGTTTGCCTGTCATAACTCTTGATGATTTGTGATGCAGCGTTTTTAACCTCTTGCGGCATCCTTGGCTCTACCAGTACAGATTGCTCTGTCACATTGGCAATAGAAATTGCTTGAAAACCATGGAGGAGCTCTTCTTCAGGATCTGAGAAAATTGATGTACCATTTACTTCGCTAACTGTGAGGTCTTGTTCAGCAAATATCTCCACGAGGTTGTTCCCATGAATATACTTCAACTTTTGGTGTAAAGAAGATGGAACTACGCCTGCCGAGTGGATCCACGGTCTTCCAAGCAGAAGGTTATAAGACGAGCGAGTATCGATGATCTGAAAATCTATGTGAAAAATATTTGGACCCACCGAAATTGGCAACTCAAGTTGGCCTTCTGATCTTACCTTGGTACCGTCGAAAGCTCTTGCTACGATTGGAGAGGGCCTGGTATGAGAACGATCAATTGGCAAATTCTCATATGTTGATTTGGGCATAACATTAAAGCATGAGCCATTGTCAATTAAGACCTTGTACAGATTATAATCTTCGTACCTCACAGTGATGTTTAGTGGCCTAACGTGCCCTCGACCATCTGGGCCTAACTCGTCATCAGAAAATGATAAGTAGTTCGGTGCCTGAATGTGACCGATAAGTCCTTCGAATTCCTGTACTGACACTTCCTTTGAGATATAGGATTCCCTCAAAATATTCAAAAGAACCTCCCGGTGGGCCTTGGAATAGTAAATGAGTGCGAGCAACGAGATCTTCGCTGGAGTTTTGTGCAACTGGTTTATTATGTCAAATTCATTATTCTTGATATACTTCAGGAATTCATCGATCTCCTGTCCTGATGGCGGTTCTTTGGTAAGTACATCGGTGGAAATATCTTCTTCAATGATCACCTTTTCTTTTCCTTTATCTTGCTTGGAAGGATTAGGAGGCACACAAACCCTACCAGACCTAGTGATAGTCATGGTGTCTGTTGTCATGTAGGTGGATGCTTCGATGCGATTAGATCCAGGCGTGCCTTGTACAGATCCGACTCCATAATTCATATTCACTGCAGTGTACAATTTAGGCGGTCCCACCGGTCTCTTTACATGATCCAGACTTGGCATTATGAGCTCTTTTGTCTCCTGCGTATTTGAAGGAATGAATTCGATCTTCCACAATACATTGACTTCATCATCAGCCTCTTCCACTGACCATTCCTCGATCATATTGACGCCACTACTACTTGCTGATGTGGCATTCGCAGGTGTAGTTGTTTGGGGAGTCTCAAGATTGGTGAGTTTCAAACGGCCTCCTTCGATTAGCTCGTATAGTCTACTCCGGAGAACGAAACAGTTTTCTGTAGAGTGACCTTGTACGCCGCTGTGAAAGTCGCAATATAAAGTCGCATCGTACCAACGAGGATAGGGTGGCTGAAACTGACGCCCAGGTATTGGTGCCATCATACCTTCTGCTACACACTGCTTGAACAGATCCGATTGTGAAACCGGTAAGGGGTCGCGTATCGTTCGTGACTGACGAAAATTTTGAGTTTGTGTTTGTGAGGCTGTTGGTTCGGTTGTTGCTGATAAGTTTGGGCTGCTGGATAAGTTGGTTGTCGATGTTGCTGAAATTGCTGATTATTATGGTTCGGCTGGTGGTAATTGTACTGTTGTTGAACTTATTATTCTGGCTCGGAACTCGATAGATGATTGATAGAAGGAATTCTCCCCTCCGATGTTGTGAATTCCTTCTTCTTTCCTTTCAATATCTCTTCCGGCGTCTTGAAAACATTCCCTTGTGACGTTTCTATCCTCAGACCTGTCGTCACTAATTGTGTGAATGTCGAGGCTAGTGCACATGCTGTCTTAATTCTGTCATCTAGGCAACCAAGAGCCATGAATTCGTCGATAAGTTCTTTCTCAGTTAATGGCGGGAAGATTTGTGCGGCTACATTTCTCCACCTCTGTGCAAAGGCCCGAAACTTTTCATTCTTGCTAGGGTTCAACCGAAGTGCAGACTTATCTGGCGCTAGATCTGTGTTGTGCTGGTAATGGGTGAGGAATGCATCCGCTAAATCTCTCCAGCTTCTAACCTCACTCTTGTTCAGATTTAAATACCAACGCATCGCCGGTCCCTTTAAACTCTCTTGAAAGAAATATATCAACATCTTCTCATTCCTGTGGTAGGCTCCCATTTTACTGCAAGACATAGAAATGTAAGTTTCCGGGTCGGAGTTCCATCATATTTTTCAAATTAGGAATGGTGAAATCTTTAGGAATCTCAAGGTCGCTAACGATACAATATTGTAGAGGGTCTACTGTCCTCCGTGCTCCTTCCAAATTGTTCAGTCGGCTTAAGATAGTTTCGAGCTTTTCCTCCGTCGGTTGGTTTTCAGATGGAACTGAGTCTGGGGAAGTTGTGCTTGTTGGTTTTCTTGTGGCGTAGGAGGAACACCCTGTGGATAGCTTGGGGTTGTGGAACGAATTGATGTGATTCTGGTTGAGGTGGTATGCCATAGGGGTCATATGGGCCTTGTGGTATTGTCGAGGTTCGGGTGGAGGAGCGGCCGTGTGGTTGCCATTACATTAGTACGCTGCTCTATCAGAAGGGTGGTCAGACGTTCCAACTGTGCTCCCATATCTCCCAATTGTCGGCGGAGATCTTCATTGTCTTTCCTAAGTTGTTCAATTATTGTCTCGTTATCCGTCATTGGTTTTGCGGTACGCCTGGGTCTGAGTAGGTACGGACTTCTTATGAAAGACGTCTTGGCCAACCTTTTATGAATAAAACTTGTATTAGTGAATGCAATTTTGAAAGATATGCAAAAATATTTTGAATGCGAGTATATATATATATATATATATATATATATATATATTATTTTTTTTTTTTTTTTTTTTTCTTTTTTTTTTTTTTGGATGTGTGTTATGTCATTGGATACTATGTAGAAAAACGCGTACATTTTTTTTTTTTTTGTAGAAGAAAAAATAAAAAAATAAAAAATAATAATAATAATAATAATAATAAATAAATAAATAAACAAATAAAATGGTCTCATCATCTTCTTTAGGATAGGAGTAACAAACATCTGAACATTCTCACCAGATGAAGCAAAAAGATATGAGATTACCATCAAAATAAAATTACAACAGTCTTCGAAAGTAAAACTTCATTACATAGATAGACTTTCATTACATAGACACAAGAAACGTAAAACAGAATTTATCTCTGAGTGGCATCTTGTTCGCTGAACTTTGTAAGAAACTCGACATAGGGTTTGTAAAGATAGTTGGCTTGAGCGAGCCGATCTACTGCCCAATCAACACATGTCTTGTCATTGTTCAGCTTATCCATAACCTCTGCGACGGTATCATGAACCTTCTCTACATCTTGAGTCACCTCGAGAGTTTTGATCTTTACGTCCTCCCACAGCACATGGTATTCTGTATTTTCCTTTAGCAACTTCTCGTAAGCTCTTCTATCTCCTAACATCTGACGTTTGTTTTGGAAGTCATCGATTACGTCTGATAATGCATCCCGACTACGAAGTAGATACCTGTTGTCTTCTGTGAGCATATTGTTCTGTTGTTCCGCCTCCTTGAGTTTGTCTGCAATGCTATTTTTATCTTTCTTCAGTTTTTCAACTTCTGCTGTAAGATAATCATTTTCTTTCTTCGTCTCGCACGAGTCCTTCCACAAGTATTGGTTTGAACGGCTCCAACTTTCATTTGTTTTCTTTAAAGCTTCCAATTCTTCTTCCAGTTCCAGTATCTTCCTGTCTTTGGCTTCTTCATTTATCTTCTTTTGTGGAACGATGTGCTTCCGATTGATGAGAATGTCCGGCTTTACTTTGCTGTACCAATCGATGTATTCTGGAGTTACTGCCTCTTCCGTTGTATTTTTCTTTTTCTCGAAAACTTGTCCTTCTCCCCAAATGGTCCCGAGCTTAAAGGCCATCTTGTAATAGTCTCCAATCTTATATTGGAACTCGTTTAAACCGGAAATGTCGGGTTCTTCTTGTCTCATACCATACTGCCTCATTACCAAGCACGGTGCGTAGCTGATGATAGTCATGGGACCTACTAATGGAATCCATGAAAATTTGCCACATCGGAGAAGGAAGTGGGGAGAGCAATGTCCTATTGTGAAAGCGACCTGCCAATTAACGAAAGGAGGAGAACGAAAAAAGTTTTTCCAAGCTTCGATGTCATGCGGGTATTTTTCTGTCACATATTTGCTGGCATCACGGATTGGTTGTGAAACAACAAAATACTCACGCTTCGGAGTCCCATACATGAACCGATAATAGGTCCATACTTGTAATAGAGGTGCGCAGGCTGTGAATTTGCCGTGTTTTTCTGCTTTCAATTTGTTCAAAGTGGAAAAGGTTTCCGCCAAAATGCCAACGATAGGGTTAATCCTGAACTTGATATGCTTGTGTAGAAACTCAAATATTCCCTCATCTACGATATCCTTTCTTTCCGGAAAAATCAATGTTCCGTACACGGCGATAAGAAAAGTATACATTTTGATATCATCTTCATCTTCATCGTTTTTCTTCTTTGCGATGCCCATTCCCAACTTATTGTGTCTTCTTTTCTCAACTGCAGTGTCGCGAAGCGCTATCAGCTGGTCTAGGTTGATCCCGTGAAATTCATTGATACCTGAATATTTGGGTATTTCCACATCTAGTATTTGTCCTAATTTTCTCCACGGCTTTATCTTCTGTTCAGGTAGGTAGGGTTTGAATTTTTTTATGTTGCTCCCTGCTCCTGAAGTACAACGAAGAATTCCCTGATATTCTTCAATGGTCGGCACACAATCTTCTCCGTTAATTACGAAACATCTCCTAGATGAGTCCCAGAACCAAAGCAATGCCCGTATCATATTCCAATTTGTATCAAAGTGTATGAATTCGTGCAGGCTTCCGAAATCCTTGATGCATTGCTCCCTCTTTCTTTCAGGTAAATCACTCCATAATTTTGCCAATTTATCTCTGAAAAAACAGACCGGAGAGACATTCATGGTAATCCGAGGTAGGGCTGGATCCTCGACTGTCATCTGTTCACTCCTCATCCTAAATTAAGATGATAAGACTTATTCAAATATTTTTAAAAGAAAAGAAAAGAAAAAGAAAAAGTAGGTAATAACGAATGCATGCCTTGAAAATTTTCTTTCTTCGCTCTTTTTTTTTCTAAATGAAGGAATAATATAAAAAATGGTGCCTTGGTGCGCGAAGTAAAATACGAGATATAAGAATTTATAGTGGAGTTATCATATTTTATTTAGTACGCAATCTAGTTTTGGTTGGATCTTGCCCCAATTATGTCGAATTTAGGGTGAGAGAGACTATTCGACATAATTCCAACCAAACATGCAAGTCTAAAAGCCAATTCTGAAGGTCAACCGGCTATGCGAATCTTGGTGTAGTTTTATGCAATTAGATCCTCCGTATAAGCGATGTCAAACACTTTTTGGTTATCACTTTTTAGGATATTTTGACATAACGGACTATGCAAGACAAACCACTTATATGATTGGGTAGGCTCTATAACCTATGCTAATAGGTACAGCTGGCTGGGCTAAGAACAAGGGAGAAAAGGGAGCATATGCGGAGGTATCATGGGCATTACCCACAATGTCCGATAGGGGCTCCAGAACCTAGGGTTGGAGGTCCAGGTCCGACCTCAGATGCGATATGCATGCAAAAGAAAAAAGAAATTTTTACATATTTTGTACCTTTCAACCCGCGAGCAAAAAAAATTAAAATTATCCATACAAAGTAAACAAATTTATATCAAAGCATAACAATTAATTAACCACATCGGTTGACAATCGAAAGATAATCGGCTTGATGCTTCCCCAGCGGAGTCGCCATCTGTTGACGGCCTACTCGCTGCGCTGCTGCGCGCGTGCTGTGTGTGTGACAGAGGAGTCGCCACCTAGATGTTTATAGGAAATTTAGGAAACCTACTGGTCTTTTAGAGGTTTTAGGTTCGTTTACATCGGTTACGAGTTAGGAAGGTGTTAGGCACCTAACGTCGTCCCTAAATGGGTTGCCTTATCTTTTGATTGTTAACATGATATGGTTTTTTGATTATTATGCTTAATTTAGAATTTGTCTAATTCGGGTGGATAATTTTATCAGTGACAGGAGAATCCTCCTGTGATATTAGTCGGGCATAGAAAACCTCTCCCGGATTAAATTTTTATATATATATTATTTTTGAATTTTAACAATTTTAAGTATTCGTGCTATTTTACGGGAGAATCCTCCCGACGTATTAGACGGATAGAGAAACCTCTCTCCGATTCACTATTTTATTATTCTTGAATTTTATTAATTAATTTATTTTTTTATTATAATATGTTCCGAGAGAATCCTCCCGAAGAAGCTTAAACGGGTAGAGAAGTCTCTTTCCGACTTATATGTATGTGTAATATATATCTTATTTAATTATTTATATTTATAATTAAAGATTTACGGGAGAATCCTCCCGGAGAATTAACGGGATAGAGAAGCCTCTTACCCGATTTATATGTATGTGTAATATATATCTTATTTAATTATTTATATTTATAATTTAAAGATTTACGGGAGAATCCTCCCGGAGAATTAACGGGATAGAGAAGCCTCTTACCCGATTTAAAATATTTTTGTATATATATTTAATATGTATTTTTTATTTAATTATTTACTTATTTGTATTTATAATTTAATTTTGCGGGAGAATCCTTCCGGAGTTTTAACGGTAGATAAATATTTTTTTTTTATTATTTGTGTTAAGATATTTTATGGGAGAATCCTCCCAGAAGATTATTTAGGTTGAGAATCTTCTTCCAGAATTTTATATATTTTTTTTAATTATTTATATTTTAGTATTATACGGAAGAATCCTACCGATTAAGTTATCCGGGTCGAGAATCCTCTTTCCGATTTATCTTTTAATCTCTTTATATTTATATTTTAAGTATTATACGGGAGAATCCTCCTGTTAAGTTAACTGGAACGAGAATCCTCGCCTTGATTTGTTGGTTTATTATTTACTTAATAAATTTTATAATTAGTATTTTAACATTATTCGGGAGAAACCTCCCGATATTTTGATTGGTTTAAGAATCCTCTCCCCACATATAATTTTTTATTTATTTATATTAATTTAAATTAGAAATTAATTTATTAGATTTATTTTTAAAAAAAATAATTAAAAAAAATAAAAAAAAAAGAGTATTTGGGCCCCCTAATGGGCTGGGCCGGACCAAGTCGGTCCGGCCCGCGAGCCGAATTGGCTTGCGCCCAGGCGCTACGCGCCTGGGCTGGACCCGAGCTGCGCTAGGGTCCACGCGCGGGATTCAAACCCGCTCGCGACCGGCTCAAGCCGGTCATCGTCCCTGTGACCTCGCTGTTCGAGCTCGCAGCGGCGGCGGCCGCTGCCGGCGGCGCTTCTCCGCCGAGCTTTCGCGTCCCCCGAGGGTGCACCCAGGGGTTTTCGACCGTCCCGAATCCAACGGAGATGTCAAAAATGGTGTTCGGAGCCTCGTTAGGCATGTCTCGAGTTTACGAAGTTTCAGCCGCTTATCGGCGCCCGGCTCCGTTCGACATTAAAATAGGTGTTCCTAAGGTTTTCCGCCGTGCTGAGTTCAATGGCATCATCCAAATTTATTTTAACGTCTCATTTGGGAGTTATACGCGTGGTGCACTTTTGTATATTTTTTTGTTTTTATTTTCCCGCCACCGTGGCTCGCCGGCGGCGAAGCCACGGCGGCACAGTGTGATTTAGGTCGTTAGTAGATGCTTATGAGTTGGTTTTTAGGAGAGTTACCTTGCGTTTGTAGAGGTGTTCGTGTTTGAGTAGACCGTAGCGTCGGGGAGAGAGTTATCGGTGACGGTAAGCTCCGTTGGTTGCGCTGTCGGCGGCGCGACCTCTGCGTGGTCCAAAGACGATGATGACGGCGTCAATGCAAGGTCGAATGGCTGCCTCACACTCTCTCGGTTCTCTCCCTCAATCTCTCTTTTCAAGCTCTCTTATCTCTCTCTATTTCTCTCCACTTCAACCGGTGCACTTCCTCTCCCTCACTATATGTATATATGGAGGTTTAGGGCAAGGTGGAGGTCAATGGAGCAGTTAATGAAGATGTGATGGAGGTGAGGGAGGTATGGTAGAAGAAGAAAAAAAATGAGAGGGGGAATGGTGGGATGAAGAAAATGAGGGGGGATGGAGTGGCAACCGATGACTAAGGGGATCCCCCCTATCTATTTGTTTTTTTTTCTTTTTTTTTTATTATTATTTTTATATGTTATATAGATATGTGTATATATGTGTGTTGTAGTGTTGCATGTATGTATACATTAGGTATCATCGCATATATACACATGTACGTGCGCATATTTGCATATGCGCGCATATTTGCGTGTATATGTATATTAGGATATTATCACATATATATGTGTTATCACATGTAAACGTATCGCGAAATAAATTTAATTGGACTTAATCAAACCAATCAAGCATAATCGGGTCTAAATGGACTTGATTGGGTCGATCGATTTGGGTCAAATTTTAATTATGCTTCATGGGCACTAATACGTGCATTTCAGTAGCGCGGACTGTCAGTCTGGACAAAATGGGGTGTCAACAGTTGCCCCTCTTTTTCTGATTCTTAGCATAAGGATCAGAAAAAGATAAAGGTGACCCCCATTTTGGACGATGTGAAATATTTTCCTTGGTGCAGTGTGTTAGTTTGGAGTTGGTTTCTCCTTTGGGTAAACTTGATGAAGGATCAATCGACCCACGGCAGAATGACCTTGGGATGCGTTCGTCTCCAGAGTAGGATTTTGAAGTTATAATCATGAGACAGTGGTCTCATGACAGAGTTGATCCTAGAGTGCGGTACTACAGGTTAGAGGTTTGAAATTTGTTGTCATAAGACAGTGGTCTCATGACGGAAGTAACCCAGAGTGCGGTGGCCTTTAGGGTAAGGTTTGAAATTTGATAATCATGAGACAATGGTCTCATGATGGAAATGACCCTAGAATGCGGTGGCCTCAAGGTAAGATTTGAGATTTGGAATCATGAAACAATGGTCTCATGACAACATGACCCTGGAGTGCAGTTCCCTCCAGGGTAAGATTTGAAATTATACAATCATAAGACGGTGGTCTCATGACAGAATAACCTTGGAGTGCAGTTCCCTCCAGGGTAACATTCAAAATTTTATAATCATAAGACGGTGGTCTCATGACAGAAATACCCTTGGAGCGCGGTAGCCTCCAGGGTAAGATTTGAAGTTTGATAATCATAAGAGAGTGGACTCATGATGGAACTGACCTTAAAGTGGTAGCCTCCAAGGTTGGGTTTGAAATTTGATGACCCTAGAGTGCAGTGGCCCCTAGGGTATGATTGAAATTTGATAATCATGAGACAATGGTCTCAAGAAAGAAATGTCTCTGGAATGCGGTGGCCTCCAGGGTAAGATTTGAAATTTGATAATCATGAAACAGTGGTCTCATGACGGGAGTGGCCTAGAGTACGGTGGCCTCCAGGGTTAAGATCGAATCCCTATTGGTCTGTCCAGCCTTCAGGAATCGAAGAGTATCGTGTGGTTTGAATCCCTATTGCTCTGTCCAGGCTTCGGGAATCAAAATGTATCATGTTGGATTCGAATCCCTATTGCTCTGTCCAGGCTTCGGGAAACGAAATATACGTGATTTGAATCCCTATTCCTCTGTCCAGACTTCGGGAATCGAAGAGTATCGTGTGGTTTGAATCCCTATTGCTCTGTCCAGACTTCGGGAATCAAAGTGTATTATGTGATTCGAATCCCTATTGCTCTGTCCAGGCTTCGGGAAACGAAATATATGTGATTTGAATCCCTATTGCTCTGTCCAGGCTTCGGGAATCAAAATAATCACGTCAAAGCCGGTACTGATTTCGGTGAATTCTAGAGGCCCATACAGTACTAAGAATGTAAAGTATCATTTTATGATTCAGCNACAATACACAGATTTAATGAGACTTACTGATTTCTTTAAGTATGGTAGAGCATCCCATTGCTCCTTTTCTCTGATCTTCTCAGCAGCCTCATTGACGGTATTAATGAGGGTAGAGTAGCATAACTTCATGTATTCCGGAAGCTCTTCCATTGCAGCAATATCCCATCTGCGAATGGAATGCTTGCTAAGATTCTCTTTAATTTAGCATCGCTACTACAAAATGTGATTTCAAGATACTCCCAGCTGAATTTGTTTTTTACGCATGTATACCTGCTTGCAGCACTAGTGAAGAGCTCAAGTTCATCAATTGTTCCGTAAACATCATAGACATCATCGATGATTGTTATAAGCTTGAAAGCTTTGGCAATCTCCTCTCTAGCAAATCCATAGTTCGTCTCAGCTACGATTCCAGTTGCAAAGAAAAAACATTCGATTAAACGATCTCTAGCAAAATTCAGCTTTTCACCAACGCCTAATTCCTTCCACCACCTGGATAGGATCAAATTGTTGATCACAGATTTAGTAATGACTTAATATATGACATGGTGCAATCCTCAAGATCATATAAAGCAGCGGAAGATCTCAGATATACAAAAACAAGAAGAAGCTGCTGCTAATTTCAAGGTATTCATTATTAGGTTAACTTTCCAAGACTCTTAATAACCGAGTTTTATAGAGAAAGAATTGGAGAATGACATTAAGTTAATCTAGTTTCTATTCATTTTAAAGCAAACAACTAATTTCTTTATGGAAAATACTTAGCAGATGCTCTGCTGCACTAATGCTTGTATCGGATGCTTTGCTTAATCACCCACATAAACGTCTTCATTTGACATTTATGCGTAGGATTATTCGGTTCATGGAATATCTTCTGCTAACATTGAAATCTGCAGAATAACATAAGCGAAAAAACAAAAAGAAAATACAAATCAAAAGTATTAATAGGAATGATGTTCTATAAGATACTCACCTTATTGTTCTCTTCAATTCTTCCTGGTGTACAATCTGCACGTGGTTGAAATCAAGCTTGGCGAGTTGAAGCAAAGTAGGGTTCATCTTGGTGGATTTCTCGTACTCATCAATGTATCTTCGAGCTTCAAACCTTGCGGCCCTCCAGTGCAATGGAGATTCAAGAGCATATGCTACTTTTTGTTGAAGTCCTGGCTCTAACTGTGCTATCAAATCGTTCAGCTGCTTAGTAGCAAAATCTCTTGCCTCTCCCAGCTTAACCTCGCCCTCAAATGCAATATGTGAAGCTTCATACAAACTCAGAATTGCCTCAACATCCTCCAGAAGGACGGGCTTGAAATTACCCTTTTCATCTTTGAAGCCATCGAAAACATCTGTCAGAAAAGGTGCGTAAGGTTCACACCATACTCTGTCGTAATATCATTAGTGAACACGCTTTAGTGTTTATGCTTTCAAAAGATTCTTACCTTCTGATATCTGGAACCCGTGATCTCTAAGCAACCTAAACATCAAGGCAGCGGCATAGAGATCTTCTGTCAAGGACCTGGTTGAATCGTTAGTCGATACAGAGCCCAGAACATCCTTTATCTCTTTCTCAAAGTGATATCCTAAACCGAGGCGTTCAATGTCATCCAAAAGCTCAAGCTGAGCCACCCGTCCGTCTTGCTTGTAAATTAGATTCCTGATCTCTTTTTTCAGACGCTCCACTTGATCATTGTCAGTCTCTTCCTGCATGATCAAAAACTTGCATTACTAAAATTGCTCATTGGGAACTTCAGCACATAATATGAACTCATCAATTAAATTCTTTGTAGAATTGGAATCAATCTTCAGTTTGAAATAAACTGACTTCATGAAACTAACCATGTGCAGTCATGAAATAAACTGGCTTCATGGATCCCTGACTATCAATTTAGGATAACTGAGGCGTTGCATGAAAACACGAATACACATAACAGGGCTGTTGGAATTTTGCGTACAGGATTTCGAGAGCTCCCAAAATTCATGCATGCATTCTACCATCTGCTGTTAAAAAACTAGGGGAAATGCCATGTGGACCCCATTTAAAAAATTGTGCAAATTAACCTCTCATCCCAAATCTTCTACAAATCAAGCTGGAAATTCGTGTCAGATGTACTTTAATCCAGTATATAAGGTTTTTTTTTTTTTTTTTTTTTTTTTTTGTGAGAAGTTTTGAATATAGTAAAAAGATAATGAATGATGTGATGTATAACTTTGATATTCAAATTTTTTTTCAAAAATTAAATCTAATTAGATATTTTGAGATTTTAAAATTTTAATGAGTTAGTGGATAACCTGCAAAGACTTTAAAGCCTCAAAATATCTATTTACAATTTTTTTTTAAAAAAATATTAAATACCAAAAAAGTAGCCATAGACGTAGCATTCTATATTTTAAAAAAAATAATTCTAAATATTAGTTTTGATGCACAAAAATAAATGAGGGTTTATATGCAAAGTTGAAATAGTGTAGAGGCTGATATGCAAGTCCTCCACATTCAAACCATAGGAAAGTTTGTGGCAGCACTAGCATTACTAATTTGTACAGCAATGACCCATGTACCAGTGAATCTCTCTGTATTGACTGGACGGAACCGTAATCCCAAAGATTGGGCTGGAAGTTTGCGGAGCGTCTGGTGATCACCATCTGTCCAGTTGCAGTCTGCTGCACAGCCGCAGCAGTAGTCCTGGCATGAAGAGAGACCGTCCACGGTTTTGGCTGGCCTCTGACGAGCATTGCCTTGGGAAGCATCTGGTTAGCTGTGAGGACAAAGCATGACTGGAGCTCCATTTTGCTGCCGTGAATCTTACTAGGTAGTTAGAGTCTTATTTTCTTATTTTCTTCCTATGTGTTACTTGCTATGGCAACCGCAACTCCCTCTTTTTATAGGCTTGAGATTTTTGGAACGTGGTGTTTTTGGCTACACATGACTTACTGGAGCCGTCGTTATGGAGAAGTTTTATAATATGACAAGCATAAATTTCGTTACTTACACTAAATTAATTAAAATTCATATTAGAAATATTTTTTGAAAAACCTTTTAACTATAAAATTGTTACGAATATATATATATATATATATATATATATATATGCTAACTATGAAAGTTATAAATTTTGATAAAATTTACGACTTTGATAATTAATATTAAAAAAAACTTTTTAATAAATAATTTAGGGCTCAAAGTTTTAGCAAGTTTAAAAACTAATTTTTAAGTCTATTAAGACTTTAGAGTCCTAAAATACTCATTTATAAATATTTTTAAAAAATATAAATACCAAATATAATATCTAATAAAAATTGACAACTTTTATTTTTAATATTTTCTTAAATAATATTTTTCATAATATTTAGGAGAGTCGATTTATCGGAACAATCGTCAAGAAAAAAGGATTGATTAGTGAACCGCATGTAGATATTTTCTTGTGGTTGTCAAGAAAGGAGTGGAGGTACGAGAAATATAATAAAATTTAGTGTTTTTGTCAAAAAAAGAAACTTGCTTTGCACAATTTAGAACAAATCAACACTCAAATAAAAATACTATTAATATTTTGGAATATTTTTTTAGCTTAAAAAAATATATAAATAGTCCATCCAGAATATTATAGCTAAATATTATACTATAAATACTGAAAATAATACACTAACCAATTAAAACACTAAATTTGACAGCCGTAATATTTTTCAGTTTTGACCCAAGAGTGTTTTTGGAAAAGTTAAAAAAGAATTATCTGATTTATATAAAATTTAAAAATTAAGGAATTTTTTTGACATTATTCTTAAAATCTTTCCCGAAAGAAAATTTTTAAAAATTTTCATTAATATGCACCGACCAAGGGATCGTGATCCACATTTCAAAATAGTCGCTATCGATTGTCCAATAAAAAAAAGTCGCTATCGATTGTCCAATTAATTTAAAACATTTACATTATTTTTCTCAAAAGAAAAAAAAAATAAAACGTTTACATTATTTTATGTACTCTGGTTGGAATATGTGGGCTTATTTGTGACAGGGACGGATTCAGCTTATTATCAACGGTGTCACCGACATCCCTGCTATCGGTATAATACTACAAGCTATAGATAAATACAGTAGCGCAACAAAAAAATCATAATCGGGTACACGGCGCAGCGTTGGGAGTTAGGGGTCATGTCCGCGCGACGCCGGCTTGAATCCGCGTTGCGAGATCTACTTGTTTTTTTTTAAGCCTCGAAAAATTGGAATGTTAAAAATATTGAAAATGGACTAAAAGAAAAATGGTAAAAATCTGGACGCTGAAACGGAAGAAGCTATCAAAGCAGAGGGTGCGCAGCAGTAAAATCTTTTTCCTTCACTGCTTATGCGCTGACCCCGGCAATTGAATAAACCTAAGTGCTATATGACACACACATGATTTTATCTGATCAATTTTTTACTGGTAATTTAATTATATATTTTGTTACAGTTTAGTAAATTATGGTTATTACGACTAAATTAGTTATTATTATAAAAATTAAGTGATTTGAATTTTTTTATATTTGTGATGTATTTGTCTAACTTATGAAAAAAATTTGCTTACGGATATTTACTTATATCATATTATATGTTGAAACTACTGCGTAAAATTTCTAGTCTGTCACTGGTATGTGGTGTATAGAATTTCAAGTTTTAGGGAAAAATTACTTTTTAATCGTAGTTCTGGATTGTGTTTAGGCAAACAACGGAAATGAGAATGTTAAAATATTACTTCCAGCTTAGCCGTAGGATGCGTGATCTAGCTCATTGAAGCATCGGAGAGAACCGAAACAATTATTGGTAAAATGACAAATGCAACAATCACATGCAGAAGCGCGGTTGTGTTGGTGGAACTCCAATCGTAGGATGAAATTAGGTCGATGTACACAATCGACGGTAAGCTTAGCGCAAGACCAACGCCTTTGACAGCAAGGGATCATCACCGTAGGCGGCCGGAAAGGATCCACCGTAGACAGAAAGGAGCGACCGTAGCTCAACAACGGAACGCCGAGCCGTCGTCGCCACCGCCGGAATTCTTATCTCTCTCCTCTGGCGACTCATCATAAATAATTTAAAAATTAAAAAATTAAAAAGACAAATTTTCCCCTAAAATTTTTTTTTTAAAAAAGATTAGAAATAATAAAAGAAACATATAAAAAAGTGTTACATCTTTGATAGTTACCGGTTCGAAGAACAGTAATTGAATTTGCCTCTTCTTCTCTTCGTGTGGAGCACCATGGCCGTCTCTCCACAATGGTAAGTTAACTGGGAGATTCTTCCGAGGTTTACAGCCCCCTTAACGAATGAAGTTGTGAAGGGTGAGCAGTTGGCTGCCTTGGTGTTTACCTTCTTCCAGGTATCCATGATCACTTCTTTCACTCCTTCGCGAGCAGTTGCCTCGTTGACATTGTTGTCATTCATGGGCCGCCGATTTTCTGATGCAGCCGCATCATGAATTAGGGAAATTCACGGCCGAGATCGCGCTGCGTCAGCGAACACGCACTACAAAATATTATATAAAATTTTTATTCGTATATTTGACCTATTTTTAAGTATTTTTAGAAAAAATTTTGAACTACAAAATTGTAAATTTTGATGGGATTTATAACTTTATAATTGAAAGTTTTTCAAAAAAATTGTTAAATAGTATACCAAAAAGATGATCAAAAATTTTGATCATCATTTCGGTATATTTTTTGGCATTGTTTCGAAAAATCTTCAACTATAAAGTTGTAGATATCATCAAGACTACAATTTTGTAGTTCAAAATTTTTTCCAAAAATATTTATAAATAGATCAAATAAGTCGACAAAAATTTTATCCGAAATTTCAAAATCTGTATTTTTACAGATCGGTCGATTGCGACCGTCCGTTTTCCTAATTCCTGCCGCATCAGAAAATCTGTGCCCTCATTCATGTAGCATTGTACGGACGTCGCAACGTCAACTCGCTCCAGCTCCACCTATAATCGTATTGAAATATTGATGTGACTAGTTCGTATTATGTATTCAACATTACATGCTACTTCCGTATTATGTATTCAAAGATTGAGAAGTTATTGCACGCATCCGCTGTACCACGTCATCCGTGCACCGAAATCATCTGCAAGCTTTATTTCGAAAAATTTTTAAAATAAAAATTATAGATATTGATGAGATATACAATTTTCATATAGAAAGTATTTTCAAAAAACATCTCTAATAGAATTTTGGGCTAAATAATTTTAGCATCGAAAAAATATTTTTAAATTGATGAAAATTTTGGAATCTGAAAACACATATTTAGAAATATTTTTTGAAAAAAAAGTTCTACATAAAAGTTGTATAGCTCATTAATATCTACAATTTTTATATTAAAAATATTTTCAAAAAATACTTGTAGATGTATACGGTACACGGGATGACGTGGTGAACGCGGTGCGTGCAATAATTTTTCTCAAAGATTACATGCTACTATTCACTGCATTTTGAACAAAAAAAATAGTGTATAAATTAGGTGATAGTCTTTGATTACTTCATCTTTTGCCACTGACTGATTGGTAGAGGAGGAAAGTATCAAGAAGACTTGTATGCTGTTGCGGACATGTTAAATTGCTTGGTTTTTTTTATTACTTTGAGAAGTCTCTGCGATAGTGGCATCAAATATCATGAACTAATTTATATGTCCAATTTTCTCAAAAAGAAAAATAGAAATTATATATGTCCAGTGATATGGCTTATGGCTTTGTTTGTCATTACTGACTCCCAGCTGAATTTGTTTTTAACGCATATACCTGCTTGCAGCACTAGTGAAGAGCTCATGTTCATCAATTGTTCCGTAAACATCATCATAGACATTATGAGCATGGAAGCTTTATCAATCTCCTCTCTAGCAAATCCATCTTTTGGCTTAGCTACGACTCCAGTTGCGAAGAAAAACATTCGATTAAACGATCTCTTGCAAAATTCAGCTTTTTCACCGACGTTTGATTCCTTCCACCACCTGGATAAGATGAAATTGTTGATCACAGATTTAGTAATGACTTAATATATGACATGAAGCAATAATCAAGACGGCATAAAGTCGTGGGAGATCTCAAATCACAAGAGCAAGGATAGCCTTCAAAATTCATGGATATACACTCTAAAGAACTCAAAATATATAAGCAACACATCCTAAAAATTCAATAATTAAAATAGACCAATTACAACTATTTTTTTGGCAAAAAAATATATTTATATGTTCGATTCTAATAACCTCCAATTAATACATTTAAACCAAATATGTTTTTGGCTCTAGCCATAAATTTCATTACTTATACTAAACTCACTAAAAATCATATTAGAGGTATTTTTTTTGAAAGAACAATTCAGCTACAAAATTATTCAAAAAATAAAAGTGCATACATTTGTAGATCAAAATATTTAAAAAAAATAAATAATATGTCAAATAAGAATATAAAAATACTATCCATAATTACCACTTTTGTTGGCCGTCTCCTGTGCGAAAGAGTCAAAATTGAAGTCTTACCTATTTGATGATGACTACCTTATTCTGCGGGAAGGAAAGATACATGATAATGAAAGCAATTGTGCTATCTGGTCTGGAGGAAAAGCTGCATTTTTACATAAGTGAATTATAGAAAAATTGGGTCATTTATATTTTCACTATGGGCAAATATGATTGTGTTTACAGATGTAATTATTCCAAACTCTTGTAATACTTAGATTTTGTTCAATAAAAAGTACTCACTTATCAAAAAAAAAAGAAAAAAAATACTATCCATAATTAAACAAATATTTATACTAACGCTTTTAATAATTATTTTGATTTTTTTTTGAAAATAATTTTAACAACAAAATTATGTTTTTATTTTTCTGAGCAAGTTTGCCGTTTATTTTAAAAAAAAAAATATTTATGAATATTTTTGGTGCAAATGACAAAACTTATACCTTGAGCATTGTAAAAGTTGCCGGCGTTGTGGGGTTCAATGAAGTTGGATTCCAAGATTGAAACTCTAGAATATCAAGATGATATGTACAGAGAGGAAAAAACTACTCATTCCCAATAAACTACCTAACAAACCACACAAAACCAATCTTGACTCCTAGCTGGACAAGCTTGATTAATACTTCGTAGTATACAACTTTAATGATATATAAAAGTTGAAGTTCATACGGATAAATGAGTCTCATGTGCTTGTACAATGGCGGGGTTGCAGAGTGGCACAAAAATACCACATTCAATTAGGAATATAAAAATATCAAATCTAATTAGGGGCACAAAAATACAGAAGATCCATATTCTTTCAAATAATGTCTCTCAATCTATATCTGGTACAGTCAATTGCACCTTTACTGAAACAACACTAAAGAAACATGGATCAGCTAGTGGGTCTATGTAGGATTTTGTCGTTGTCAAGAAGGAATTGTAATGAAAGATATCATAAAACTTGGGGTTTTGTCCAAAAAATAAAATAAAATAAAATAAAATTGCTTGGCACAATTACAACAATAAACTGCTCATATGAAAACACTATAGCTTCCTAGAATACTTTTTTAGCTCATCCGAAAGACTTTTTTAACTCACAGAAAAACAAATACAGCTCGTATGGAATATTTCAGTACGAGCACTATAATATAAATGCTGGTAATAATACAATAGCAAGCTAAAATACTAAACTAGCCGTCTATAATATTTTTCAGTTTTTGCTATTGATTTTTTGGAAAAGTTGAGAAAATAGGAGTTGATTTGTATAAATTTTGAAAAGTAAATGACTTTTTTGAAAAGTGAGTGACTTTTTTGAAAGTGAGGGACTTTTTTGACATCATTCCAAAATAATTTCATGAAGTAATTTTTTAAGAGTTTTAATTAATGTGCGCCCACCAAAGATATCGTGACCCACATTCTTTTAACATAAAATGTTTACTCTAATTTTTTTTTTAAAAAAAAACGCTTACATTGTTTTTCATATTCTGGCCGGAATATGTGGGCTTATATATAGGATTTTATTTTGAAATTATTTTATTTAAAAATGTAACTCGCAAATAGTACTTTGAAATTTTACACAATCGAAATCGGGTTGCCAGTTAACTGACAACCCTAGCCATGAGACAGTGCGACGATACAGGTTGCCCTCATGGCAAGAATTGCTTGTTAAACTGGAGAACAAAGTCGCTTATTAAACTTACGACTTTATTCGCTAGTTGATTGGCGACTGCGATCATCTTTTTGATAGGCTATGCGCGCTCATATATAGTGAGCATATGGGTATTCTTAGGTGTTCGTCAATGTACGTAGGTGGGTGTTCGTGAACATTCGTGGGTATTTATATGGGATATTCGAGGGTGTTCGTGCGTGTTCACATGTGTTAGTAGGTGTTACCAGTTGTTCGTATATATGGGTGTTCATAGGTGTTCGTGGATTTTTGTAGGTGTTTACCGGTATTTATAGGCGTTCGTAAGTGTTCGTGGATATTCGCGTGCTTTATATTTTTTTTGAATAAAAAAGTGATGATATTTTTGTCACTTATATGGTAAAGGAGCACAAAAGTACCAAATCTAATTATCGGATACAAAATCATAAATTTCAATAAGCTGGAAACATAAAATATTCACATTCTTTCAAATAATGTCTCTCAATCGATATTTGGCACAGTCAATTGTACCTTTACTAAAACAACACTAAAGAAAAATGGATCAGTTAGTGGGTCCCATGTAGGAATTTTGTCGTTGTCAAGAAAGAAGTGTAAGGAGAAAATATCATAAAACTTGGAGTTTTGTCAAAAAAAAAAAAAAAAAATTTGCTTGGCACAATTTAGAACAATAAACTGCTCATATGAAAATACTATAGCTTCCTAGAATATTTTTTTAGCTCATCCGAAAGACTTATTTAGCTCGCAGAAATATAAATACAGCTCGTATGGAATATTTCAGTACGAGCACTATAATATAAATGCTAGTAATAAAATAGTAGCAAGTTAAAATACTAAACTAACCGTCAGTAATATTTTCAGTTTTTTATATTGATTTTTGGAAAAGTTGAGAAAATAGGAGTTGATTTGTATAAATTTGAAAATGTAAGTGACTTTTTTAAAATGTGAGGGACTTTTTTGACATCATTCCTAAAATAATTTCAGGAAGTAATTTTTTAAGAGTTTTAATTAATGTGCGGCCACCAAGATATCGTGACCCACATTGCAACGTTGTCGCTTTTAATGTAAAAAAATGTTTACTCTATTTTTTTTAAAAAAATAAACGTTTACATTGTTTTTCATATTCTGGCAGGAAAATGTGGGCTTATATATATATATATATATATATAGGATTTTAATTTATGAAATTATTTTATTTAAAAATTATAACTTTCAAATCGTATTTTGAAATTTTGCACAATCGAAATTGCATTGCCGGTTAACTACCAACCGTATGCCAGTGAGACAGCGCGATGATACAGGCTGCCCTTATAGCAAGAATTGGTTGTTATACTGGAGATCAAAGTCGCTTGTTAAACTTGTAACTTTAATCGCTAGTCTGACTGGCGACTGCGATCATCTTTTTGATAGGCTAAGTGCGCTCAGGTATAGTCGAGCGCATGGGTGTTCATGGGTGTTCGTCAGTGTGAGTGTTCGTGGACATTCGTGGGTGTTTATATAGGATATTCGAGGGAGTTCGTAGGTGTTTACAAATGTTTGTAGGTATTCGCAGGTGTTCGTATTTATGGGTGTTCATATGTGTTCGTAGGTTTTCGTAGGCGTTTACGTGTGTTCGTGGGCATTCGTAGGTTTTTTTGGATATTCACATGTTTTAATTTTTTTAGAATAAAAAATTGAGGGTATCTTTGTCATTTATATGGTAAGGGAGTGTAAAAATATCAAATCTAATTAGGGGTTACAAAATCATAAATTTCAATTGGCTGGAATATAAAAATACAAAAGACTTGAAATATAAAAATACAAAAGACTCGCATTCTTTCAAATAATGTCGCTCAATCGATATTTGGTACAGTCAACTGTACCATTACTAAAACAACACTAAAGAAAAATAGATCAGCTAGTGGGTCGCATCTAGGAATTTTGTCATTCTCAAGAATGAAGTGTAAGGAGAAAATATCATAAAACTTGGGGTTTTGTAAAAAAATTTTTGCTTTGCACAATTTAGAAAAATAAACTACTATATAAAAACATTGAGTTGAGAGGTTTCACCGAAGAGTAAACCAATTTGAGTTGCAACCTGGCCAGAAGTTCAATTATACTTTCCTCCTGCTTAGACTTGGAAAGAATCTCATGACCCCTTGATTTCAGATAGTTAGTGGCTGGGAGTTGTTTCATTTATGACCTTTCCAAGTTTAATTTATTTGGAAACAGTTCAATTACAAATTTCAAATGCTGGTTCAAGTTCATGGTTCTCATTAAATGAAAGATCATTTTTTACTCCAAGGTTTTAAGATGGAAAGTACTATGATCGTTGCCATAATAAAAAGAATGACTATAGCAATTATCATGCACTTTCTTGACTTTGTAGGTTCTTTGCAGTGCGGAGAGCATCAGTTCCAGATGATTCACAGCATTTGCAACCTGAAGATATCAGAACATGTCAGTATAAGAAGAAAACTTAAAATACTTACATGCTTATCTAAGTGTTTCTTATATTAGTTCGGTGCATAAAGTATCTGTTTGTGCATTATTTAATTAAGCCCCCTCCCCCCAAAATTAATTTCCATCCACTTTTCCTGTGGTTGTGGTGGCTTAATGTGAAACACTACATGTAAATTAGCAACATACCATTCAATCAAGGTACACATCTTTTCTTCGCTTTGTTGTTATGCTTGTCTATGCATCACTTATTTTATCTCTATGACGTTCCAACTTCTTCAGGAGTATGATCTCCATGTTATTATGTGAGCATTGTCACCACAGCCCACTATTCTTTCTAGTTAGATTGTATCTGCTATATGTAGACAGTATAAAGAGCTATTTCTGTTTTCTCAAATGAAAACTATGCTGTGTACAAAGGACAAAGTAAATAGGTGTGATGTGGAATACAATGAATACTTGATGTATGATTGATTGCATTGAACTTACATTGCACATGTTTAATCACAGTGGGTGATACCATGATAGTCTGCTATATACTTCACAAACAATTTAGAGTAATTAGTAGATAAGAAGGTTAGGCTGAGAAGTGTGATTTATGGAGGTTTTCTCTGCTATCTTAGAGCTTGTTTCTCCGAAGGTTATTCAAGCCACAAGTTTTATTGCTTGACTAGCGGTAGAAGGTTTAACATTACAGTAAAATCTACGTTCTTTAAACATAATGTGAAATGTGTTTGAATGTGGGGAATGAACAATTTATACATAAAATAACAATTTCTAAAAAGAAAGTGCTATTCTGTCAGTTTAGCTTAAAATGTTAAAGAGTTGACATCTTAAATTCAGACTAACCTGGCATTCAATGTTATCCAATAGCTCCCCTTGTGCCTCAACCAAGACGGCCATATCCATGAAGATCTGTGTCGAAGCAAGACTATACTCTTAAGAGGGGAAAGATGAAACTGTAGGTTTAGAACAAGTACCTGATGCAGATCAAGTAGCTTTTTCTCTATTTCCTTAGCAGTGTCATGCCTCTCTTGAATTTCGTTTATTGTGTCAACTACCTGATATAGATTTGGTATTGAAATTGCTTCACAAATCTACTTGAGTACGGCTTTTTCTGATACGTTACTTGTTTAAATTCATTTCCATAGGAACTAAATCCTAAGACTAAGAATGTCGAGGACGCCTTAAAAAAAAGAGGAATGCTAAAGGCACATGCTCTTATATTTGGCCATATACTTGGCTTGTGAGCACTTGGATGCACCTACAATTGTTGATAACATATTGTCTGTGTGCGTTTGAGCTGCATCCTATGCCACGTGGGAGTGTGGATGAGCTAAAGGCACTCGCCTATGTGTCCTTTACATTTCTCAAAATATATTTGTTGGCCTATCTTAAAATATGGATGAGTCTACTTCGCAATGACTTACCTGTCCTCTTCCCATTTCCTAAATTGCCTTTTGAAAAATCTGCTCGCTGTTTCCAGTCTCAAATAGTTGGTCAACCATCTACATATCATTAGCATACAAGGTAAGTACCACAACTAGATTGAACCATGGAATCTCATTCAATAATCTTCGATGGTCTAGTCTTGCCTCATCGGATGGTTGGGTAACTTGGGTTCCCATGACCGTTCAAGAAACCAAGATGAGAATTATATCAAAACAGCAAATGTCCTATTAAAAGAAGTATGGAAATCTTAGTTTTTGTGAATATTTAACTAATATAGTGAAAAGTCTATAGACCTGTAAAGAGCCTTCGCCCAATGATCTCCCTATACTCCTTTTGGATGTTTTCACGCAATACCTTTATGAAAATCCAAGAGGAAAATATATTTTAAGTTAAAACGTCTCTCTTTTTTTGGGGGAAACATAAGTTAGGATATTAGTACCTGAAACTCGTTCATTTTTTCTCTCAGCTGCTTTTTCAAGCTTCTGTAATCATGAAAAGTTCTTTAAGTCTCCACATTTTCATTTTAGTGGTGGCATAAATACTGGTAGTAATATAGTAACAAGCTAGAATACTAAACTAGCCGTTTGTAACACTTTTTAGTTTTTTATATTGATTTTTTGAAAAGTTGAAAAAATAGGAGATGATTTGTATAAATTTTAAAAAGTAAGGGACTTTTTTGAAAAGTGAGGGACTTCTTCGATATGACTACGTATACTAAAAAATCACCCCCCAAATCCACTGCAACATTTGCAAAAAAACTCAAAAGTTTTTAAAATTTTGATTTTGCACCGACCAACCCACCCATTTATAAGCATATTCTGAAACAACTTTCAACATGAAAGTCGTAATCTCGACAAGAGGTACAACTTTCGTATTTTAACTTTTCGAGAAGATGCTTCTAAATAGGTGTTTTGGAGGTCCGGATTTTGACGGGTTAAAATGTAATTTTTGAAAAAGTTTGGGTTTTAGTGCAAAAACGCAATTTTCCACCACTCAACTGCGAGTCTATGACTGTACGGACGGAATTTTAAAAAATATTTTTAAATCCATTAGGTATTCAAAAAGTCTGAAAACATTCATTTAGAGCTATTTTCGAAATAAATTTTAAATATAAAAATTATAGATTTTATTATAATTTACGATTTTTATATTAAATGTTTTTTTTAAATTATCTTTAAATATATTGTTTTTACTTTTGTGCTTAACGAAATACGATTTCTTTTGTTTTAATAAGATTTCGGATAACTAAAATATTTATTTAGAAATACCTTTTCAAAAACATTTCAAAATAAAAGTTATAGAACTCATTAGAATTTACGAATTTTATGTTGAACATTATTCCAAAAATTATCTCTAGATACATATTTCATACATTTGTGCATATCGAAATACAATTTTATTTTGTTTAAAACCATTAGGTATTCGGAAAATCTGAAAACACTCATTTAGAATAATTATTTCAATAAATTTTCAACATAAAAAGTTGTAAATCTCATCAGAATCTACGACTTTAATGTTGAAAGATTTTAAAATGTTTTATAGTGCATAACGAAATACGAATTTAATTTTAAATCACATGAAAAATTTAGATCTATTTAAAATGTATAAATTTTAACTTTAAAAAATTGGTTCTTTTACATAATTTTAAATTGGTTAAGATTTTGGAGTAAAACAAATGCTCATTTAGAAGTATTTTTTCAAAAAAATTCAACGCCAAAGCTTTAGATTTCATCATAATCTAGATATATATTTGATACATTTGTACAAATCGTAATACGATTTTGTTTTCTTTTTAAATTTGTTATAATTCGAAGAACTACGACACTATTCGGAATCTTTTTTTTTTCTTTTCAGAAAACTTGTTTAGATATATTTTTTAATTAACTTTCAATAAAAAAAATTGTAAATTTTTTTTCCTGATACAACTTTTAATAACTTTTAACATAAAAATTATACAGCTTTTTTGCTGGATATTATTGGATACACAATTATCTATTTTTAGCCGTGGCAGCGTGCGACACAACAAACTTGAATACATCAAGATCTACGTTTTTTTTTATTAATTTTTTTTTTCAAAAATTATCTTTAAATATATATTTTACACATTTGTGAATATCATTTAGTACAATATAATTTACATTTAGTCGTGATAGTATGATGATGCAACATGACAGCGGCAACCCGCGGTAACAAATGCTTATACATATACTAAAACGAACCCAACTTTTCACTGTAAATTCTATAGTGTCCAAGATTTTTGCAAAAAAAATCCCACACTTTTTTAAAATTTAATTTTGCACCGGCCAAAAGACCTATTTATAAACGTCTTCTTGAAAAACTTTCAACATAAAAGTCGTAGATCTCGATGATGGCTACAACTTTTGTATTTTAAGTTTTTTGAGAAGACATTTCTAAATAGATATTTTAGAGGTCCGAGTTTTGGCTGGTTAAAATGCAATTTTATAACAATTTGGGTTTAAACGCAAAAATGGAATTTTCCATCGCCTTTCTTTTTCTCTACATACTGTACGGACCGATTTTTAAAAGTATTTTTAAATCTGTTAAGATTTCGGACTTTCAAAACACTCAATTAGAAGTGTTTTCTCGAAAAATTTTAAATATAAAAATTGTATATCTCATCAAGATCTACGATTTTTATATTAAAATTTTTTACAAAAAATATCTCTCAGTGCATGTTTTATACATCTAATCGTACCGAAATACGATATTATTTCGTTTTAAATCCATTAGTTATTCAGAAAGCCTGAAAACTCTCATTTAGAACTTTTTTTTTAATTTTTAACATAAAAGTTGTAGATCTCATCGTAATTTATGATTTTTATGTTGAAAGTTTTTTCAAAAATTATCTCTAAATATATACTTTATACGTTTTGCATACCGAGATACGTTTCTTTTTGTTTTTAATCTATTAAGATTTCGGACCACAAAAATACTTATTTAGAAGTATTTTGTGAAATCCGTGACCGAGTTAGTTTTCTTAGTCTTTAGTTACTTATGTTGGCTTTGGAATTGTACGTGTGATTGGTTTGAGATTTTTGCTAAGTTCTTAGCATGCATGTTGTGTAAGTGTGCATTATGATCTCCTTGGACTTGCATGCGCATAAGAGGCTTGCTATTGCCTGGGGTTGCATGCGTGGTCGCGTCGGGGGCGAGCTGGCCTAGTTTGGGTCTCATCGGCGCGAGTGTGTGATCTGTAGTGAGTCGGCCGAGTGTTAGAGCTGAATCTGTTTTTGCAGATTCCAGGGTTTTCGGTCAATCGATTTCTGTTTCGGTCGACTGTTCGGAGCAGGTAGAATAGGTGAGGAGTTGTTTTAAGTGTTGTTTGGGGTTTATTTTCGTTCCCACCCGCGAGTTTGAGCTTCTGGAGCCCTAGGTAAGTCCCCCTAGGTATTCATCACTTTTTTTTTATTTTATTTGATTTAAACTTGATTTTAACACTCTTCCGCTATTGCTCTATGCCTAGATTGTCTTAGATTTCGGTTTCGTGGAGTCCCGGGCCCCGTGTCCGGAGGTCAGATATTTAGGTGGAAATATACAAATGATACGGGGTGTTATAAGCTAGTACTCCAAAAGACAATAATACATTTAGTACAAAATTATTCAGAAATAGGAAACTAAAAATACAATTACTTTTTCTTTATTCTCCAACTAACTCCTGAATTCCGATCTAGCTCTACGATCGTCGGCGGTCCTCGCAACAACCTACAGAAAAAGTAGTACCGTGAGCATATAAAATATATTCAGTAAGTGACTCACCCCGGCAACCCCGCAAGGCAAGGGTCAGGACGGTACTCACACACCAAGTAAGCACACACGCAATACCAAATCTCATAAGCATACAACAATACCGCACACCAAGGCATATATTGCATGCAAATACAAGTATGCACTCAAGCATAACCTACATGCCAATAATCCTCAACGCATATATCATTCATACTTGTCAAACCGAATAGAACCAATAAGGGACATAAATATAACCAACTAAATATGTCCACATATCAAGTAGCAAGCTTAACAACTATAAGCTACCGGCTACTATATAACAAGCAAGTAAGTAATCAACAACAAACAAGAAGCACACTTGGCATATAATAAACATCAACAACATCATAAAAAACATAAGGTAATTGATCACCCAAAATTCAATCCGGTTATGCCTTTATCTTTCATAAGTCAGTATAGACTAAACTACCAAATCAGTTAGTCATCTCATGTTTTATAACACAACACAACCCTTTAGGTACCGCAGCACCAAGGATCTGGGTCAGATACGGTGCATGTTGCATCCCCTAGTGTCCTACAGCGGGGACGATCCCTTTTTGGCCTTAAAGGAGTTACTTGATCTACCGGCCTTTCCAGAATTGATGATTCAAGCCTCGCCTGGTCTTGTAGCCGCCACCCTGGCCTCGGGCTGGCCTTAACTACGCCCACCAGTCTCTCTTCTCTCGAGACAACAAATCCGGGACTCCGGCGCCCACATCGTCCCATTCCGATCCCGGTCGATATCCTCTCGACTCGCGGGAGAGCGAACCTAGGCGATGCAGTCCAACGAAAGAGCCCCACAACAGAATATATTCACTTTTTCAAATTTCATTAGCGCTCATGTTGTCCATGTCTCAAATCACAACCAAGTGAAAGACATACAACGGTTTCCACGCTACAAACATATTTCCAATCCTGATATCATCAAAATGAAGAGAGAGTATTTCTAAAACGTGCCCAAGCCATTAACAACTCATAGCATCATAATAGGCACACATCCACTCTACTAATGGTATTACTAGATCAATCGGCTCGCATACCGTCTAAGTAGGTCAGTCACGCGGACAACACAAGTCAAAAGTCACATCGCACATCTACCATAGCACAACGAGCGTAGGCGGCACACACACACATAAGAATGGGTAGAGACAAGCGTACACAAGCAATACAACCAACATGACACACACACAGACGGATTCTACCAAAGGTATTAATCCAGCAATCGTGCTTTAGTACTCTTCTAAGTAGCAACCAGGTCAACGTCCTTACAACAAGTATAACTAGAATGTAGGCGGCGCTCAACACTACTAAGTACAGTCCCACACATTCAACACGTCACAATACAAACTTATCTATGCAAGTATAAACATGGTAGTTATGCCCTATTACTCATTCACACCACAGAAATGTCGGTAACATAATATACATAACTATGTCAAGCCAACTAGCCAAAGGATATCACATCTATCTAGATGTCCAACAAGTCATGTTAAAATTAAAAGTCACTAATACTAAAATAATAGTTCAACCATAAGCTAAGGTACTCGTCCGAACAAGTTATCACAACCGTATGTCAAATCTACTAAGGTATTGGTTCATCCACATACTAAAGTACTCGTACAAATAAGTTAACACATCAACACGTGCTAGCATGCACAATATATATCAACCACAACATAATTAAATTTAACAAATTCAACACACAAGTGAGACCGCGGGATCACTCACCTTGTCCCGGATCTTACCAAATCGAGACCTGGCGGACGGCGTGAATTCCCAAGTGCTCAACCGAAAAGGACTTCACCAACGCGTTTCTGATGACTAGACGAAGCGACGACACGACCAAGTTCACCGGAGAAGCTCGCCGGAGACGGTCTGCAGCGACTACAGAGGTGGTGGCGGACGTCGCGGAGAGAATAGACGTCGGAGGAGGCGGCGACGACCTTGGGTGACGACGGCCGGAGCAACAGCGGCGGCGCGGCCGAACAGAACAGACGAGGAGACAGCGAGATCCGACACGACAACGTCTAATCGGAGGCCGAAAGGCTTCGCAGCGGCTCTGGTGACGTCGAGGAGCCAAGACGAGCGTCGGCGGGTGTCGGCGGCGCTGGAATCGACGGCGGCAAAATCTAGGGTTTCGCGGCCGAGCGTGAGAACACATGAGAGAGAGAGAGAGATGATGATGAGCCAGAGGAGGAGAGGAGTGAGGTGAGGCGCGGCGACGCGCACCGACAGTCGGGCAGCGCGGAGGTGGTTGGCGGCGAGCGCGTCGTGAGAGGGAGATGAGAGAGAGATCGCGGGAGAGAGTGTGAGACAGACCAGAGCAAGATAGAGTGAGGCGTGCGCGGGTCTGGACGTCTGGGCGAGTCATTTTGACTCGTCCAGCAGTTCGGGCTCGGCTGGGCCGAGCCACTTTGGCTCGGTCGGCCGAGTCCGAACCCAAATGGGCCCAAATCAGCCCAAAATACCTAAAATCAATCCAAACAAGCCCAAATCAATTCCAATATAAGTCAAGTACCCAAAAACCAAATAAATATCTCGATCAATACTCAAAACAAAACCAAAACAACTCGAGATAAATTCGATTTAAAACAAATATTAACTTACGAAAATCCGGGACCTTACATTCCTCCCCCTTAAGGGATTTGATCCCCCAAATCCAAACCAACATGCCCTACGCGCAAAGTCAAAACACAACGGAAGAAAACTCGTCAAAACCGTTTGCCATTCGACTTTTTAACCATAACTACATTTGCTAACCAGGAAGTAAATTGGGTTTTGTCGATGAATCCCGCTTCAAGTAGTTTATGCACCTCCGCTCTCACCGCTATCTTCTTCTTTTCAGAGTAGCTCCAAAGTGGTTGTTTGACTGGCCGAACGCAGGTGAAAGATGCAACTGGTGGGTGGCGATCTTAGAGTCCACACCAACCATGTCCGAAGGCTCCTAGGCTAACACTCCGGCATTCTTCTGCAGGCATTTCTGCAGCTTTTCTAGCTCCTCTTTTGTTAGTGTGGATCCAACTTGGATGATTCGCCGAAGTTCTATCTTGCTTAGGGACAGCTTCAACATTTCTTCTACTGGCGCGCTCTAATCGTTCCGCTCCCTGGGGTCAATCTCCACATTGGCTGCTATTTGAATAGACTTGTTCTTCGTTCCTGACACGAAACATCTTCTCGCCGCCTGTTGGTTGCCATTGATTTCTCCAATCCCATTTTGAGTTGGGAATTTTATTTTTTGGTGGTATGTCTATACCACCGCCTTGAGATCATAGATCGCTGGTCGGCCCAAGATTACATTGTATGGCTGATAAGCATAATTTTTATACATAAATTTAGCATTAATTCTACTCTAATTTTATTATTTGTTGGTTATTTGTAGGTCAAAATTATTAAATTGAAGTTAAATACGCATTAAAGGTTCGACTGGTGGATCGGAGCAATTTTGCATTATCCAAGATAGATTTGAAGCCCAACTGAAAACTTTGAAGCTTGTGGAAAAGGAAGAAAACAAATAAATAAATGCAAGAAGAAATGAGGGAAAGCAATTCAAATGAAGAAAAACTAAAAGGAGAAAATTTTATTTTGGAAAATTATAGAAGAGAAGAAAATGAAGAAGAATTTAAGATATAAATAGGAGGAGAGACATGCATAATAAAAGGACCCCGTTGGGGGAATAAAGCTTGTAATTTTGATTTATTTTTATCATTTCTCCATGGAATAATGGCGAGTTAGCTTCCACTACCACAAATGATATCGGAATAGTGCGTTGTCTCTGGAATTCACCGACGGTAACCCCGAGCATTAAGACCACTTTCGGAGTCAACGACTCACTGGAGAAGCCCACCAACAGCGTATTATATTCTTCTAAGAAGTCGGTTGTTACGCCCATGGCTAGAAATGACTCCCAAAATAGTACGTCTACTGCGCTCCCGCCATCCACCAGCACTCATTCTACTTGCTAGTCCGCCATGATTATTGAAATAAGGAGTACACCATCATGGGGCAAAGAAACGCCCACCAAATCTTCGGGGCTCAAGGAGATCCTAGCTTCTGCGAGGTCCTCTATCCTTTTCTTTTGGCAAATTTCTTTACCGAACGCTTTCTTCTCCCACTACTCATGCTTGAGAAGGAGGGTCCGCCCAGGATGCAATGAACTCTTCGAATCGCCATCAGTGGTTGGGGTGAACACTTTTTCGCCACCTGTCTAGTTTCCTCTCGGTTGGGAGAACGTTGTCTCCTGACTTCTTCGACTCGCTTGGACGGTCTCCTTGGGTTTCTTGATTGCTGTCTTTTTTGACTGCGCGTTCTTCGTCTCGGAGGGCTTCGTGCTCTTCCCCTGGAGTGATGTGGACTTAGTGACGCTCGTCGTTTCAAACGGTCTCCTTCACCGTACCTTCCGGCTTTTTAAGATGTTGTTGCAGTTGCCTGCATTCCAGTGTGGAATGAGTATTGGAGTTGTGAATTTCGCAAAAGACTTGGTGTATCTCATCGGGATTTCGTTCCTGGTTTTGTCTTGGCTCCTTCATTGAAGGCTAACACCTCCATGGGGTGGCTCGTCTGAGGCGATTTGAAGGTAAACCGCGGGGTGTTGCCGCTCTTATCTTCCTTCTTAGCATTCGCTCCCTTTGCTTCAGCATTCTTCGTCGTCTCCTTCTTTTTGTCCTTATCTGTAGCAGATAAGGCGCGATCTAATTTGATTCTTGCATTGATAAGGGCATACATGTCTTGTAAGTCTGTGGGAGAGTTTTCAAAGTTCCGTTCCCGCAACTTAGGATGTCGTATGCCAACTTGCAGGGCCGCCATAATGACTATCGGATCGGCACTGCGAACCTTTCATCTTTCTTCAGTTAATCGCTTGAAATAATCCGCCAGGCTTTCGTTGTCTTCTTGTATCACCGACAGTAAGATTCGGCTATCTTGGTAGATCATAGTGTTGGAGTAGAAGTTGGCGGTAAATGCCTTCTCCAACTGAGAAAAGTTGTCTATCGAGCCTTGCGGAAGATTCTTCCACCATGATTCGGCTAACCCGATCAAGGTGTTGTCGAACGCTAGACAGTATAGCTCGTCCGATGCCCATTTGAACCGTATCGCCGCTCAATATTTTTCTAGATGCGATTCATGATCTCCAATGATGTCGAAATCTTTGAGTTTTGGCAATTCGAGGTCGGACGGAATCAAAGTCTCCAATACTCACTTGATTAAGGACGAACACTCGTCTCCCGTGTAAACAGGCAAGTCACCGTTCGACCGCTTCGGTTCGCGGTCGAGTTGTTTGTATCTCTTCCGCTGGGATCCCAGTACTTGCAACTGGGGCTTCTTGCCTTCTTTCCACCTGACTACGTACAGGTGACCTTCTTGGTTCTTACTCATGCGGCGCTCCATGGGCGTGCTCGTCGCGTCCTGGGTTTTGCACCGGGGGAGGCGAGCCTCTGCCGGCTCCTAGCCTATCCTATATATTGCGACGGCTGCCGCTGTTACCTTGTTGCTTCGACCGGGGTGCCACCGGGTTAGCGGGTGCAGTGGTGAGCATCGCCTGGATTGCACTGCGAAAATAATCCAAATCCTCCCGTATGAGGGCACCGGGGCTGGATGTGTGATCGTTGGACCATTCATATTGGCTTGTTGCTCCTGGAGATCGTCAGCGCGGTTGTGGTTGCGACCGTGAGTTGCTCTAGCCAAGTTCTGGGGTTCCGCCCCACCATCGCTCATCGGAACACAGTTTCTTGCCGAGTTGTTTTGTGTTGCACGTCTCCGATTGGCCATCACTTTGATGTCTTCTTCTCTACAGACGGCGCCAAATGATGGTACGAGATTGATAATGTTTAGGAATTAGACGATGATATACGGAGAGCAATCACAAAACACCAGATTAACGTGGTTCGGCAAAAATACCTACGTCCACGGGAAGGGAGAACATTCTTTTCACTATTAGGGTTGAGAACGAGAGCCGAGTACAAAGTTCTGCTGTTTTAGGGTTAGGCGCTATTATTTATACATTAAGAAATCCGCCGCCCTAAACCTTAGAATATCCTCCTATCAGTTACGTAACTGACTCATCTTTATATGGTATACCGGGTCTTTGTGTTCGGTTGCTATAAACGTTCGGGTGACGTGGTAGTCCTGGTCATTTGCTACTCCATCATTGTTTTTCATATTCTGGCCAGAATATATGAGCTTATAAATAGGATTTTTATTCTGAAATTATTTTATTAAAATTATAACTCTCAAATCATATTTTGAAATTTTGTGCAATCGAAATCGGGTTGCCGGTTAACTGCCGACCCTATGCCAGTGAGGCAGCGCGACGATACACGCTGCCCTCATGACAAGAATTGCTTTTTTAACCTAGAGATCAAAGTCGCTTGTTAAACTTGCGACTTTAAACGCTAGTCTAAATGGCGACTGTGGTCATCTTTTTAATCGGCTATGTGCCCTCAGGTATAGTCCGAGCGCATCCCTCCTTTCCTGATTGCACCTCTTTCTCTCCTCCACCATCTTTTCCCATATTTTTTCTCCCAAATTACTATATTTTTATAAATTTTTACTAATCTAATTTAATATTGACTAGATCTAGCAATTTTAAAAGAGATTTAAGAAAAATACATTATGTTTACTGTAAGGTTCCGATTTTCGGTTATATATTATCAAGTTGATTTTAGATCAATCGAGGGTTTTGTTTGATTCTTGGTTGTTTGTTTTGTCTATGGTTTGACTCGAAATTTGATTTGGATCGAAATTAAGTATTTTGGGCAGGATTGGGCCCAGTTTGTGTCACGATCCGCGAGCCTAGGGCCGCGACGGAGGGAAATATTTTTTTTTTTTTTTTGGAAAATAAATGAAAATCGAAATAAACTTTTGCAGAAGCTTATTCGTACACAGAATTCTTTTGAAATCCCAAATCTTGAAATCAAAATCTCAAAACTCCAAAACAGGGAAGAGTCGCAACTTGGACATTCGGTTCGTGACGAAAACTCGCGGGGGAGGCGGTTGTGTCCCAACCAAAGCTCAGTTTGTGAGTGATACTAATGCATCAATCTCCCAGATGACACAAGAGGATCCTAGGCAACCTAAGCTCCTCTCTAAAACTAATGAAAATATGCTTAAAAACCGTTTTTATGAAATATCGGCTCAACCTGTATTTTTCTAAAGGATTCGGGAAAACCAAACCTCTAATAAACATTTATAAGAACTCCTCAAAGCATTTAAATCAAATTTGGAAACCATATGCGTAAAACAAATGTCAAATTCTATAGCTCTTTTCGGTCGACCGAAGTATTTGACCAGTCGACCGAAATCGACCAGAAGGCATAATAACAAACGGCTACAGGTTTCGGTCGACCGATACCTGCATGAACTGCAAATACAGAATTTTAGTAACAAGAAACTCAACACCCCATTTTTTTCAAATATTTTCCAAACAACTCAAGCATCATTTAACTACATACTCATAACTAAAATACATTTGCAGGTATCAAATCATAGCTCTAAAACACTTCAAACATAATTAACCGAAACATTTTCCAAAACCATTCAAAACAGTTAGTCATAAGAACACATATAGTCCAACTTTGCTAAAACCACAAATCCATTCGTTTTCAAGCACCAAGAGCATATAAAAGTCTAAATACACATGCTACAAAGCTCGAGATTCAATTTGTAAATACCTTTATACATATATATCATAACTTAGTCATTTACATCTTAAAATCCAAAATAAACAACTTTTAGAGTTTAAACCTTCTTAACTAAGATTTACAACCCTAAAAGATTAAAAACCATCCAAAATACAAAAATGTAAGTTAATACTTCCGAAGATTAAGGTTTACAAGTATGGCTATGCTACCAAAATTTATATACAAGTGTAAGCCCCACCAAATACCTTCCCAAAATCCTCCCCAAGCTAATGACAGGAACTTAGCACACTTTGCCGGTGCCTTCCCACGATCTAACGGATCTGAAAAGATTTAAAAACAACGAGATGAGTCAAACATGACTCAGTGAGCGGCGTGATTAACGGTCGCGGCACCTCTCACCATAACACAACCAAACAACATCACATGTCAATAAGCATCAAGTATAGCATCACAATAATCATCAAATAACATGTAGTAAATCAATTTCCCATAACCAAACCAATTATGCTTTAACTTTCTTAAGTTAGTGTTTGCTCGACTAATCACCCGTTAGTCTTTTCAAGTTTTCAACGCAACACACCCTTTAGGTACCGCAGCACCGAGGATCTGGTCAAACACGGTGAACGTCGCGTCCCCCAGTATCCTACAGTAGAGGCGATCCCTTTTGGCTTTAAGGGAGTTACTTGATATACCGGCCTTTCCGAAATTTCCGATTCAAGCCTCGCCTGGTCTCGTAGCCGCCACCCTGGCCTTAGGCTGGCCTTAACTATGCCCACCGGTCTCTTCTCGAGACAACAAAACTAGGACTCCGGCGCCCACATCGTATTTCGATTTCGGTCGATATCCTCTCAACTCACACGGGAGAGCGAACCTGGGCGATACAGTCCAACGAAAGAGCCCCACCTCAACATATTCACTTTATCAATCTCATTAGCGCTCACGTTGTCGATATATCAAATCACAAACATTACCCATATCGGCCACACTAATCACACAAGGGCTAGCGATAGACATACAACGGTTTCCACGCATTCATGAATTCCTTTCCAACACATATAGCATGAAATAAAAGAGTGTTCACATAATAGGTCCACGTCATGTAATTACTATCGGCATAATCATGGACACCAAATCATACTAGCAAGTTGCAATAACACATCACCATCATACTAGCATCACAACATACTCATAAATCACATATCACCTAATCTAGGATTTTCACCCACAAAATCTGAATATCAATTATCATGCTTAAATCACATAAATCATCCCATTTACATGCGTCACAACAACAATCACTACCAAGCAAGAAGTGTAAGCCGCTCACCTCGAGGGCTTGGCCGAAAGCACAAGACTACTAGTTCCACCACGACCCATACGCACCTGTGGGAGAAGCTAGGTCAAGAGAAGCTAGGAGAGTGAGGGAGAGGGAATGGAAGGACCAATGACCCAAGAATCAAAGAAGAAGTGGTGGGGGAAACTCACCTAGGTCAGGGGAGCTCCAGGCCGCAGGGGAAAGTGAAGAGAATGAAGGGGTGAGCAATTAAACACAAGTCCCGCACTTAAACACGGGCTGCACGCAACTATCGTTCGACCGAAAATACAGATCGATCGACCAAAACTATTATGCACAGCATAAACAGCCCAAAGTCAAGCAACCGACTCCGACTTGCACACAACCAAGCACTCACATGCGTCGACGGGGTCACTAACCACGTGACACACCCACGACACGCCCGAACACGCATGTACGGGTAACAAGAACTCATCCAAGGACCAATGAACCTCGGACTCAGCTTGCCCTTCATGCCAAAACGTTGTACCCCTTTCAGTGGCGATACTCGAATAAAGAACATGTCATCAACCTGGAACTCCAACGCTCGACGGCGCCGATCTACATACGATTTCTGATGGGACTTTGCGATCTAGAGTCGCTGACGAATCACTTTGATCTTCTGGTTAGCTTCCTCAACAATGTCGATACTCATAGCCTCCGTATCTACCATATCGTCCCAGAATAAGGGTGTACGGCATCGCCTGCCATACAGATTCTCGTGTGGCGCCATGCCGATACTGCTGTGGTAGCTATTGTTGTAGGCGAACTCAACCAGAGATAAGTGTTGGTCCCAACTACCACTGAAATCCAAAGCACAAGCCCGTAGCATATCCTCCAAAGTCTGAATAGTCCGCTCTGACTGCCCATATGTCTACGGAGATATGCGGTGCTAAACCTCAGATCAGTACCCATCTGGTGCTGAAATGCTCTCCAAAAGCGCGAAGTAAAACGGGGGTCACGATCTGATACGATACTCAATGATATACCGTGCAATCTGACGATCCTGCTATAAAGATTCGGGCCAACCTCTCCAGCGTAACGGTACTCCGAACGGGAATGAAATGTGTGGTCTTCGTCAAACGGTCAACTACCACCCAAATAGTTTCAAATCCGTGTCTCGTCCTCAATAGTGTTTGAACAAAATCCATAGTGACATTTTCCCACTTCCACGACGGCACCTCTCACGGCTGAAAATAACCACCCGGCCTAAACCGCTCTGTCTTCACCTGTTGACATACTGTACATTGAGCCACAAACTGTCGAACATCTTTCTTTAGCCGGGCCACTAAAACTGCTGTCGTAAATTTCTATACATCTTGGTTCCTCCTGGATGAACTAACAATCTGCTACTGTGCGCCTCTGATAGAATCTGATATCTCAGCTCATCTAATCTCGGTACGCAAATTCTGCCTCTAAATCTGATAATATTATCTGCACCCACACGATACCTTGATATATCTCCAAACTCAAGGTGTCCACGTATCTTCTGTAAGGTAGTTTCGTCCTGTTATGCCGCCCTCAGCCTTTGAAGTAGCTCCGGCTCAACACAATATATGGCAAAGTGAACTCCTGGCTCACGCTCAAAGGCACGCAAGCCAAGGTGGGTAAACTGCTCTGCCAAGTCCCACTCTTTCATAGATAACCTAGCTAGTCGAGAAGAGCTCTTCCGGTTGAGCGAGTCAGCTACGACATTCGCCTTCCCAGGATGATAGAGGATATTGTACTTGAAATCCTTCAAGTATTCGATCCAACGTCTCTGTCATAAGTTCAGCTCTTTCTGAGAAAAGATATACTGTAAACTCTTGTGATAGGTAAATATCTCAAACTCTTCCCCGTACAAATAATGTCTCCAAAGTTTCAATGCGAAAATCACCGCGGCCAACTCAAGATCGTGTACCGTATAATTACCCTCATGGGTTTTCAACTATCAAGACTCATAAGCGATCACTCTGCCCCTCTGCATCAGCACACAACCTAACCCAATAAATGATGCATCACTATAAACGACAAATCCCGCCTTATCGTCGGGCAAAGCTAAAATAGTGCAGTGGTCAACAAGTGCTTCAGTTTCTGGAAACTTTGCTCACAGGCATCATTCCACTCAAACCGAACGGCTTTCCGGTAAGCTTAGTCAACGCACTAGCTAACCTCGCGAAGCCCTCAATAAAACGCCCGTAATAACCAGCCAAACCCAAAAAGCTACGGACCCCGATCGCATTCTTAAGCCGATCCCATCGTAGGACTGTGTCGACCTTTACTGGGTCTACCGCCACGCCCTCACGAGAGATAACGTGCCCCAAGAAGTGCACTTTGGTCAACCAAAAATCACACTTGCTAGGTTTTACGAACAACTGCCTCTCGTGAAGAACTTACAAGACTTGCCTCAAATGATCCGCATGATCCTCCTCACTACGGGAGTACACAAATATATCATCTATGAATACTACCACAAAACGATCTAAGTAAGGTTGAAAAATGCAATTCATCATATCGATGAACGCTGCTGGTGCATTCGTCAACCCAAACGGCATAACAAGGAATTCATAGTGACCATACCAAGTATGAAAAGCTGTCTTCAGCACGTCCTCTGCCCTAACCCTCAACCGATAATATCCCACCTCAAGTCAATTTTTGAGAATACTGCGGCTCCCTATAACTGATCAAATAAGTCGTCGATACGAGGCAAATGATATTTATTCTTAACGTAACCTGATTAAGCTGTTTATAATCTATGCACATCCTCAAACTCCCATATTTCGTCTTTACGAACAGAACGGCGCACCCCAAGACGATACGCGCGGTCGAATGAAACCCTTGTCCAACAACTCCTCAATTTGAGCCTTTAGCTCGGCCAATTCAGTAGTAGCCATCCTATACGGCGGTCAGGATATCGGGGTCGCTCCAGGTACCAACTAGATCTGAAACTCAGTCTCGCGGATGGGAGGTAGTCTGGGCAATTCCTCCGGAAAAATGTCCGGAAACTCTCTCTAACAACTGAAATACTATTTAAATCATCAGTCTCCAACGATGGATTTATCAAATAAGCCAAGTATCCATCACAACCTTGCCCAAGCATCTTGCCTGCCTTCATTGCGCTGATAATCAGAACTCCTACCTCAAATTCATCACCACAAAACTGAACGGTAAGTGCAAGTATTCTAAAAGAAATGACCTTGGTTCGGCAATCTAACTTAGCATAATTTCTTACTAACCGGTTCATTCCCAAAATGACGTCAAAGCCCGACATATCCAAAACAACTAAATTGGCGCGTAGAGTTCGATCCCCGACTCGAATCTCACACCCACAAAAGCAATTGAAAAACAGTATATAACCTGCAGGGGTAGAAATCTCAAACATACAATCATACACCATAAGATGTGCGGGCAATCTAATAGAAAAGCTCGACGAAACAAAGGAGTGTGTAGCACACGAATCAAACAAAACGAATGCTGGTAAACTACAAACTAGCAAAGTATCTGTAATAACGGTCAAACTGCCGCCTGCCTCTTCACTTGTCATAGCGTTAACCTTTCCTGGAACTCTCGGTGGCGGTCCACCCTGCCCTTGCGACACTGCTGGTCTTGTTGCGGAACTTCTTTAAGACTACTACGGAAACGACGGCATGTACTGTTGATACGGTGGTCTCGGCTGTGGAAATAATGCCCTCTACTGCGGTTACCGAAACTGTACCCAGACTGCCCCTGAGACTGCTGTTGTCCCGATGGTAACCGTGGACACTGATATTTACAATGCCATAAACTTGGCGTGGTACTCCCAAACTGATAAACTACCATACTTCAATCTCTCAAACTCCTCCTCCTTTGTCCTCTTCAAAGACTCGGGAACATACTTCCTATAGAAAAGAACTAGAAAATCGGCTTAAGAACCAAACTGTCCGATCTGATCCTCCACACTCCTCCATCAGTGTTCAGCCTCGCCGGCAAACGTAAAAGTAGCTAGCACCACAGGAATTCTGCTGGACAATTCAGAGTCTTAAAGAGTTTCTCCACAGCCAGTAACCAACCGTCCGCTACATCTGGATCTAATTCACCCTTAAAACTCGAGGATCACATCTTATGAAAAAATTATTGTAATCACCTATAGAGTACCCTCTTTCGAGGGGCGCTATAGGGGTGTACTGTCTTCCCCACACATAACCGACGAACGAACACATGAATCTCAACGTGCCTTATCCTGTTTCCTAGTTTTCCATAAAAATTAGGTGGCGACTCCAACTTTCTTTTCCCTCTCCGGAGGAAAGTCGTCAACAGTACTCTGTAGGTGATTACAATAATTTTAGATTTATATTCTAATATATATGCAGGAATTATTGTTAAATATGTGCATATTGATTAGTTATCCATTCGATATTAATGAAAGAGTATGATATCCACCTCACTCTTTCTAACATATTGGACGGATACATACAAATAGGAAATATATATTTCCAAGACGATATCCATCTTCTTGTTTCTATAGCTTCTCTATTTGCATAGAATTTGGCTTTAATAAATATGTCCAAACAAATTAGAAAAGTAATATCCATCACTTTCCTATTTTGATTATTCATATTTATTTGCTCCGATGACTTAGATTAAAATTCATCCGATTCTTAATCTTTAAAACTGAAGAAGTCAAACCTCTATTATTTATATGCGCATTATTAATTATGATTTACTAATATGCATACTTTTGACAATATAAAAATAAAAATCCTACGCAAAATTAATTTTAATTTTTGTGTACAAGGCTCAACGCGTTTTCATTTCCTCATCATCGTCCTCTTTTAAGATATTTAGAAATGCAAAGTTCGTATAAACAACCTCCATTTAATTTCAGAGTTTATTAAACTTAAAACATCTTATTCTTGCAAATATATAAAAAATATCCTAATCCTTTATCTTGGTCTTGGAACTTGACGAAATTGCTAAAAATTGAGTTTAAATCCAAAATTGGTCGTTTGAGACATAAATGACTCAATTTGTAGCAAGTTGGCTCAGTCAAAATTGAAAGTAGCTCGATTAGAATGTAAATTGGCTAGGTTTTAGTCACTTGGACTCGATCTAAACTGATTTGGCTCGGTTGGTTTTGAAAGTGGCTCGGTCAGATTAAAACTGGCTCGACCATGATCGAAATTGGCGCGGTCGTTACCGAGCCCGATTAAACGCGCTCGGAAAAAACTGGCTCGTCGTCTACCCCTCGCCGACTCCCATTGAACACCTAGCGGTGAAATCGTCGCCGATGACAGAGCAGACCGATCACCGTCCGGAGCTCACCCCTGGGGTTTTCGACAGTCTCGAACACGATGGTGTTGTCGAAATTTGATTTCGACCCCTCTCTTGCGAGTTATCAAGATGTGAAGTTTCGGCTTCAAAATTGTTTTTTAATTTCCCACCGCCGAGGTTCACCGCCGGCGAAGCCGCGACGGAGGGAGAGATGAGGGTCGCGAGGAGACTTCAAAATCAAGTTTTTGAGGAGTTACCTGAGGTTGCAAGTGCTCGGTCGAAGTTGACATTATCTCTGGCGAGCGGTCAGCGAGCTCCAAGCTTCCCCGATCACCTTGGCAGCGTCCCTGAATGTTTATGGTGATGTTCGCATGGTCTAGTGAGCGTGGCAAGCCACCAATTTCTCCTCCAAGCTTCCTCCCTCCCTTGCCGGTAATCCCTCTCATCGGGTCCTCCTCTCAGTTGGGAATCTCCCTCGATCACCCTAGCAGCATCTCTAAAGTTCGAACATTGCTTCCGTGTGGTCGCGTGCGCTCGGCAAGCCCTCTTTTTCTCTCCCGAGCTCCCCCCAAAAATGAGCTTTTTCAACGATTTTATACGCCTCGCGCGGCCAGCCGAAGCGGCGCTGGTTGGCGGAGATGAAGCGGCGGTCGTGGGTGCGACGGTCGCAGCGGGGAGGTGAGCTGGCGACCACGGACGTGCAGCGTTCTTCCTTTCTTCGACCGAAAATTTAATTTTTACCCGTATTACACGAAAAATCATCTTCTTCCAGAAATGGCAAAATCGGCCTCTAAAAAATTTGCAATCTTCGGACCGTCATTCTAAGGGTTGGCAATGCAGACCCTCATGCATAAATTTTGGTCCCGAAAATTACGATTTACTCGCATGTGACACGTAATGTCTCAAGTTGCTCGTTTCTCGTTTGAGCTTTAAGTATAACAATGTTAATAACGCGAAATGAGCTGGATCGTAGATTTAATTGGCCAAATCGAACTACATATGGGCCCAACGAGTTCGATTAAGTCTAATTCGATTTAATCAGACTTGATAAGCCTATTCAGCTTAATTGAACCAAAATCAAACTTGATCGAGCTTAATTAAGCCAAGTAATGCGTCTAAATCGACGTTGAGCGCGAGTAAGCGAGCCGGACAAAATGTGGTGTCAACAACCATCTTGCATTCTTTATGTGGGACTAATTTTAGTCCCATATCATCCTCCTCGGGCCCCTTTCGGCCCGAGGCTTCTTCATAGGTCCTTAGTGCCCAACATTTATGTGATGTCATATCCCCCTCACCAAAGGATACGATATCCTCGTCGCATGATCGCTAGCAGAAGCTCTAACTCAGACTCTCTCTCGCTGGTGTACCGCCAGTGAACTTGGCCCAGCACGGCCAGAATTTAAACCGTAGATGGGTCAACCTCCCGTCCGGCCTCCACACAACCTAACATTCAGACAACATGGTCACTTTGATACCATGTTTGTACGACCCGACCCACCTGGGCCCCATATTCCACAAACCCGGCCGCACCACACAACCAAATATATTTTCCAGCCCAAAAAAAAAGTATCCACTTGAGAGGTGCCTATAGTAGGTCCCCAGGTATATTAACCTAAACCACCATCCTACATTCTTTATGTGGGAATAATTTTAGTCCTTATATTGTCCTCCTTGGGCCCCTTTCAGTCCAAGGCTTCTTCATGGTTCAGTCAATGACTAGCATAAAAATGGTTAAGTCAATGACTAGTATAGAGATGGTTCAGTCAATGAGCAAAATGGTGCAGTCAATGACTAGCATTGAAATAGCTCGGTCAAAATTGAAATTGGCTCGTCAAAACTAAATTTGGCTTCGTCGGATTTGAAAATGGCTTGGTCAGATTGAAACCGACTCAGTCGTGAGCGTGAATTGCCTCGGCCTGCTGGGCACGTTTGCGCGCCCAGACCGAACCCGAGTGTGACTCGGGTCCGTGCGCAAGCCATTTTTGGAAAGTCGAAGGGGTAAAATTTAATTGTTGGGATATACGGCACTCTAAGAGGGGAGTGAATTAGGGGAATTAAAGCTTAAGAACTAATTGAGCTATTTTGACAATCTATGTAATTCTTAGCTTTTAATCAATTAAGCACACTTAGCAAGATATAAGGTAAGCAATTTGAGATCATGCTACGTATATTAATGCATGCAAATATATATATATATGTATGATCCGAAGCTCCTTCACAGTCCTTGAACACTAGAAAGAAACAAAGATACTTTTACTAGGACCTAGGGAAGAACGAGCACACAACAAAACAAATGTAGGAAAAGTGAGTCGGCCAAATTGGCTAACTCCCGTGTCCTTACCTATGCATATACTTACAAAAATCACTAACACACTTGGTGACCGCCACAAGCCGACAGCCTCCCTAAAATACTTGGACAACCCCCAAGCCCCTTTGCCTTCCCGGTCAAAGGAATTGAATACATCCATTACATGAGCAATTAACAAACATAAATGAGAGAAATAAACACAACAATGATGTGCAGCAACTTGAAACCGCTGGCGTCCCTTGGACTGGCCGTGCGAACGCCTGGCCGCGCGCTCGCGCCTGACCAGCTTCTGCGCTGGAAGTCCTTGCTCTGCGCCTGCGCGCGTCCGTGCCCGCGTCTACTGAGACTCTCCCCTGTGCGCGCCCGCGCCTGTTGAGGTTCTCGCCTGCGCGTGCCCGCGCCCGCTGAGGTTCTCGCCTGCGCGCCACGCGCGCCCCCGTGCCTCCTAGCCTCCCGCGCGCCCGCACTAGTCTGGTCCCTGCACTCATACTTAGCTAAGGCATGTCACGCACACAAGTCAAGTTGTGTCCACCTTGGCCCAAGAGCCTCCTGGATCAACCCTCCCCACCGTATGTATCACTGCTCCGCAATTAGTCAACTAGAACTCCAATTGAGGAAAAACCTTTCGGCCTTCCTCTAAGATATACCACTTGGCCCTAGAGGGCAAAGTCCCTCGTCGACCTATCTGGTATCTTTGCTGCTCTCCACTTCTTATGGTGATGATCTTGCGCTCAACAATGTTGTCCTCGGTTAAGGGTTCTTCTCGCCTCAACTCCAACTCGTCCATCGACAGCAATGTCATGGGTTGATCATCATCCAACATGGAAGGCTCAAACAACTTAAACTTCTCCGTGTTCACCACGGAATAGATACTCATGAATGGTGGCAAATCCAATTGGAATGGGTTGTCACCATACTTCTTGAGTATCTGAAATGGGCCATAGCGTATAGACTTAAGCTTACGCCATTCCCCGTTGAGCCTCTCCTTGCCAGGGTGTAACCGCACCTTGTCTTCAACTTGGAATGTGCATGAAACCCGTGCTCAGTCATGTCATGCCTTGTACTTCTCTTGCGTCCTCTTGAGTCGCACCTCCACCTCCCCGTGCACCTTGCGGACATGCTCTAGAAACTTACGCGCCTTGCTTGACTCGCTTGCCTCTTTAGATGTGTTGGGCTCGGGTTGGCTAGTAAACGCTAAATCAAAAGGGTCTTGAGGCGTATACCTAAGGCATACCTCTAATGGATCTTGCGAAGTGGAGCCATGTACTGCTCGGTTGAATGCAAACTCTATGTTAGGCAAGCTCTCGTCCCATGTCTTCGGATGCTTGGCGTTGTAACTCCGCAACAAATGCACCAAGGTGCGGTTCACCACCTTAGTCTGGCCGTCCATTTGTGAATGAAACGACATACTTCGGTTCAGCTTGGTGTCCATCAAGCTTTATAGTGTCTTCCAAAACTTCCCAAGGAATCTACTATCCCTATCCGAGATAATGGATGAGGGTAGGCCGAAGTGACGCAAAACACGATCAAAGAACAACTTAGCCGTCTATTTGCCCGTGACCGTCTTCTTGCATGGCACTAGACAAATCATCTTGCTAAACCTGTCCACAACAACAAAAAGGTAGTCATAACCACGTCTTATGCTTGGCAAGCCTCCCACAAAGTCCATAGACAAACTCTCCCAAGGGCGACTTGGAATGGGTAATGGCATGTATAACCCCGTTCTCCTATTCGCCGGCTTGGACATACAACATAGGGTGCAACCCCTAACAAACTTTTCCACATCCACGCGCATCCGTGGCCAATAGAGATATCTCTCCAAATTCTTCAACGTCTTTTCTACGCCGAAGTGTCCTGCCACCTTGGATGTGTGCGCCTCGCGTATCCACTTCACTCGGTCCGCACCTTGAGGTACACATAACCGGTCGCTTCAGTATAGCAAGCCTTGATGCCACTCCAATGGATGCCCATATAGACCCTGGCATGCGTGCTGTCCCGCGCCCGAAGTCTTACCTACGTCCGAGACTCCTGCGCCCGAGGCCTTGGCTCCTGCCTAAGACCGAGGCTCTTGTGCCCGCGCCCGTGACCGAAGTGCCTGCGCCCGAGGTGCTCGCCGCGCCCGCGCCCGAGGCCTTCTCCGCGCCCATCTCGCCTTGGCTTGTCCAGCCCTTGAAATCTTCACCCTCCGCATACAGTGGCACATACTCTACATGAGCCATGGAAAGCACCTGCATTACCACCCCGCACAAAAATGCCAACACACCCATCGTCGGCGGCCGCGACAACATATCGGCCAACTTGTTCGTCACGCCCTTCTTGTACTTGATCATAAGGTTGAATTGTTACAAGTATGACATCCACTTCATATGCCGAGCTTGTTGCAATTTGGATTGCGTTTGAAGGTATTGCAACGGCCGATGATCCATATGCAACACCATTTTCTTCCCCAAAATGTAGTGCCTCCAATGCTTGACCGCCTGATGCAAAAGCTCCTTATCGTAGGTAGGGTAGTTGTGTTGAGAGCCTTGGAATATCTCACTGTGATAAGCCACTGGTCTCCCATCTTGGAACAACACCGCGCCCATTGCGTGGCCTGAGGCATTGCACTCCAACTCAAATGGACGTTGGAGGTTCGGTAAAGCGAGCACCGGGGCCGTGGTGATCTTCCTCTTCAATAACTTGAACGCCGCCTCATGCTCGTCCATCCATACGAACTTGGCGCTCCCCTTGGTCAAGCCATGCAGTGGTGCCGCAACTTGTGAAAATGTCGGATGAACTTGCGGACGTATTGGCATGCTCCAACGAAACTCCGCACCTCCGTCACGTTCTTCGGCCTTGGCCACTCTAGGATGACCCGCACCTTGCTTGGGTCTATCTTGAGCTCGCCTTCTCCCACTACGAATCCCAAGTATACGAGGTTGAGCCGCCCAACCTCACACTTCTTCATGTTAAGCTTGAGGCCGTGCTCCTCAAGCGTACGAAGACTTTGCCAAGGTGCTCCATATGCATAGTCCAATCCTGGCTAAACACAAGAATATCATCTAGATATACAATAACAAAGTCATCAATAAACGGCCTAAGAACCTCGTTCATTAGCCGCATGAACGTGGTCGGGCGTTGCATAACCCGAAAGGCATTACCAACCACTCGAACAATCCCCGTTTGGTCTTTGAACGCCATCTTCCACGTATCCTCCTCGGTCACCAAACTTGGTGGTACCCTGATTTAACATCCAACTTAGTGAAGCACTTTGCGGGCTGAAGTTGATCGATCAAGTCTTCAATCCTTAGTAGTAGATACCTATTCTTCACTGTGATCTTGTTCACGGCACGGTAGACCACACACATCCTCTAACCTTCATCCTTCTTCGGCACTATGATGATGGGTTTGCCGTATGGCGAATTGTTCAGCTTGATCACCCCTTGCTCCATGAGCTCTCGTACGTGGCGCTTGATTTCCTCGCTCTCCAATAGCCAGTGCCGGTATAGGGACGCATTGGGCAAAGGGGCGCCCTCCACCAGCATGATGCTATGCTCCACCTCTCGCCACGGAGGAAGCCGGCACGGCTCGGCGATCAACACTGCATGCCTCCGCATTAGTGCCGCCACTGCTTGCCTTTGCTCCTTGGATAGATGCCTCGAGATCACCTCTTGTTGCGCAAGCTCTGGTCGAGCCTCCCGCATCACTAGCATCAGCATGCGCCCATTCGCATTCACCATGCGCTTGGCCTGCGCGACCGTAGCAAGTTGGGTTGCCTCCGCGCCCCTTGTCCCTTCTAGCATGTGCGTCTTGCCCTCCTTCACGAGCATATACTGCTGAGCCCTCCTATAATACACTGCATCCCTATCCCAAAGATATTGGTTGCCCAAAATCACTTGGCAAATGTCTAAAGGAACTACCTTGCATTTGACCTCATCGATGAATTTGGTCGTCACTGCGAACTTGAACTTGCACTGCTTCGTAATCTTCAACTTTTTGTCCTTCTTGAGCCATCCTAACGCATAAGGACTCGGATGTGGGGTAGTTGCCAACCCCAACTTCTGTACTAGGCTCTCGGAGATGAGGTTCTTTTGGCTTTCCGGATCAATGATTGCTTCCACCAAGCCTTGTTTCACTTGGATCCGTAGTTGGAAGAGCTCCTCACTCTCCCTTGCGCCCGTTCTTGGCTCGGCTTGCACCGCCTTGCCCTTGCTGTCCGTGGCCTCCCCTCTGGCTCCCTTAGCATACACCATCAATGCAAGTGTCAGGTTCGCCTCATGCATCGCCAACGGTGTCCCGTCCGCGCCCGCGTCCGCAGTTGCCACCAACGTCGCCTTGCCCTTGTCCGTGCCCTTCTTCTTGGGTGCCAACTCCGAATGCAACTTCTAACAATTCTTTTTTATATGGCCCTTCTTCTTGCAGTGGCCACACTCTACATCTTTGTACTTGGACCCCTCGGAAGTCACTTCTCCGGCGCTGCCCTCGGCCGCACCTGCAATCCTTGCTCTGCGCCCGCGCGTGCCCGCGTCTGCTAAGATTCTCGCCTGCGCGCGCCCGCGCCCGTTGAGATTCTCGCCTGCGCGCGCCTGCGTCTGCTGTGATTCTCGCCTGCGCGCGCCCGCGCCCGTTGACGTTCTCACCTGCGCGCGCCCGCGCCCATTGAGGTTCTCGCCTGCGCTCGCCACCCACGCCCCCGTGCCTCTTAGCCTCCCACGCGCCCGTCTGCACACCCGCACTAGTCCGGTCCCCGCACTCATGCTCGGCTAAGGCATGTCTCGCACCAAGTCAAGTTGTGTCCACCTCGACCCAAGAGCCTCCTGGATCAATGTATTCAATTTATATCCTAAGCATGCTACTAATGAGATTAAGTAAATACAAAGGCAAGAGAGAAAGATATACGACACCGAGATATATAGTGGTTAAGCGAAACCCCGCCTACGTCCACTTCCCTTGCCTCTAACGAGGTCTTGCTCCATTCACTAGAGGATCAACTTACGGGCGCTGATCGAGCCGTTATAACCTCGCTTTTCACAGGCGTAGCGATAATCATTTCCCTCACTTTAAAGACAAGTGAGCAACTAATCTCCCTCTACTATTTCGGGCTAGTAGAGCCGCCGTTACAAGGATTACTAATAAACCCAAAAATCCCAAATACGTATCTCTCAAGATCTAGCTTCGAAGGGCAAGAAATTTTGGCTTAAATATAGGATTATCAAGTCTAAGCTCAAATCTATGTTTTAAGGGGGTTTTGGAACTTCTCTAAGGGATATGAAATGTTTTTGCACTGTTGAAAACGTTACAATGACAAAATAATTCATCCCCTATTTATAATTTTCTTTTCCAACGGCTATTAACGGCTATTTTCTTGAATTTTCTTCGACCGGTTCAAATGTTCAGTCGACCGAACTTACCAGTTTATGCATTTCAGAATTGCTGTTAGAATGACTGGTCGACCGAAAATGTTCTGCGGTCAACCGAAAATCCTGTCTGTTCAGCAATGATTTAGAGAATATATAACTTTTGATTTTGGTCTCTAAATCATCATAAACTTTGAGCTTAACTTTACATCTATATTTCTAGCACTAGAGAATATAAATTATACTCACAAAAATATAAAAAGCTCTTGAATAGTGAGTGTTGGAGAAACGCCATCTTTGTAAAATCCGACTTCAAGCTTTATGCATCTCCAAAGTGTTTTCCTTGTTCCAAATTTGTTCTCTATGCTTGCTAAGCTCATCCAAGTTTGTTCCAAATGTTTTGTTGCTTGTTTAACATATTTAACTCCTTTTGGTCCACGAAGCCAACACCTATACTTATCACCTTGAATAAATTTATTAATAACACTTTTGCTAAATATTTTATTGTCATCAAAATCACATTAGGGTCAACAGTAATTTTGGAAACTTACGAGTTTATTTGTAAAAAGACCTTCATTTTATTATTTCGTCAGCCGTGAGCGAGCTCTAGGCCGGCGAGCTCGCTGTCGTTACGGCAACGACGACTCTCGGCCGAACACCCCCCTGGGTTTTCGACTACCCGAGCTCAATGGTGGTGGTGCTAAAAATTGATTTCGATGTGTGTATCCCGAGATATTTACAAATTATTTTCGGTTATTAAAAATAAGACAAAAACAGGATGTCTACAACATATATATATATATATATATATTATCTGCGCTCGCGGTGTTATCTGCGTAAGCCAGGGCCCAACCAGTCCAGCCTAGGCAGTATTACTGGCCCAACGAACATGACGTACCCTACACGAGTCAGTTCTAAGCTGCCGACTTGGCTCGCAAGCCTCCGCCGCGCAGGCTCGACCCGCCAGGCGCACGCACTGGTACTCATCAATCCCCCCTAACACTGTGCCGGGTGGCTCGCACGCAAACCTACTCTGATACCACATGTTAGGACCGGTGCTCGGCTTAAAATGCGACGCCGCAATCTAAGGAGTCGTCCCCTCACATATGAACTGAACACAAGTTCAGCCCCCAGCTGGTGTGGGACAATATGCGCTCGCGGTGTTATCCGCGTGAGCCAGGGCCCAACCAGCCTAGCCCAAGCAATATTACTGGCCCAACGAACGTGACCTACCCTGCACAAGTCAGTTCTAACCTGCCGGCTTGGCTCGCAAGTCTCCGCCGCGCAGGCTCGACCCGCCAGGCGCACGCGCTGGCACTCAACAATATATATACACATACAGATGTATGTGTGTGTGTGTGTGTGTGTGTGTCCCCACTTAAACTGGCAACCAAATCGCTTAATGCTCATTTAAATTGCGACTTCTTACCAAATCTGATGTACCATGTGACCTCGTGCTGCCCCACTGGCGCCGGATTGCCTATTTATTAGTAAATAATTTTAGAAGTATAATTTATAATTAAAATAATTTCAAAAAATTCTACATGTAGTGTATTGAATTCCATGATTTATGAGGGAAAATAACTTCTGAGGAAAATAACTCGTAGTTCTTGAATGTTATGGTAAACAATGAAAGCGAGGGTGTTACGCCAACGGTCGGACGGTCGGCTATTGCATCAAGTCAAATTCATAAACGACCATGAAAATTATTTTTCATACGAAACTCTTTTCAATCTCCTATTTTAATAGCTAATTTAGCAGTAGCTCTTCTAAGCGACTACAAGATTTTTCAAAAAGTTTACTCAGTTCTTGGTCGCATATGCTGAATCTAATTTGTGAACTTGTATAAACCTTCAAATGTACCAGCTCATGTTCCACATGCCTAGAAAGCCTAAATATCATATTCACTATGCCACCGGGTATATAGTTGACAAATTCTCCCACTTTTTTTGTAGGTGGATGTAGAAAGTGAAACGACACTCTTGCCATGTGATGAACTACCGTGATCATAATGCTAGAGTTTTTCTCTCTCTTTTCTTTTTTCTATTTTCTTCTTTTTTTTTTTTTTTTTTTTTTTTTTTTTTTTTGAGATAATGAAGCGAAAAATTTTCAATACACCAACACCTGATATTACTAGGGACACAATTTTCCACCACAATCCATCAGTCCATATTTGATAGGGATTGCGGTAAAGAATGCGCCCTGACCAAGCGTGGAGAACTTAATGCTAGAGTTATCCGTACACGTAGTTAAATTTTGTACATACCATACTCATATACGTTTTGTATTTTCTTATTCTCACCTGCTCATCGCTAAATTCTTATGCTCTCTATAGTTTTATTTGAGAAACTTACACATTAATGTGTATTCATTCTATGGTACTATAAATTAGCTTGATATCCTCATGAAAGCAAACTCTTTTTATGTTATTTTCTGTCCTACTAATCGATGAATGATATGTGTACTGAATACAAACTCAGTTAACCCTGTCTGTGGAGTTGGATTTGAATGGCATGATGCATGTAAAATATTACAAGTCCGAAGCACCCGGGAAAATATTAAAGGGGTGTGAACCCCAAACAATATAAGCTCAAGAATTGAATGTGGCTCAGCGAATTCACCTGTACGTATTTACAGATAAAGCACGAGCAAATATCAGTAGAATAGAATGGAGAATATAATGGAAATCTCCACTTTTTTTAGGACCCAAGGTCTCCGCATGGAGGCAAGACTTTGTCCGTATAAGTCTCTCAATTGGCTTTTCCAGATAGATATTTGGGAATACCCATATGCATACCTACCAACGCGGAAATTCGTAAATGCGCAACTGACTATGTAGGAGTCGAACCAATGATAGTGAGGCTTTCATGAGGTCCCCTTAATACTGTGACATCTCACCATCCCAGAAATATCCACTTGTAAATCAAATCTCTTCTCCTATGATGTTCGTAGAAAGCACCCACAAGCTCACAATTTAACCATGCAAGAGGATAGGGATAGAACTCAAGTTGAGCCACTAGTTCCCCTTGAAAATCATATCTTGACATCTTTCCTCAGACGCTCAACATGTTCAGCGTCAGTCTCTTCCTGCATGATCAAAAACTTGCATTACTAAAATTGTTCTTTGGGAGCTTCAGCGGTGATCAATTAAATTCTTTATGGAATTGGCATGAATCTTAATTTTGAAGGAAACAGGGGTGACTTCATGGAATTTAGACTTGTGTAGTTCTGGAAGTCAGGGAAGCGCTCGGACATCATTCTGGAGCTGGCTTACAGGAGGTGCCCTCAAGTTCCTTTACCTTAAAATGAATTTTCGGAACTAGGAAGGAAGGTTTTCAGCTTTTTGGTTCTTAGTAAATGACTTTCTGGTAGTAAGAGTTATTTAAATATTTAAAAAAAAAAAAAAAATTCCATCACTGGTTGCCTGCAGAGTAGGACAAAGAAGCTATGCAAAGTGATGTAAATGACTTCTCTGAGAAATGAAGTGTTTTAAGATTGGCCGGCCATCAAGCTACGTTTTTTATTCTGACCGTGACCTTTTACCAAGACATGAAAGAAAGATCCATATCCCTGACTATCAATTTAGGATAACTGAGGTGTTGCACATGAGAAATTTTAACGCCGTACGCTTCTCTGTGCAGGAGGCTTTAATGAACAGTGGCCCACCAAAACCAGGTGGAGAGCATCTATGCGCACCGCGCGGATAAGTAATTTACGAAGTGGGCTCATTAAAATTTCTCGTTGCACACAACAACAAGCATAATCATTTCATATGCATAACCAACAAGCATATTCATCACATGTGCAGTAAACCAACAAGCATGCTTAGGCTCGTAGCAGTAATAATCACCCGACCAACCAATTATGTATTCTCTTTATTAAGTCAGCGTGATTCACTAACCCATCGCAGTTAGTCAACATTGTTCATTTAGGTAAGGTAGGTCCGACACGAACTCTCTAGCCAAGGCTCCTAAACCCCGACCTAGGCTAAAGGAGTTCCGGACGCCTACACTCATACCAAGGCTCTTCACCCGCTGTCGTCGGGTTTTCCGTCACGACACAACACTCACGGTAGGGGCGACCCCACAGCGCAAAATGGGGGCTACTCGGACTCTTTACGCCTTATGCAACCGAGTCTCGCTCAACATAGCAATCGCCAGGCCAATGGCTGATCCGCAAGATATTACGCCCACCGTCCTCCGTAGAGGAGTAACCCCAAATAACACTAAAAACTACCCTCACCAACTCTCACCTACTCCGATCGGTCGACCGAAAGTCCCGAAATCTGCATAACAGATTCAGCACCACACTCGGTCGACTCGCTACGGATCGTACGCTCGCGCCAACGAAACTCCAACTAGGCCAGCTCGTCCCCAACGCGACCACGCATACATCCCCACACAATAGCAAACCTCACACGCACATGCAAGTCCAAGAAATCATAATGCACACATACCCAACATGCATAATTAGGACTTAGCAAAAATTTTCAAACATCCACATACAAGTCTAAAATCATACAAGAGCTAAACACTACGAAAATCTAACTCGGTTACAGACCTCACAGAGTAAGAATAAATAAAGCAAGGGAGAAAGAGATACGACACCGTATTTATTATGGTTCGGCGAAACCCCGCCTACGTCCACTTCCCTTGCCTCCTCCGAGGACTTCTTTACTAGACGATCAACTTCCGGGCGTTAAGCAAGCCGTTACAAACTCGCTTTTAGCGGCTAAGCGATTACCCGTAATCCCTTGATTTTAGCGGCTAACCAAGCAACCCGTAATCTGCCTAGGTTTTGGTGGCTCACCTAGCAATCCGTCATACAATGTCTCTCAATAAAAATTAACCCAAAAATTTAATTACAAATCTCTCAAATAATATCTCACTTAGAATAGATCAAGGAGACAAGGACAATGATTTTAGGATATACAAATTTGAGCTCAACAAAGATTGTGGGGCTTTCTAAATGCTCTTCTCCCTCACAAAAATGTCCAATGAATAGCATGAGTTGCTGTGATCGTTTGAGGCATTGGATCTTTATAGGCACCTCAAAAATGACTTCCAACGGCTATATTAATGGCTAGTTCTGTTCAGATTTTCGGTCGACCGAAATTTATTATCAGTCGACCAAAACTGCTCTCGGGTGCACGATTTTTTGTTCGGCTTCGGTCAAATTCATTTAACTCGTTCTCTCTTATTTATTGTCCGTTTTGTACTATCTGTACACCATTGGAAAGGTCTTTAAGTCTAATTTCAGATGAAATTAATTTCATCACATTTAGAGCATCTGGCAAAAAGTTATGAGCAAAATACTACACAAGGGTCAAGCAGCAAATAGTTTTTCTTCCTACAAGTTCAAAAATCAATAACATGCATCCAAATCACATATGTAATATATTTACGGAAAGGTATATGAGGCTTCTTTCATCTGCCACTGATATTAATTCATTTGGATATCGTATGAGAAAAATATTACTTCATTAGTTCGTAGGTGTCGGGTGGACTGCTTTAATCAAGCTTTATAACATGCAAATTTAGCTCCATTCAACACCTACACTTTTTATACTTAAACAAACTCAATGAATCATTAATAAGTATATTAATAACACTTCCCTAATAGTTTTGTTATCGTCAAAATCACACAAGATACAACAATCTCCCCCTTTTTGATGATAACAAAACACAAGCTTGATTTACACAATTATAGCATGCAAAAGTTTTTAAACATAAAGATAGGCAAATCAAGTATATTCTCCCCCCCTTTTGTCATATCAAAAAGGTATAACAAGTAAAGACTTTAATAGACACGCATCTCCCCCTTATATATGCATTTAACATAGATATGCAACTTAATACAAGTCATTCATACAACATTGTCTTTAAGAGTTCAAACATAGGTATAGATAACTTTTTAGACAATGAACTCATATATTAATCTTCTAACACCATAATATAGGCAAATATAAGAATATGCTAGCTACTCTATAGTTAAAATATGATTTGAAAGAAAAAAAACAAAATTGAACACAACCATCCGAGTATAGAGCAGAATTGTCAGATTTCAGATACTATCGGTCGACCGGTAATTAGTTTCGGTCGACCGAAACCTGCTTAAGTTATAGAAATAATTTTGTAAAATATGATGAAAAATACAAATAAAATCCAGAAAAATATAAAAACATTTCCAAGATGTTTGTATACCTAAAATACATGTGGCTCTCCATTTCTTTGGTAAAATTAGAATGATTTTCAAAAGATTTGACCCAAGTCAAGATTTTTAGAAAAAATAAGAACCTATAGGGTCAAATTCTATTCTAAACATCAAAATCACACTCTAAGCATTTGAGCATATCTAAATAGGATAAATACACATGTCTCCCCTTTCAAAAATAATTTATGCATATTTTCAAGAAGTTGCATACGTAGCACTCATACAATGCATAACATGTTTATATCAACAGCCTATACAAAGATTTCAAGATTTATTTATATTAATATGCTCTCAAACATAATTAATGTACATATAAGAAGAAGAGTATAGATTTGTTGTCACGACCCGCTCCCCGCCCCGGGCCCCGACCGCACCACACGGTCGGGTCTCTTTTCTCCGACCCGAAAAGTGGGATCCCTTGGTGGTGTTAGAGCTAAGGGCCTCCTACCTTATAAACACAACATTACCTCATACCTAGGCAATGTGGGATTAAATCATTTTAATCCCGGACGCAGCCCAATTGTGGCCCAAATCGCGCCCAACCAAAGACTTTCGGTTGACCGATACTTAGCTTTTTGTCGACCAAAACCTGCGCAGACCGCGCGGTTTCATGCGTTCGCGCCAGCCGATCGTGCCGAAACCCGGGGTATCACATTTGTTCTACCAAACCTCAAACTTTTGGCCTTGAATTAATAAGTATATCCATAAAGCTTCACTTCAAGACAGCTGCATCAAAAGCTAGGCTTTGTTTTTCAATACCCAAGTTACCTTGGGACCGGTAGTGTTAGCAACTAAAAATTTTGGTTACCCACATAAGTTTTTGAGTATTTTTCTTGTATAGGCATCCATGAGCAATATGTCCAAGTTTATTACAATAGTGACATGTAATAGGCTTGTTGCTAATCCTATGAGCTATGTGAGTATGGCTAGTACTATACTTGAGTGTTGGTCTAGGTGGTGCACGCATAGTCTTAGCTTGCTTCTCATTAGAAAACTTGGCAAGTGATACGCTTAGGTGTACATTATATCTTTTAAGAGCCATGCATTCACTTGTCAAGAGCTTATTAGCCTTGACTAATTGATCATACTTGACATGCATAGAGATTAGTTCAAATTCATATTTGCAAGCTTCATCAAGTTTGATCTTAAGGGTCTCTAATTCTTTTTGGTATGAACATGTGTCATCGAGTTCGACCCTTAGAGCTTTTAGCTCATTAGTCATTGACTCTTTTTCTTCAAGCAAGTCATTAACTATAGTGCTTAATTTGTCATTGGAACTAGAGAGTAATGCCATGCTTTTCTTATTTTCCTTATAGAGTGCCTTTAAACTATTATAACTATCCATTAACTCTTCAAAAGCGTTTTGCAACTTGAATTCATAAGAAGAGCTAGAGGAGGAGGATACCTCATTGTCGCTATCCTCTATGGCCATGAAAGCGAAGTGTGCATCGACCTTCTCATTTTCACTTGAAGAACTTGATGATGCATCTTCATCACTCCAAGCCGCGATTGCCTTCTTCTTCTTATACATTCCTTTGAATAGTGGGCAATTTCGTTGGATGTGTCCCGGCTTCTTACACATATAACTTCATCTTCTTTGCTTGAAAGGCTCTTCTTCGAATATTTCTTCTTCTTCTTCTTTGCCTTCTTCTTATTTAGAAATTTCTTGAACTTCCGAGAGAGCATCGCTATATCTTCTTCACTCTCTTCTTCACTTGTAGAGCCTATAGTTTTGGCTTTTAATGCTATGCTCTTAGTCTTTGGGCGTTCTTCTTTTAACTCCATCTCCTTCTTCATTAATTTGCTAACCAAAATGTCCAAGGTTAGCTTGTCAAAGTCTATTTCCTCCTCAATAGCAACAATCTTCGATGTGTAAGGAGGGATGACCGATCTCATTAACTGCTTCACTTGCTCCATAGTGGTGAAGGTTTTGCCCAAGCTTTTTAGTGGATGAATGATCTCCAAGAACCGCTTGTGCATTGTATCGATTGACTCACCTTAGAGCATCTTGAACTTCTCGAAGTTATCCATAAGAATACTAACTCTTAATTCTTTAAGCTCCGGAGTCCCTTCGTATGTAACTTCCAAACGATCCCAAATTTCTTTAGCGCTTTTATACATTGACACACGATTAAATTCATCATCATTTAAAGTGCTATATAATAAATTAATAGCTTTAATGTTAAGCTCAAAATATTTAGTTTCACTATGATCTAATTCCTCTTCATCCTTAGGGTTCTTTTTACCATCCACTTCCTTAGTAGGATAATTAAAGCCTTTAGCAATTATCCTCCATAACATGATGTCTTGGGATTGAATGAATATTTTCATCTTAATTTTTCAAGTCCCATAATTTTTGGCATCAAGATATGGAGGCCAAGTAAATGAGTGGCCTTCAATTATTCTATTCCCCTCATAAGCCATATATATATATATATATATATATATATATATATATATATATATATATATATATATATATATATGTATGTATATATATATATATATATATATATACATACATATATATACATACATACATACATACATACATATATATATATATATATATATATATATATATGTAGTTCTTTGGATCTGAACTCTTATATGGTTAAGTATCGAATCAAGAGCCCAAGCTCCGATACCAATTGTTGGGTCCCAAGAGGGGGGTGAATTGGATAATTAAAAAAATTAAGAGCTAATTAATGGATTTAGCTATCTAATCAAGTTTTAGCTCCTTAGCAATCTAACCACAAAAGCGTATACGAGTTATCAATTGATTCCTATGCATGTGTCTAGAGAGTAAGTATAAATAAAGGGAGAAATAAATACGACAACGTGTTTGGAGTGGTTTGGCGAAACCCCGCCTACGTTCACTTTCCTTGCCTCCTCTGAGGACTTCTCTACTAGACAATCAACTTCCGGGTTTTGATCAAGTCATTACAAACTCGCTTTTAGCGGCTAAGCGATAACCAGTAATCCCTTGGTTTTAACAGCTAACCAAGTAACCTGTAATCTCCTTAGGTTTTGGTGGCTCACCTAGCAACCCGTCATACAATGTCTCTCAATAAAAATTAACCCAAAAATCCAATTACTAATCTCTCAAATAATATCTCACTTAGAATCAAGAGATCAAGGGCAATGATTTTAGGATATACAAATTTGAGCTCAACAAAGATTGTGGGGGCTTTCTAAATGCTCTTCTCCCTCTAAAAAATATCTCCTATGAATAGCAGGAGTTGTTGTAACCATTTGAGGCATTGGAACTTTATAGGCATCCTAAAAATTACTTCCAACGGCTATATTAACGGCTAGTTCTGTTCAGATTTTCGGTCGACCGAAATTTATTATCCGTCGACCGAAACTGCTCTCAGGTGCACGATTTTCTGTTCAGCTTCAATCAATTTCATTTAACTCGTTCTCTCTCATTTCTTATCCGTTTTGTACTATCCATATACTGTAGGAAAGGTTTTTAAGTCTTCTTTCAGATGAAATTAATTTCATCACATTTAGATCATCTGGCAGAAAGTTATGAGCAAAATACTACACAAGAGTCAAGCAGCCAAACAATTTTTTCTTCCTACAAGTTCAAAAATCAATAACATATAGTACGAGCATCCAAATCACATATGTAACATATTTACGGAAAGCTATATGAGTCTTCTTTCATGCGCCACTGATATTACTTAATTTGGATATCGTATGAGAAATATATTACTTGATTAGTTCGTAGGTGTCGGTGGACTTCTTTAATCAAGTTTTATAACATGCAAATTTAGCTCCATTCAACACCTACACCTTTTATACTTAAACAAACTCAATGAATTATTAATAAGTATATTAATAACACTTCTACTAATAGTTTTGTTATTATCAAAATCACACAAGATACAACATATATATATATATATATATATATATATATATATATATATATATATTATATATATATATATAATATATATATATATATATATATATATATATATGTGCCCCTGGCCCGAAAGGCAGGGGTGTCGCTTGACACCCCTGTTACAAACCTGGGTCCGTCCCTAATTATGTAGTGGCATATAAAATAGAAATAACCAATTTTATAAGAAGGTATTTATGCAAGGGCATAAAATTAGTACAGAATTACAGAGCTCTCCACATAAAGAGATTAAAAAACCATAATCTATCTACACAAGAGGCACAAAATGTAAATTAGTTCTTAATGAATACACAGAAAGAGCACTACCATCGTGTGTTTGAGGTAAGATAGAAGCTTTTTCCTTACAACTAAAAGGTTGTGAGTGGGTTCGAGACATGAAAACGCCTTCTGCAAAAATAGTATACAGTGGCGTGCCTTAGGCAAGAAATTGCTCACTTCCTTTCTATAGCCTGTGCCCTAAATGTGCACGAGCCCTTTGTGATGCCAAGAAGGCTTCCTTTTCTTTTTACAGAAAGAGCATAAAAGAATGTAGGAACGCAAAACAGCATAGGGATCTGTCAAACAAAGTTCACCAGCAATACTTATCAGCAAACCCATGAGTCAGAGATCACTAAGATTAATTTAAAGAAAAACTCACTAAAAACAAGGCTTGGCGACGTCAGCTAATGGATTGCACAAACTTTCAAATGATATAATGTTACAGTAATTTAGGCTTGTTGTAGGCTGTTGGTAGGATGAAAGGATTATTAAGTGGATAATCCATCCGAGGCTGTTTTCTTAGACATTAGTGTTCTTTGAAATTTCTATTAACAATGAAATCACAACCGTAAATGCATTAAGAGAGTGCATCGATCTCATATCTTGATCAGCTCTCCAGATTATCATTCACTATTTTTCATGCTAATTTTCGTGTATGATGTTAAATCATACTCTGCTTTACTACTTTATTTACTAAATGGGCCAAGTCCCGGCCTAAACTCATCCGAGTCCACGCAATACAACCAAAGAAACTATTCTCAGAAGAGTCACGTGTCTGTGGGTCTCTCTGCTGTGCCTCCCACTTGTATAACAGGAATACACATACAGATAATTCACTTAAACATACTCATTCCTGCAAATCTCCTCCAAAATCCCCCCTCGTCCATGGCTGACCAGCACCATGGCCTTCACCACTTATTCAGTCTACTTACAGGGAAATTCAGCCTTCAGGATGTCACTTCATACGTTCTGTGCTTTATAGCTGCTTCAATTTCCAGTGCAGGTGGTGTTGGTGGTGGCTCTCTATTTCTTCCCATCCTCAACTTGGTTTCAGGATTGAACTTGAAGATTGCTACAACTTTTTCTGCTTTCATGGTCACCGGAGGCTCAATATCCAATGTCCTCTACCATATATTTGTAAAGAGTTCAACATGCAAGACAAACAACAAGTCTTTGATAGACTTTGAGATTGCTCTGCTCTCAGAGCCTTGCATGCTACTGGGAGTGAGCATAGGGGTTGTCTGCAACGTGGTGTTCCCAGAGTGGCTTATCACAATTCTCTTTGCAATCTTCTTGGCTTTTTCTACTTACAAGACTTGCAAGGCTGGGTTCAGTTGCTGGAAGGCGGAGTCTAATGAGGCAGTATTTTGTAGGGTGGATGATGATGGAGGTGAGAAGGGATTTTTGAAGGAAGCACTTTTAGATGATGCAAAGGCAGAAGAAGAACTACAGAGAGGGTGGGAGATTCCATGGGCGAAGTTGATTGTTCTGGTGATCGTTTGGTTGTCCTTCTTTGGCCTGCATATTCTCATAGCAAATAAGGATGGGAAGGTATGTTCTCCAAAACTCTCCTATCATTCTTATAATGGATGTTCTACGGTCATTTTACTTTGTTTGGCTGCTGTAACGATTCTGCAACTGCGTAATCACAAGAACACTTCATATATTTTGTGCAGGCTGTATAAATTGTGTTGTTTATGTATACTTGCTGCTTGTGTTTTGAGTGTTTTGGATACTCGTTTTGTATTTTGAGTAGCAGACTACTAATTTGATGCTTGAGCTTTTCAAACTCTTTTGCACGCTTAAGTCAGCTGAGGCTGGCGTAGTTTCTATCTAATAAAAGCAATGCAAGTTCTTTAAAATAATTTTTTTTTTTTAAAAAAAAAAGGGATTACCCCTTTATCCGCAACATAATAAAGCTGCTGAGTCTTATGTCGGGACTTGCCTCATTGAATAACTTGATTCATATCAGTTCTACTCCTGGAAAGGTTCAACATGTCTAATGATAGTAGAATTACAGGGTATGGAGACATTTTTTTTTAACTATATGCATATAGTCTTTCTAATTATTACAGAATCACAGTGCAATCAATATAATTGCTTAGGTGAAAGCTTACCTAGATATGTCTAGTAGATAGCGAGCTGGATATCCGTCCAAGAGTTGTGTGACCTCGGAGTTTGTCTACATTCACAATCACAGCTGAATAAGTGTAACGTTTATAGCAAGATTAACTCAAAAGTTGATGCATGATTGTGACTTATATACTATGTGTCTAGCTTCTATGTTACGTTTCAACGCATTAAGGTATAGTTGTATGATTGTGACATTATAGTCAATCAGACATTAAGGTATATTTGTATTAAATTTGTCATTCATGAATTTTAGTTTTTAATGCACTGAAAAAGTAAGGTAGGAACGCCAGGACAAGGGGCGTAAGACAACCTGCCTAGACAAAAGAAAGGCAAATTGAATGTCTCCAGCATGCCCATCTACATGGACAGAGACATATACTCAATCAGAGAATGCCAGGATATGAGGAGCACATTATTAGCTTACTTTTTCAATATATCAGCTTCAGTCATTTTCATGTACCTCACAAGGAGCATGATTGTTTTACCAGCAGGAATTACTATTAACATAAAACACTTCTTTTCCAGATTAATGTATGTCATTGTCCATCTAAAAGGAGAGAGACATTAATCAATTAAAGAATGTCAGTAATAAGGAAAAACTTCAAGTATTACTTTTTAAATATAGATATATACTTGACTCGTATTCAAGGAGAGTTGTTTGGTGGCATGAAAATTTTGGTTCAAGAGATAGTACAGCATGTATATGATCTTTGATTAAATTTGTATATCTTTTAGTTCCGCATATCGACTAAGATATTTTGGATTGCTATTCTTAGGGTATGCTCACTCAAAATAACGCGGGCACACACCTGTGGATGTATTTGTACCCGTAGAAACTAAAATATATTTCAAATATGGAGACATGCGAATTGGTAAATGTAATAGTATCTATAATATGATCTTTATTCTGATATCTATGACTGTTGTTGCTTCCATCCATCATTGACTTGTGTACTTTCAATTTTCCTAATCAGAGTATAATAGGCCTAAGGCCTTGTGGAATCGGATACTGGCTCATCCAATTATTCCAAATTCCTCTAGCTATTGCATTCACATATTACGTCCTACGTGAGAAGGCACAATCAGATCTCAACATAGTCAACAACGAGCAAAAGGATGGCATGGTTGATGTTGTACCTAATAACTTGAATTTCAAGTTTAAACATATATTAAGATGTGGATAATATTACTGAAACTTCAATGAGTTTATGTAGGTCGATGTAGGAACAGTTCAAGGGACCAATGTATCGCCCATGGTAGTATTTCCATTGGCGGCCTTATTGTCGGGAATCTTAGGTGGTCTTTTTGGTATTGGTGGAGGTTTGCTTATCAATCCTGTTCTTCTTCAGATTGGAGTACCTCCGCAGGTAAATTTCTAGTTCATGAAGTATGCACCAGAATATTGTGCATCATCTCTGATCGTATAGCTTCTGGCTCCTGATCAATTTTGCAGGGATCTGAAGTCTCTTTCAGTTCTCTCTCCTTTAGAACAAGTCAGCAACTATGAAAAAGACGTTATACACTCAATCAGATGCTATATCGATAGTTTTTAAAATATTGTTCTTTTTGCAGATTACAGCTGCAACCACCTCATTCATGGTCCTGTTCTCATCTTCAATGTCTTCGGTGCAATACATTATCCTAGGAATGACGGAGTTCAACAGAGCACTAAATTATGCTTTGATCTGTTCAGTGGCCTCAATTGTTGGCTTGATTATCATACAGAAAGCGATTAAGAAGTCAGGAAGGGCCTCCTACATTGTATTTTCCGTTAGTTTAGTGATGGCATTGAGCACAATATCAATCACTTCTTTTGGAGCTATTGATGTTTGGAGAGCCTACGCTAGCGGAAACAGCTTAGGCTTCAGATCTCCTTGCTAGAATTAATATCATCTCTACGAAGCATACAGTCCATATTGTTAATCACTTTGAATTTATACCTTGCCAAGGATTTGTATTCCACTCTAGAATTTATACTCTTTTATTCTGATTAGCAGATATTTGGTTATCTAGTTGAATATACATCAAAGAAAACCGATATTTAGATACAACAAAACATATCGGACTCAGTTAAGCGAGAATCGGTACTTCTTCCTAATTCTTGGTTATCTAACGGGCAAGAATATCTTACAAAACGTACAGGAAATAAATGGTATCTTACAGAATCCAACGAACCACATCAGCTGCAAATTATGCCTCCGTAACAAAAGGACAGCATAATTACCGTCACGGAGGATGTGGAGCTAAGCAACAGGGGGGCACGCTTCAGCATCCCGTGATGTATCTACATCAGTAGGTGCCATGAATTGCCACATTTGGAATCCAGGATAGCCAATGACAGGCATCATAAGCTTGTGGCCTGCAGCTTGCCCTTGTGTGGCAAATGCCGTTGGTATGACCGGAGGATGAGGCATGAAGCTCGGTCGAGAACTCAACATCTTGAGCTGCTGTTCCAGATTCTCTTTATCTGCCTTGAGCCTTTGTTTCTCATCCCGAAGTTCATTCTTTTCGGCCTGAAGAGGCATTGCAAAACTAGTGATAAATGAGTAGCACTTGGAGATCTCCAAGGCTAGAACTTATTCCTTGTCAAATTAGTTGATAAAAATGGAGGCTCTATTTCAAGCATATTACTGTTACAACTGATCAGGGTTTTGACATTAAAAAGCAATTAAATGTAAAAGGAGTTACCAACGGACATGAATTTTACATGTAAGATAGAGCATCATCATGTGTCAGCATGAATAATATAGATTAGCTTTTAGATAGGAGAATAAGTGGAAGATGGCACATCTCATTCTGCGGTTTTGTTAGTATATCTTCGTTGCTAGCAAATATAATGCATCAAAGCTCCGAAGTTCAACTTTTGACCCTTTAATCCTTATCAATTACGGATGGTTGGATATCTAAAAACCCAATATTCGAAACAACTCTTAAGAAATCATTTAATCTTTCAGAAATAAACAAAGGCAAAATTACAAGCTTGATATTCATTTTGGTCACTCATGCGTCAAAAATTACAAAGTGGTCCCTCACATTAGTATTCAATTTCATTTTGGTTTTTGTAACTTATTTTACAGTTAAAAGTTTTGAAACAATCTTAATTCGTGAGACATATGTATAACTGCCAAATGTTAAGATGAAACAAATCGAGAACTAACAGAAGCCGGCAAATACGGGAATGAGAATATGACATATGGTCTGAGACGGTACAGTACTCTACGAGAGGAATGCAATGTCCCTTTTGGTATCCAGTTGGATTCCAAGGCGGACTTGGATATCCTTTTTTGCTATAAAATCCTCTTAAAAATGACCACTTTGTAAGTTTCGAAACTCGGGTAACCAAATGAAATGTCCCCCAAACATAAGTTACCAATATTTCCCATAAAATAAGCCTTTTATGGTTTGCAGTATCACATTTTGTTTCATCAATTTCCAGGTTTCAAACTAGAACTATTCCTGAAGTTAGCCAATGAGGAGAACACAACCTATCATTCTAATGTACTATTCATTCTTAGAATCACTTCATTTTCAAATAAAGTCAGTACTAGAGAAATGAGGAAATAATGTCCAGCAAACATGATGAGCAACTAATACTCAGACTGTAGCAAAAAGCATTATCAAATTGCTGAAACAAAGTGAAGCATAGAGCATAAACGAAAAAGATCTTGCAGTACTCATAAGATGTTACTGTTAAAAAAAAAGTTTTTTTAAAAAAAAAAGAAAAAGAAAGAAAGCAAATGCTGACCTTTAGCTCTTTAATTTTCTCTTGCAGACTTTCATTTGAATCTTTCAGTTTGTTCGCTTCACCACGCAACTGATTCACCATACGAACAGCATCACTCAAAATAGCCGCTTTGTCTGTTTTTATCGGTTTCCCTGGTTCCAAAAGGGAACCCAGCTCCAGAAATCTAGGAACCAAGATTATAAAAATGAAAGGGGTGTTAGATTTTATATTAAATGTGGGAACCATAAATTCATTCAGTTGAAGTTTTGATGCACAAATAAGAAGACCAAGCAATGGACTTACTTATCATTCAACCTATCCCTTCTTTTCTTCTCCCTGCAAGCTTTAGAGCCAGGCTCAATGCTGGATTCTGGCCTTGCACTGTAACTTGATCATGTTTGCAATCATAATAATAGAAAATTGATGATGTACAACAGTAAGAACTCAGCGTAAAGAAATTTATGAGCAAATATCAGATACAAACCGTTTCCGGGAGCTTGTTTCTTTGACTGAGTTATAATCAATTGTACTATTCATTTGCACACTGGGAAAGACCAGATAGTACAGAACATTAGTATAACGCTAAATTTGTTGTTTACAAAAACAAAAAAGGACTCACAATAGAAACAATGCTCAGTTTGGTAAATGGTAGAAAAGGTTGAAACAGTACAAAAAATTATAAATACAATAGAGATGCATTGAACATGCTTTTATAGGTGTTGGATCATGACAGTTTACGGAAATGGACAATCTCAAGTAAAAGAGTATCAAACCCATAAGAGTAAGCATGTGAAAACAAGGAATTTCCAATGTTACAAAAAGAGACAAAATAGACCAACAAGGGAAAATACAGTGTATAGCCAATATAATGCCAGCTAAAGGAGGACCATACTGCATGCAGGACAACAGTAGAAGGAAAAAGAAAGGATAAGAAAAGTTATATGATTAAAGGTCAGCTTTGAGTTGAATAGAATTATAGGAAGTTAAGCTAGTGGGCCATTAATTAAAAGTATTTATGAATAGTAATAGGTTTTAATTGGGCAAGCTAAAATTGTAAATTGCTTTGAGTCAGATTGATTTCATTTTGTGGCAGAACTACGATCCTCCTTTTAATTCCTCTTACAGCTTACCATCTGAAACAATAACTAGCAACTGAGTTCACTCAATGTAATTTTAAACCAGTCGAAAGGACAAAAAACTGAAAATGAAATTTGAGGTTGATACATAAAAGAAGGGTACAAAAGGATGAAACAGTACAAAACATTACAAATACATCAGCGATGCATTAAACATGCTTTTTATAGGTTTTGGGTCATCACTATTACAAAAATGGGACAACCTCAAGCAAAAGAGTATCATAGCCATAAAAGTAAATTCCAAACGTTACCAAAAGAGACGAATAGGCTGGCGACGGAACCGTGTGTATGGTCAATATAACACCAGCTAAAGGAGGAGGGCCATTCAAGATTATGGAAGAAGGAAAAAAAAAGGACAAGAAGAGTAAAATGGTTAAGGGTCAGCTTCGAGTTGAAAGCAGTTATGATCTAAGAAGCACGGATACGGATACGTGACACGGATACGATACGATATGGATACGCGGATACGTGATTTTTCAAAAAAATAGGATACGATACGTCGAGGATGCGTTATTTAAAAAAACATATTAAAATATTAAATTATCGATTACACAAAATATTAGTAAATAAAAGTTAGCAAAGAAATATTTTCCAAAAGTTAAGAACTCGTATATTAGTATTTGAGTTACAATTTGGTAACACATACTCTGGGCATAAGTCTATCTCATCTACAAAACGATCACTATCACTCGAGAAAAAAAACAAAAAGAGATCACTATCATATTAACAAAATATTTACTACGATGAATAGTGATCATTATCACATTAGTTATTACTAGCATTGTTCACTTTATTTGAAATAAAATTGTTTGGGCTGGAACGGAGTCCATGGACAATTTAGGCTGGAAAATGGGCTTGAAAATAGCCCAAACGTGTCCCCAAGGTATCCTAGCGTGTCCTGGACGTGTCCCCAACGTATCCCCAGTGTATCCATATTAATTTACTTATTTATTAAATCTGGATACTTAAATTTACGTGTCCGACACGTGTCCGAGCGTGTCCGGCGCGTATCCGTGTCCGATATGTGTCCGACACGCCGATACGCTCTTCCGAGGAGTGTCCGTGCTTCCTAGGTTATGATAGGAAGTTAGGTTTGTGGGCCATTAGTTATAAATATTTATGAATTGTTAAAGGTTTTATTGTTTTAATTGGGCAAACTAGAGTTGTAACTTGCTTTGAGTCAGATTAAACTTCATTTTGTGGAAGAACTACGATCCTCCAAGTTTTATCCTCTTCTATCTGAAACAATAATAGCAAATGAAATTCAATCTGTATAATTCTTTTAAAACCCATGTGAGACAAACGAGTCTAAAAGACCATGAAACTGAAAATAAAACATGAGGTTGGTACATAAAAGATGCCCGGTAAGATTAATTAGACGTATAACATATGGCGCAGATGCAAGCCTGAGCACGAATCACGTATTAAAAAGCTTGGCCTTTACCAATTCAAATCCAATAAAAGCACATACGCAAGCATCAAACAATTCTGACTAAATCAAAATCCAATATATATATGGATGTATGTGTGTGTATATACAATGCACTCAAAGCTCAGAAATGATACTCACAACAGTACTATGAATACTTGGTAGGATGGTTATTCTGATATACGATCATGTATCTGACTGTTAAAGTTAGAAAATGAATTAACATCAAATCACAACTAAATTACTTTTTCTCCTAAGATGTAACACAAGTCAGGAGAAGTCAACGGAACAACCAAGCTACTACCTACAAGTTTCAGACTGTTATGTTTATCCTAAAACTTTTCATCCAAAAACCCACAAAACAAAAGATAAGACCAAAATTTACATTTAAACTACATATTTAAACACATGTCATATGCACTGATAATTCTAACTGCTTAAAAGAGTTACATCAAATTCCTCTCAACTTCTTCCCACAGCTCCAACATGCAGTGTGCATTTAGTCTGAATTACATAGATCCTCGGTGTAGTGCTCATTTAATTGAAGTTAGATAGACAATCCATATAGATATTGTCACTATTGACATGACTTCCTTATGAAAAGGAATTCCCAGGGTGAGATAGGTACACAAAATACAGCCAACACAGATGAGTTCAAGTGCCTGTTTTTTCCATACTGCAATGAAATAGCACTACCATGATGACCTTTGAGGTTTACCTATCAAATAACAGCTATGAAGCTAATGATATGTATACGTATACATACATGTATCATATCCGTCAGACGTGATCGGACACAAAAAATAAAGCTACTCAAGTCATAGCGCACCATCAGAAGCAATCATTCCAACATCAGACTTCCATATAGAAACTTCTCTAATGGGCTAAATTGCACAGCATCTAAATACAATCAGACAATCAATCAACCACGACTACTTAAATCAAACACGGAAATCATATCCTCTAACTTAGACATGTACAAGCCAAACGTACCTAGCGTTTGGTTGAGGATTAAACCCATGTGGACTGAGATAGAAACCGCTGTCACCGGAGCCGAAATTGCCAGGAGCTACAGCAACATCATCAAAATCAAACAGCCAGCCGCTGTTCTCCATCGATCCTATAACAATTTCCGACAATATGGCTCCTCACCGGAACCCTAAATTCGCCGGCGGCGATGGTTATGGCGGTGGTGGCAAACTGCCAATTGGGGATTTTTGGTGTTGGAAAAGTGCTGGCGGGATCGCGTTCTGAACTTCTGGTGGCAATCAGTTAACGCCCACCGCAAGTGCTGGGGCCGCAGCAATTAGAGGATGACTTCGAAGTTTAGACAAATTTAGGGTGTTAAATGATTATTATAAATTTACACAAAAGGTTATGTTATGTGATATGAAATTTAAACTTGTTAGGACTTTGTGGCTGCTGACGCCAATTACATTGTTCCGAACAAAAAGGATTGTGCTGATCTAGGAAGCACGGATACTTCGAAAATCGCCTCGGTGCAGTGTCGGACACGGACACGCCTCGGACACGGCCGGATACATGTCCGACACTTCATATGGTGTGTCCAGAAAAAAAAAGGAAAAAATAAGATCGAACACGTCTGGGACACGCGGGCAGAAGTGTCCGACACGCGAATCCGTTTTTTATTTTTATTTTTTAATTTTTTTTTAAATTTTAATTTTAAATATATATTTTTTTTAAAAAAAATACAATATTATGTATAACTAATTATAAGTAATATAATATATTTACATATATATTATAGTTATTTATTTTAGTTGATATAATTAAAGTTTTGGTATTTAAATTGTCTTAAAAAAATGAAATATTATATTTTATATGAATTTGATATTGAATATTATGTTGTTATTATATTTATAGATATTTAAATATTTCGTATAAATTATTTTTTACTTATTTATATTTTTTTAACCGTGTCGCAGCCGTACCCGTGTCCTAATTTTTTGAAAATTTTCGTGTCCCCGTGTCGTGCCGTGTCGTGTCCCTGCCCCTGTGTCCGTGTCCGTGCTTCTTAGGTGCTGATAAACGTGGCTTACGTACGTAAAATATTTTTGATGATGATGTCTTTATGCGATTTAAAACGTATTTTGCATTACAATATCGATTAAACCACAACTCTTCTGTCTGTTCGAAGTTTGTAATAATAATTATTAAGATTTGACTAATATCATTTCTGTCTCCATGCTTCCTAAGATTTTTTTTTTTTTTAAGAAATAATAAAAGCACAATTTTTTTGAATTATCGTAAAAAAGCCTCCCTTTTCTGCTTATCAAATTATCTATCGAGCCGTGAAAAAGATTCAACAAAAGACAGAAACAAATCTACGATCGTAGGTTTTATTTTTTAGATTTGTATACATCAAACTCTACTTTTTTAGACAAACAAATTAAATTCTATCACTTGGACTCTTAGACATGGTATTTTTTGCTATGGAAAATTTTTAACAATGAGATAAATAAAAAAAAAAAAGACATGATAAAAGCATCTGATATTTGTGCTTCTTTAAATTTTTTTCTAGTTATTTTAACAATTTATTTTATCTAAGTCTAAAGAAGAGACTATATCAAGTCTATATAAGGGGTGTAATATAGCTTTAATTAACAGATTTTTAAACCTAAAATTTAATCTTAAAATTTTCAAGAAAAAAAAAAACCTAAGATACAGCAGTGGCAGTGAAATAATTTTTAATTGCTATTTCTGGGTTACCTTTCTTTGTTCAAGAGAATATATTTTTATATTAGCAGTACTATGAGAAAAGTGGTGCATCTTTATAATCAACACACACCAAATTCTGAAGTTCAAATAGAAGAGTACACATTGCATGTTTACAAGTAGCATTTTGGAAGGGAAGACAAAATTATACAATTTAAAATTTTCATATATCAAATAAGTAAATCATTTTCTTTGAATAATCGCTTCATATAGTTGATCTGCGAAAGAATCAAGGTATTGCTGAACTATGAAAAATGCATGCATGTAGAAGAGATGACCTTATTTTTCATTCTTGTTTAACTAAACTAAACATTGTAATAGTATTTGATCATTTATATACAAATGGACAATTGACCATATCAAATAGTATTTAATCATTTATAAACATTGTACTACAACGATATGCTTGGTAATTTTTTTTAGAAATCAAGGTGATATCATATAAGAAAATATGTGTTTGTATTTAATATTGTTTTTAATAATTTTGTTCATATATTTCAATCGAATAATTTGTTTTTTCAGCTTGAAATTGTCTCTGTGCCAGCGGCAAAGCACAGTTTTCAATTATTCAATTATAACAATTTATTACAAATAATTTTTTCCCTGAAGAAAATAAAAAAATATATGTTAAAAAAAAATCTAGTAATGCAAATCCAGAAATAGAAATGTTCAAATATGAAAATCATATATAAGGTATAGAGCAAATAAAAAATGACCAAATCCTCCTCTTTTGCACTTTAATAATAATAATAATAATAATAATAATATGTATATATATATATATATATATAGACACACACACACACACATACACACACGCGCACTTAACCATATTGAAAGTCTTTTATTTTTAATTTTCATTTGGTTTTTTTTTTTCTGAATTTTTAAAGCATCACTCTTTTGGAAGAATTATATATAGATTTATTTATTTATGATTTATTACATAATTAGTATTAATGCAATTCCACAACAAATTCCAAAATAAGATATTCCTTAATTACTTATGTCAATATTATGGGCCACGCCGGACCCCCACTATGCGTGCAGCCCGCCAGGGGCGGATCTAGTATAGATGCAGGGTAGTCAATTGACTACCCTGCATTTGATATTAGGAATGCATATATAGTAATTGACTACCCTGCATTTGATATTAGGAATACATATATAGAACAAATATGATTTATAGAGGACTGCTCCATGCTATTGGTTTGCGCGAGCTTGTCGCAACAGTCAGGAGGAAAATGAGGGAATCAATAGGTTGTGAGTTCAAACCACACTTTAGAAAGTTTTGGTAGGTTTTTCTTTTTTTTTTTTGGAATTTACAAATCAGCCCCTCTATTATTTAAACTTTGCGAATCAGCCCAGTGTTTTATCTGATATCTTTGACATTTTAAAACACTTATTTAAAAGTATTTTTTGCAAAAAAATTTGACATTAAAGTTGTCATTTTGATGAGATTTATAATTTTAATGTTGACAGTCTTTTTTCGAAAATATGTTTATAATTAGATATTATTAGACTACAAAGTTCGGCAAGTTAATTGATTAATTTTAAACTTAATAAGATTTTAAAGCCTAAAACACTTATTTAGAAATACTTTTTGAAAAAATATTGAATATGAAAGTTGTAGATCTCATCAAAGTTTACAACTTTCATATTAAACATTTCTCAAAAAATATTTATGTATTGATAAAAATAGCTCCGGTATGAATACGTAGAGGAAATTTCTTTTTACAAGTTCAAACAGTAACAAAAAATTCTATGAGTTGATTTCTTCGGATATGAAAAATCTAGGAACTGATATATAGCTTCAATTTTTTTCTTAGACGCGGGAGTAAGTATATAATTAATTCATTATATTTTATTCTGACTACCTTGTCGTAAATTTCTGGATCTGCCAGTACAGCCCGCATCACCTGCGCACTGCCCACACTGCTTGGGCGGCCAGCTTGTGGCCCGCCAAGCCAATGCCAGCCCGGCTGCTTGTTTAAGGCAAAAACAGTAAGGGGCTGTTTGGTTTGCAGGAGTTGAGGCTGCAGCAGTTGCAACCGCTGCAGTTCGCGAACGCGCGTGTTTGGTTTGCTGCAGTTGCAACTACGCTGCAGTTGTAAAGTGGGGTGTGCTGCAGTTGGAGGCGCGAACTGCAGCGGTTCCAACCACGGAAATTTCGGCCGTAGTTACAAACGCTGCAGTTCAGAATTTACAGAAATAAACCATTTTTTTTTAAAATTGCAGAATCAGCCTTTTGAATTTTGCAAAAACCTCGACCCTTATCATAAAAATTGGCAAAATTAGTCCCTCACATCACTAAATTTAGTAATAAAAATTTGTTTTATTAGCGCATTTTTCATGCTCGTCCAATAAAAATTTTTAAGTCAAAATATTATTCTATTTCTTCAAAAAAAAGCAAAAAACGAGATTTTGAAGAGTTTAAAATTTTTTGCAATTGTTAAAAGTTTTCCATAGTATAGAAAAATTATAATATAACATATTAAAATATTTTATAATAATAAACAAACAAAACAAAATTTGAAACTGCAAGGTTCAACTGCATCGAACCAAACATCAGATTTCAAACTGCAGTAGTTCGAACTGCATCAAACCAAACAGACCTTTTGCATTATAAAATCAGAAAAATACAACTCCCAGCACTTCCAACTGCTGCATTTACAACTACAACTCTAACTATATCAAACCAAACGGCACCTAAAAGAAACAGTGTGCTCGTGATAGCCCGATCCGCACCGCACTGTTCGAGCGGGACGAATTTCCAGTTCATCTCAAATTGTTGCTACAGGTTGGCTGTGCCCAGTCCGCCTATTCTCGAGTGGTCCGGGCTTTCTCTAGAAATGTTTATGCCCGCCGCAGGCTTGTTGATATCAATATCTATAACGCACCTAAATAAAATGCCCCATGGCATGAACACACAGAGGTAGGTCAACTTGTATGGTTGTTCGTCTATAGAAACGACACAGTATGTTCAAATCCTCCTCTCCTCTCAATGCCGCATACACGCAATTTGGTTTCGGGTTTCTGCACGAGGGACCAAGCATGCCGTGAGTTTATCAGTGGGCTACTACCACAAAGTGGCGGAGGGCCAACTGAGTTTCTCTTTGGAAAAGTTAAAAATAGGATCTCGAAAGAAAGAAAGAAAGAAAGAGCAATCGGATACTTACTAATGCCAGCAGCTGAAGTAATGCAACAGAAGAATGCTTGTGGCAGCTACAGACCATAGCAAGAATGTTTGCAAGGCACAACGCTTCCCTAAATTTCTGCTGTGCGGAAATGAGAAACACTGAATACCAGCATCCACCAGAATTGCACCAGAAGAACTTGTTAAGCAGGTAACTCAAGGATTTCTATTGCCTGGCTACCAAGTCGATCACTATGTTTCAGAGAATTGAGTTTATTATAACGTTCAGAGAAATATCTTAGATACCAAGTCAAGGATGGCACACTGAGGTACCATGCAAGAATGCATTGCCCCAATACTCAAGAAAGAAAGGCCAAATGGTGTTTACGAAACAGTACCTGCCAAGCTGAAGATCACTGTATTCACACCATCTTGGAGACGACCTAGGCAGCACGGACACGGATACGGGCAAGGAGATATGAAACGGTACGACATGGGAACACAGCAATTTAAAAAAAAATAAAACACGGGTACGGTTCGGATATAGTAATAAAAAATTTAAATAATTAAAAAATAATTTATACGAAATATTTAAATATTAGAAATATAATAATATTTGATAATAAGTCTATATATAATATAATATTTCGCGTCCTTTAAATAAAACTAAACACTAAAAGTCTAATTATAGCAACTAAAACTAAAAAAATATAATACCTGAGTGCATAAATATATTATATTATTTACCACTATTATAAGTAATATTTAACTTTTCTAAAAAAATAAACAAACAATAATTTTTTAAAAAAAATGATATAAATACGGACATGTGTCAGACACACCGAACAGAAGTGTCCAACAGGCGTGTCCGATTTTTCTTTTATAATTTTTTTCGGGAAACCCCGCGCAACGTGGCTGATACGTGTCTGGACGTGTCCGAGAAGTGTCGTGTCGACACGTGTACGGACACAGACACATCGACCTTTTTGGAGTGTCCGTGCTACATAGGAGACGACCTACTGCAATAAGCAAACTTCAGCTTATTGAAGACTTTACTGAATTGGATGCATGCTCATCTCATAGGTTTTCTTTACCATTGGGCGTTGTTGTTCTACGTACTATGTTCGGAGTTGTTATAAACATGCATAGTAGTAGATTCAAAATATATACCATTCTGCTACATAATTGTACAAATCACTTTTAAATTCTAATATCTCTGTTCTAGGCATATTATATAGATAGATCGAGATAAGTATAAGAACCAGTGGAGAAGCCCAATGTAGAGTTCGTGATTGACTACATTCTGGAATTAAGCAACAACCCCACCGGGACCACTCCCATTTGACGAGGAAATAGATTTGCCTGTGGGTGGATCCTGTGGCTTCATGAGTTGGAGTTATGGATTACTAAAGAAAGTGAAAGTGAAAGTTCTCCCAAAAGGAAGTTCATATCAGAAGTATGTGTGAGTCTATGTATCCAAGCAGATATAATGTAACGAAATGTCGAAGAATCACCTAAGTGGTCCTTTAATATTGGGTGTGTATAAGTAGCGCTTCTGTGTCAATGAAAAAAGCTCCACCAAATTATTGATCTATACATTAAAGCTCACTTCTCTTTCCGACCAAAGAGGAAGCACGTGGCTTCTTTTTTTTTTTTTTTTTTTTTTTGAGATTATCGTAGGGAATCCGTAATATGAGTGCACGTCTATGTAGGAAACTCAAACTTGTAGAAAACCGCTACGTCAAGTCTCGACCGATGCTTTAAAATCCAAATATAAATATTTTATAAACGGAAGGAATACAAAGAATTTTTCAGAAAATTTTGCTAAGAATTTTATTCTATACGAACTCGAACCTAAATGGTGACGTTTTTCTGAGATACCTTCCATCTAATCGAGCTAACCATGCTCGACAGTGGCTTCCTCTTTTTAAATATCTTTTTATGTACCGAACATTGCGTCAGCTTCATTTTCTCAACCAACCGCCGTTTCTCAATATCTTATTTAGAAACAGCAGCAGTTTTTTTTTCTCATCCCACCACTCTTTTTTCAATATATTTAACATTTAACGTCCCACCTATCCTCACACAGTTTAGACTTTTTTAAAAAATTTATGATACAGAAGTTATATATTCTAATATTATATAATTACAGTTTAAATTTTTTATAAAAATTTGGAAATGTGCAAATATACCTAAAGACGTAGTAGTTTATTTTAGATAACGAGATGAAATCTTTCTAGTGCACCAAACTCCGATGTTGCTGGAAACCCCGTTTTCCAACAACGATCGGTCAGTCTGTACTAGACCGGAATCGCAGTCAGGAAGTAAAACAACCTATTATACATATTAACTTCATTTCATTTTCAATAAATATACATATTATTTAACCTATTATATGTGGACAAAACAACCCTTTTTGGTACAGCTGACATCTATTAATTACTACAATGTTCCGTGGTGGAGCGCAGCATTCCATTAGTAAGAGCTATAACATAGAGTTTATATCTCGTTAGAAAAGCAAAAAGTTTGCAAAATCCAGCACTGCTTCTTCTTTATACTTTCTTTTACTGCTTATTTTAACTGGCATATCCGGCAGATTAGGTCTTGATATATACTAAGTATCATGATAAAAGATAAGCGAGAAGAAGAATCACACAGGGAAATTACCTCAGTTGTAAATCAGCAAAGATTCAAGCACGTCAGGAGCGTCCTACAGGAAAGTTAGTCGACAGTAAATGTCTGATGGCACACTTAGGCAATGAAAGAGTTATCATAAAGGATCATTTGCAAGTCTATAAGTGAGTGCTGATGCTTCTTTCCAAGTAGTTTCTTTCCTTCAACGAAATGACACACGATTTTTTCATAAAAAAAAAGAGCAAAGAATTAAGAGATTACTTGTCCATGAAGGTGTAATAAAGCCTCATCGACAAAAAATATGACAAAAACACAATTGAAGTGCCTGACCTAGTTTGCCAAAAACAAACCACAATGCGTAGTTCAAATCCTGTTAAAAAAGTCGCCGTTTGTGTTCACTTATGCTATGCTATGCTACGCAATATTTACTATCAACTTCAGCAATTTATGAGCTGATAAACATTTATTTAACAAGGGTTAGGATGACAGTTTCGACCTTGTGTCTCAGCCAGGATGATCATGAAAGCATGGATGATATTGCAACTTTTTGTGAATAAGAAATGAGAGAAAAGATGCATCAACGAAGCCACATCCCCGTTTTGGAAGCAATTATATCCTGCTACAAACTATTTCCTCCATCACCGCTAAATTTAGTTATAAACAAGCTGTTTCATAATCTTACATTGCTTGCAGATATGTTCTGGAAAACTTTCTATAACATCAAGTTTCTTCCGAGACTTAAGTAGGTCTCCATCTACATGTCAAAATAACCTTTGCATTCCCCTAAATTGTTCTTTGATAAAACCATAGACATTCCTCTTGTTGCACTTGTTTCTAATACTACCTCGTTTTGCATATATCTGTGCCAAAAAATACCCAATATTGTAAGAAGTCTTGGATGCCTTTTTTGACACAAGCATGAATTAGACAAATTCCTTGCTATCTATTTAAGGTCCTTCGATGGTGATATTCATGGAAACAAGAATAACATATGTATGACCTCATCCTGACCAAGCATTAGATCGTCACTAACCATACGTTATCAAAAGAGAATGCTGGCACCTAACTTTTCATCTCTAAACTTATCTCTAATTTGATGGTGGACAACACATGTTTGAATCGTGGTAGGGCCCATGATTAATGGTGTGGGTGATGGTCACACCACATTAGAGATAAGTTAGAGAGAATATTTTAGAGACACAAATTGGCTTTTTGTCGAAAAAAGCCCCTAATTTGCAAAACCCGGTCAAATAAATCCCCAATTTCTTAGAAAAACTTACAAAATTACTCAAAAAACACATACAAACACACACACACACACACACACACACATATATATATATATATATATATATATATATATATATATATATATATATATATATATATATAATATATATATATATATATATATATATATATATATATATATATAAGTATAGTTTAACAAAACATGGATATCGATTTAGGTGTGCTCCACAACTTCAAAAGAATTTTAAAATATTTCTAGTTAGATGTTTTGAGGCTCTAAAGTTTCTATAATTACTAAAAACTACGAAGTTAGTATCTATTTAGTAGCATTTTGGGAAAAAAAAATACAAAAGTTATACATACATCAAACTCTTTTGTTTTATGTATTCAAAATTTGTCCCAAAAAAAATAACTTAGACATATGTATGCTGCTTGATTTAGTAACTATAAAAAACCAGGTTTTTTAAGGAGGGCGGTAAAGCTAGAAGTTGATTTGAAATTATTTTAAGAATTTTCCTTTTCAGAAACCTCTAATTACAGCAGTCTCCTATTCCTACTTCAAAAAAAGAAGTAGAAATATCAGATTTAGCTACAGAAACACAGAATTGAAAATAATAAAATTGTAATAAACGAAAGGAATTTCATGGTTATGCAGAAAGACTTTGTGGGAGGTGAAGTAAGAAAAATAAAGATAAAGAAAACACAGTGAAGAAGAAAGTAAGCTACAACAGAAAGAATTAAAAGAGTCCAAGAACAGAAGTAACGAAGCTCACAACTTGACATGAAAGATTTAATTTGCAGTATAATATCATGATTACTAAACAATCTCCAGTTCACTTACGTGAATCCAGAGATAGTATCAAGCAATAAGAAAAAAAAAATGTAATCACCTACCTATGATGGAAGATTAAGATTAAACCTTTTGGTCTCTTGCTCATTTTCAATCTTCTAACTCTGCAAAAATAATTCACCAATAATCACCACAGGAGCAATATCCATTTTGAAAATGGTGAAACCTGTGGGCATCTCTGACAACAATTTGCCTAGCAACAAGCTTGGATATGAGTTTCGTTGTTGTATGGCAATCACCACAAACACGTAGATTCTTGGTTATCCGAATGGTCGTCCCTGGAGATGTGTTTAGAAGGGCAAACGCAATGGCCAGCCTTTCACTGTGATCCCAAAGCATTCTCTCCTTCACATGGTCCTCAACATCATAAAGCACTGAGGTAGTATCTGCAATATGTCCATCCTTCTTCAGTTGTTCTCTTATTTCATTTAGCTTGGCATATATGGACTTGTATTGTGGGTGCGACTTATCACCCACTATAAACCTGTAAATTGACATGTTTAATTCAACAAAACTACACCCAGGTTGTTTCTTCAGTCTGTTCTGCCTCACAATAGCTCTCACTCTTTCCACATCAGCCCATCTTCTTTCAACAGCATAAATATTGGAGAGAGAAACATAGAGACCAACACCTTGTGGGTTCAAACAAAACGCATTCTGTGCAGCAATTTCTGCTAGCTCCACATTATGATGAACACGGCAAGCAGAAAGAAAGGCTGCCCATACATCAACATTAGGTTCAATTTCCATATTCTTAATTAACTCATATGCTTCATGTAACTTACCAGCTCTCCCTAGGAGATCTACCATACATGAATAATGTGCAAGACACGGAGTCATAGAGTACTCTGACGACATTTGGTAAAATATTTCCTTCCCCTCGTTGATCAGGCCTGAGTGACTACATGCTGATAAAACAGAGGTGAACGTGATTTCATCTGGTTTAAATTCTCTCTCTTTCATTTCATTGAAGCAAGTGATGGCTTCTTTACCTCTTCCGTGAAGCCCATAAACCGATATCATGGCACTCCAAGATATTAGATTTTTTTTGGGCATCAGATCAAACACTTTGACAGAACAACTTAAGTTTCCACACTTTGCATACATGTCTAAAAGGGCAGTTCCCACAAAGATTTCTGCATCAAGGCCCTTTTTGGCAACATGACCATGAAGGCTCCTTCCAAACTGCAAAGCTGATATTTTATCACAGGCTCCAAGGGCTGCTATTAGGGTAACTGCATCAGGAACTAGACCTTCCGAGTTCATCAAACAAAAAAGTCTTAGGCTTTCAAGAGCATCTCCATGACTTGCATATCCAGATATCATGGTATTCCACGTGACTATATCTCTCTCATTCATCCTCTCAAACAATTGTCTAGCACTCTCGGTAAATCCAGATTTTAGATACACATTAAGGAAAGCATTTGTCAGAAAAGCATCAAACTCCATGCAGTTTCGCAAGACATATGCGTGAATTTCTTTACCTGGCTTTATTGCCATCAAATCTGCACAAGCTGGCAAAACTCCGAGAAGAGTGGCATGATCGAATTTAACTCCAATTTTAATCATTTCAGAAAACAACAAAATAGCCATGTTTGGGTCACCATTCTTTGTATAACCCACAAGCATTGTATTCCAAGAAGTTAAATCCCTTTCAGGTAATTTATCAAATAAATTACGGGCAAATCCAGTTTTTCCTAAATTGAAATACATTGCAAGAAGAGAGTTACCAATGTAAATATCCGAATCATAGCCACGAATAATCACCTCACAGTGGAATCTTTTACCAACATCGAAGAGGGAAAGATCGCCGCATGCCATAAGAACAAACGGGTAAGTATAATTATCTGGCAACTTGCCTAACGCTAGCATCTCTCGGTAAAGAACAAGAGCATTGGACCCCATGCGATTGCAAGCGTACCCTCTGATCATTATATTCCACAAGAACGAGCTCTTTAAAATAATAATATCGAAAATGCTCTGAGATTCGAGCATGCGGCCACAAATGGCATACATGGCAGCAAGCTTGGTTAGAAGATAGGTATTGTCGAGGAGAACACCAGAAGAGAGCACGTGAGCGTGTAGCTCTCGGCTTCTTCGGAGAGCTCGTGAGTTGGTGAAAGATTGAAGGAGCTTCCCACACTGGAGAGAAGTGAGAGGGAAGCTTGTAGAAGAGCTTTGCAAGAAGCGAGCCCTGAGAGTTAGGGTTTGCCGGGAATGGAGAGATTTCAGGAAGTGAAAGACGTTCATAATGAGGAACGAGAGAGAGGAAGAGGTTGAGAAAGTTTGATGGGAAGAAGCTACACATGAATAGGATTTGGCGGGAAGCAAACTGCATAGGCCAACCTATCATCGGTTGCAGAGTTGTGCAGCTTGAGCTGTTCGTCCAGTCGAAGCGTTCAGAGTTAATTAAAGTGTTCTAAGTTCGATTCTACTTTTGGCCACACGATATGTCCATATTTACATTTTAGGGATGAGAATTACCTTATGCGGATTTTATGCTTTGATCCGTATATTGAAACTTAAAATAATATCTATATATATTTTTTTTAAAAAAATTTCAACATACAAATTATAGATTTTGATAAAATATACAACTTTTATGTTTGATAATTTTTTTAAATACTTCTAAATAACTATTATAAGATTTTAAAGTCTTAACGAAATTTAAAAATTATTTTTCAATCCGTTCAAATTTGGGAGCGCCATAACATTTATGTAGAAGTTTTTTTTTTTTTACAAAAAACTATCAAATATAAAAGTTGTAGATCTCATCAAAATTTATAAATTTTATATTGAATATTTTTAAAAAATATAATATATATAAAAATATTATTTTAAGTGGGTGTATAAAATTTGGGTGCAGATGATCTTCATCCACCTTTTAGGATGCAACAGAAATGACTAAACAATACAATAGATTTACTTGGTGGTGCGGCCGCTCCGTATGCAAATCTTTCAACGGTGGTAGAAAAGGCCCGCAAAGGCCTACATTAATAAAAGTGTACCAAATTAATTTATATGAACTAAGTTCACCGGTATCTATACATCAAGAAATCTCTGCCACCATTTTGTTCCTTGAATGGGCGCGGCTCCCCTGATGCTGAGACATCAGGGTGTAGGAAATCGGACGGCCGAGATCGGCCAATCCGTAAAAATACGGATCTCGAGATTTCGTATAAAATTTTCATCGACTTATTTGACCTAATTTTAAGCATTTTTAAGAAAAACTTTGAACTACAAAGTTATAGATCTGGATGAGATCTACAACTTTGTAGTTGAAATTTTCGAAAAAATGCCAACATATATACCGAAATGATGATTAAAACTTCAAATTATCATTTCGGTATATATGTTGGCATTTTTTCGAAAAACTTTCAACTACAAAGTTGTAGATCTCATCCAGATCTATAACTTTGTAGTTCAAAATTTTTCTTAAAAATGCTTAAAACTAGGTCAAATAAGTCGACGAAAGTTTTATACGAAATTTCGAGGTCCGTATTTTTACGGATCGGCCGATCTCGACCGTCCATTTCCTACACCCTGATTCGGCCGAATCAGGGGAGCCGCGTCCCCTTGAATTGGTCCTAATTCCTAAATCACTTGAAACACATCCGAAAGTTAATAAATTATGCTTTTGTTAATAGCTACCTGAGCTAATAGTTGGACAGGATCATGTAAGCTTACCAACATTGTCAATGGTGGCTATCACGGTATAGGGCCGAGCATTCGGATCAACCCGAGCTGACCCAATCCGACCCGAACCTAATAAGGCCTATGCGAACTGAATAAACACATATCCGATCCGATATCTTTTTGTACTCAAAGCGGACTGAACAAAATTTTAGTCGGACTTGGTTTGACCTTACTATTTTTGAAGAAGAAGTTGAAGAATAAGTTGGAGACAAATTTATCGCAACGACGGCGCAAGGGGCGGGAAGTTAATCAGGAGGTAGCACATTAGCGAATGATGAGAGAGAGAGAGAGAGAGAGAGAGAAAGAGATCACCCGTGACGTATAAGGCAGTAAAAAATACATACGTAAGCTGGAGGCAGTGTGGTTAATGGATGATCACCTTGGCAGTGCAAAGGGTGGAAGAAAAGCTTGCTGAAGCCGACGTAGCACGAGTAACAGATGGAGAGAGAAGGATAGGTGGGAAGTGATACATAAGGTGTGTATGGTATCAGCTGATAGTATGTAGTTTAACTTAGCTTATGCAGCTGGTATATTTATCTTGTTGATATTTTTAATATTTAGTTGATTGTATAATCTAACTGGTTTCTTTAAAAAGTATTTGATAAATTAAAATTTTTTAATATGGGTAGTAGCTATAAAATAACAAAAAGAAAATATACGAATAGCATGTTAATCACATATATAATATTATTCAAATTATCAATAATCATAATATTAAAATATGAATTTCACCACCTACCAAATCTATTAAGAAAATACATATGATAACTTTCTACTAATTAAATTTTAATTACGACGCCTAGCGTTCTACAACGGAGTAGACAATATCATCACGAATTTCATTGATTTGTCTATTGTGGCTGGAATCTTCATCGATCAAATAGGTATTTTATACATCCAACAAATATCATGCGGTACATAATTGGGATATCTATCAAATACATTAAAAGCTGGATCTTCTATGACAGTCTTTCATATGTTATTATTAGTGCACATAATGCTATCACAATGATTATTTGTACTTTAACGTCGTACTTTTGGCATACCATGACCTTTTTTTTTAATATTCCAAAAGATCTTTCCATATAAGTTTGAAGTAATGGATCTGCTCGATAAAACATTCCTTGGCTGTCTTTGGACGATTATGAAAAAACTCAGCTTGATGATATCTAGTCTTCGTATATTTTACCATATATCCTTGTTTGTCTAGATACTCTTTATCCACCAAGTAATATTTTTCTAATTAAAAACCAATAAAATTTGAATAAATATCACTTGATAAATGATGATGTTACAAAGAAAATTATTACCGTATCTTATGGTGGATGGGAAAATTTCATAGTTGGTGTGGTAATCGCATAAACGAAGACACGCGTTTCATGTGCTGATCCTTCCAACTCGCTTATATAAATGTGAAATACATATTGAGATTGCATACAACCATAACGTCACAAGATCAAAAACAACAAAAAGGGCGAAGATCATTGAAGATTAGCTCAACTTCACAAGACGTTCAAAGGAGAAAGTCCTCAACGACGCCTTAATCTTCATCTTCAACTTGCTCTATATCACCCTCTCCAAGATTTGCTACACCCGGATGTTGATTGAACTTGTGAAGGATTTTCAAAGACAGTTGTCTACGATAACTTGCACAAGATAACCAAGAATCATAATAAGAATAAATTTTTGATAAAAATTTCCTTCCAAGAGTGTTATATTTAGTAAAAACTCTTGCATTTCGTTCTTTCCATATTGTCCACATAAAAGCCATAAAACAAAGTATAAACGCTTTCTTCTTTTGTTGTGGCACACTCTCACGCAACCGAGAAGGCCAGTCTTGGTGAGACGACATCGGCTCATGAATCTTAAATTGAAATCTGCAATGCAACCAAAAGGACCGCACAAACCAACAATGTAAAAACAAGTGATTTGCGGACTCATTACACAACCCACAAAGAACACATCTTCGCGGAACAACAATTCTTCTTTTGTGAAGCAAATATGTGGTGGCAATATGTTCTTTGAGAGCTAACCAGCAGAAAATACACACCTTAAGTGGAGCTGGAAAATCCAAACATAGCTTGCCCAAGGAGTTTCAACACCACCATGCTTTAAAACCGGTAGAACGATTTGACAGTGAAATTATATTTAGAGCACCAATTCTAGATTATTCTATCCTCCTCTATCATAAAAGATACTCCATCTAACCTGTGCAACAAATCCCACAACTGCACCATGCTTTCTAAATTGAGTTGAGAAGTACAAGGAATGTATCAAAAGCTTAGTGACGGAGCTGACGTCCAGTAGTCTCGCACTACAGCCTGTTTATTAGAAACCAAAACATAGAGTTCGGGATACAATAAAGCAATCAGTTGAGAATCAAGCCAACGGTCCTCCCAGAATTTAATGGTATACCCATTGCCAAGTTTCTAGCTAGAGCTAGCTCGATATACTTCCAAAGAATTTTGCACCCCTCGCCACCACGGACAATTTCGCTCTATTTTTAATATAACACGAGTGATGGGCCTTTGGATAATAGCGCTGTAATATTAAAGACTTCCAAAAAGAAGAGTCTCGATGCTGAGATTTCCATAGCCACTTGCTTAACAAGGATAAATTTTGCGCTCTCAAGTCAACAATACCAAGGCCCCCCAAGTCAATCGGTCGACACAGATTTTTCCAAGCCATCGTATGAAGGCCACTAGATTTTTCGTTACTTCCCCAAAAGAACTGAGCTCGAAGTCTGTCCACCGCAGACACATCCATTTAGGCAAATAATGGAAAGACATTAAGTAGAATGGGATAGTAGAGAGTATTGAGTTAATCAAAATCAGTTTGGCTCCCTTGGATAACATCTTGCGCTTCCAACCGGCTAATCTAACCCGAATCTTGTCAAGAATAGGCGCAAAGTCTTCCTTTGTTATCCTGGATGTACGGAGAGGAATACCCAAATATCTAATAGGCAATTTTTCCACCTTACAACCAAGAATATCTGCAAGAGCTTCACTTCTGTCAGAGGTGATACCAAAAGTCACTATGCTACTCCTCTCAAAATTGATTTTTGAACCCCTGGCCATACAAAATAAGTTAAGGATCCGTTTTAAATTTCTAAGTGATGGTTCCTCTGCACAGGAGAAAAGCAAAGTGTCGTTAGCATATTGTAAACATGCGCTAGCAGGGACAATACCCTTGCCACAAATTCCTTTGCAATCTCTATGTTTTTTTGGCTGCCTGGATTAGTCTAGGTAGAATGTCAGCAACAAGAGTAGCAACAAGAGTAATCAGAAGTGGTGAGAGGGGACAACCTTGGCGAAGTCCTCTTCACTAGTTCTATATCCAAACAATCTATAACAATACTTTATCTTTTATATTATATAATATTCTCCAAACTTTTACAACGTATATTTTTAAATGGAGTACTTATACTACAACCACTTGTATTTTATTTTTTTTACGGCACTTGCATTTTAGTTATACAAGCAATTTATTTATAATATTATTAATATGCAATAAGTGACATACTAATTGCAAATTATATCCTTAAAAAAATGCTTAGAATTTTTCTTTAATTGTGCTAATTATTAATAATTTTTTAAAATAAGTAAGTTAAAATAACTTTTATATTAAATAAAAATCAAGACTTAATAATAATATTAAACTATATATAAGTTTATTTAAAATCATATTTATTGAAGTACCACATTATTGTAAGATTTATGTAAACTTCGAAATCTGTTGTTATATATAACATGTCACAAATTAAAATAAGATAAAAGGATACATAATATATTTAAAAATAATAAAAATTGCTTGGCTCGAAAACCCAAATGTGTGTGTGTATATATATATTATTATTATTATTATTATATACTAAAACGCAACTCGATTTTTCCTGTATATATATATACCTATATTAAAACTCACTCCTTTCTCAAGCATTGGGAGCTCCACGTGGCAATCTCATCTTTTTCCTTTTCTATTCTCCAAATTTTTTTTTCTATCTCTTCACAAACATATCTTTTATAATATTTTAGTAATTTTTATATAAATTAACATATACTTCATTATACTTTAAAATATAACTTTTTAAAAATAAATATTGTATATTTCTGTGGAACATTTTAGAGTATTGTATAAAGACTAGCACATATTATATTCATAATGCGTGTGTTAAAAATAATAACCGCAGTGACAAAATTGAATACAAATATATATATATATATATATATATATATATATATATATATATATATATATATATACATTAATTCTGAGTTGGTACGGTAAGTAGCTAGAACTCCACGTGTACTCACCCACTTCTTTCTCATTTTTCAGTAAATTTGTGTTCTCTCTGTTATCTCTTTAGACAAGTAATGTATTGTTATTTACTTTTAAACTATTCACCAAAGTTGATATGAAATAATATATTTTATTAATTTATTGTTATGATTTTAAAAATGCTAACACAAACCTACGGGAATCATTGTTTTGAAAATAATAGTTATTACTTTTATATTCAATAATTTTGCAAAAAAGAAAAATCTAAAGCGAGATTAGTACGGAATTGAAAATAATCGTGCCATACATGCTTCTTGAAAGTAATAGGAGATCCTTATGCATAAATTTTAACGCGATGAGAATTCTTGAAATACCTCGATACTAATGAAATCAGATCACTGTGTTGCTCATGTTAACGAACGTCGGATCGACGCTGGTGAAATCTGACGATTTATCCGGCATTGAGAGTAGCAAATAGTCATTCCATACATCACACTCTAAGTTTCATGGCTTTCAAATATGAGTGGCATAGTCTTTAGGAATAGATCAAGGTATTTAATCTCCTTGGTTCCCTATGGACTTGGATGCAGCATTATATACCTTCCTCATCTATTAACTTAGATATTTACACTATTTGGATTGATCCAATTGTGCCAATACTTTAAAAAATATGTGGTCCATACCAACACTCAGGAAGTGGAGCTTAAAATATGTCGTTATAAGTGATAGTACATAAGTTTAGTTTTCTAAAATTCAATGTATATAAAAAAGAAATCATAATCAATTATCCCATTAAAAAAAAACAAAGAATCATATTTCTCCAACCCCTAGCTATAATAAACATTTCGGTCTCCTACAAGAAATTTGCTAATAATTAAAAGACCAATCCAAGTGCTTGGTTGTTAAAATGATGAAAATTATTATTAATTAGTCACTTTTCTTAAAAACAATACTTTATATAATGTATTATATATTTTCCTACGTAATACACCTATCGTGTAGTTATTAAGAAAACATGTTCAACCATTACGATCTTTATTAAGTAGTTCATTTTTTTGGATCTAACATTCCCCTTTTCATACGCTATCAGTCTGTTAAGTATGTTGTTATGGAACAACTTCGAATAAATTATCACAATAATACTGGTTATTTATCTACTTGCGGCAACGTGCAGGTTTTTCACTAGTATATATATAAACTTCACGAGAAACATACATGCACTGAGCATCTCAATATTAATGTCACTGGGACTCCATACATAGTTATCAATAATTCATATATATATATATATATATATATATATATATATATATATATCAACTTCATAAGCATCTAAATATTAACACAGAAATTGTTCTTTTATTTAACCGATCTCGGAATATAATTCTTAATTAAGTTATATAAACTACTAATGCCTATGCAGTTTTATCAATCTGTTGTCCTTGGATTGCAAGTCTACACCATCCGATCACGTTTAGTATCAACCCCAGTCCCCTGCCTGTGGTAAGACACTGCACTCTGTTACTTTCAAATTTCTTTCTATTCTATTTTTATTCCTTTTTTTTCTTAATTTTTATTATCTGAGTTTGCACAAGTATAGTTTCAATCCACTATCCCTCTCCACCTCATCGGACGGCGCTGGTCTGCCCTTCGACGGTAATTATGTAATAGTTAAAGTAACATTATATTATATATAATACTTATTATAAATACAATACGACGGATATTTTATAGAAAGTTATTAAGCCGCTTACTTTTTTTCTCTCCTCTATATCATTTATATAATTTTCGGATTAGATTTCTTTTATTTATAGACTTATATTTTTCATATTTCTCTAAAATGCTTTTAAAATTTCTTTTTGTTAAATAAAATATATAATAAATCATTATAAGTAAGAGAGAAATGAAAATACTTTCGAATTATAAATTAAAAATTATAATTTCTAATAAACATAAAATTTAGAAATTATATTAATTTATTTTTGACATACATACTGCAGGTGTGTTGTCCATTAGTATATTTACGACAAAAAAAAAAAAAAAAAAAAAAAAACAATGTGAAAATCTGTTAGTATATCTACAACAACAGGAAAAAAAAAACCCAAACAATGTGAACTCTGTTAGACATGCATGCATTAACCATTTCAATTAAGACAGAAATTGTACGTTTATATATAAATAATCTCGGAATACAATTCGTAATGTAATTATATAAACTCCTAATGCGTATACATTTGTTTCACTCTGTTCTAGTTGGGCTGCTACGTCTAGACATTCGTTCACGAACAGTATCAACCCCGGTCCCAGGTGGCCACTTCAGTCCATTATTACTTCCAAATTTCTTTCTTTTTTTAAAACTTTTTTTTTTTAAATTTTTACTATCCGAGTTTGAGCTGGTATAGTCTCAATCCGCCAACGTTCTCAACCTTTTCGTACCGCGGGGATCAGCTTCTCGACTATTTGACACCGTTCTTTTCTTATTGCCATCATGTTCGTGAGCTGAATAATTCCGATCATTTAACTTCCGGTTCGACTCTCTGGACCGTGCCAGAGTATGAGTCGATCTTCTCTTGTACGTCTCATTCGCTTCTCTGCCGTCAACAATGCTACCACTTCTTTCTTTGGACAATATTTCCGCACTACTGCAGTTATTTCTTTCGGTATAATTACTGTGAACATTATTCTGCAAATACATATATAAATTTATATTACTTGAAATGCCGATAGAACTTTTTGGCAATGACTTAGATGGACCAAGACAAAATTTTCACTTACAACTAAATACAACGAAAGTTTACGCGAACAACAGAGAACTATTAGGCAATCTCTACTTAGTGCTTGTAGATATCTAATAACCAAATGATATTGGAAAACAAATCTCTACTTGTACTTGAACATGTACACAATGAAAAACTGTATGAGAAGTGCTAACAATCAGAAGGTAAAGATAAAGAAAATGGAAAAGGAACACATCTTGCTAAATCCACAGCCTGCAGAACCATTCAGTGCCATCTCGAATTTGAGATTGCTTATCAGATTCAGCAAGTTTACTACTGCCACCTAAAACATGTACAATAATGCGAATCTCACACTTTTAAGTTTTCACAGCCCATGGATCACCAATCTGACACTTAGCTGTAAAGATATGATATGAAACAGCCCCAAGAACATAAACACTATAGTAACGATATGAAACAGCCCCAAGAACATAAACACTATACTCGTGTCAAGTTCAAAAAAACAAGTGCAACAACAATAATGTATCTGCATATTACATGGACTTTTGCCAGCACGTATTACTTGGCAGCAATTAACTAAAGCAAATAAAGCAGAAAATAAACCGACGGGACGGTGCACAACCTTCAGCTTGGATGTCTCTTCACCGGCCAGGTTTGTAGGCGTCCTCTCCACTGTGCTGACGTTGTAGCACATTCTGAACAGAGAAAAAGCACACTGTTATTCCAAATGCGTCTTACAAGAAAAATGAAAACAAAATTCCTCTAAAGAGGAATTGCAACACTTGCATGCTATAATATTAAAAGTATAATAAGAGCATCACTACCGATTTCTAAATTTCACGATACTCAAGAAACAACAATTACCTGTGATTACGAGTCTCTCTTTTCGTGTTCGTTTCTTCAGATTTTTTATCATGTTTATGATTATCTTTAATCTCAACAGCAAGAGAACGTGTAGTTGACGGAGCTGCAGAAAGAGATGGTTCTTTACTCCCAATATGCATCGAGGTTACAGTGCTCGCACAACTACTAGAAGATGTCCCCATATAACGGTTGATAATTTCTCGAATAGTTTTATTTGGTATCAAATCATCTGCTAGTACCCCCACTGACCCACAAGCACACATCATATTGGATATTATGTAGTCCCTTATACCTGAACAAAAGTAATAAGTAACAGTCAGTTCACAAAATATTATCAATGAAGAAAGTACGATGCACTTGTCGATATAATTACACTTATAGCAGTGACAGCATAAGACCATTTAATTATTACATTATGACATATTAAAAATGAATGAGCAGTTTCTTCCCTTTCAACTAAAGAGAGCAAATAATCCTAATTAAAACTGAAAGATAAAGATGTCGTGATTCTCTACAATATCTATTGCAATAGTCCAGTCCAATAGCATAGAATGAAATATAAGTAGAGAGCTAAGAAAACCAAATGAAATTATCAACTAATATTAATACTAATTAGATATCATAAAAGTAAAAAACTTACAATTATCACAGTAACTCAGAAAGCAGCATTTGCTGGTAAATGCTGCATCTTTCATTACATTTTTGCACAAAGGGCAATGAAACTCGGCAGGGATGTCGGCCAACGGTTGTCTGGAAGTCATACCCTCCATTTCCCTATCAAATGTTGATCTAAAAAAAGAAAAGAGGAAAAAAAGATGTAAAGGAACTGTAGAGATTGAAACAATCTGCAATTTTGAAGTAATGGAGAACTATCTTACTCATCGGGTACTATGATAGCAACTTCACCACTGTCCAACAGGTAGGAACCATCAGAAGCTACTTGCAGCATTGTCCTTGGGACGCCTCTTGGGCGTCGCAATACTTTTATGTCAAAATTAGGGTCATCATTTGTAGAGCAGTGTTGAATAAAATGTCCTGGGATGTTGCATCTACGGCAGACATATCCTTCGTGAGGTTTCTTATTAGGCAGTCCACCTCGTCCTGTATGAAACCATTAAATGTTAAGCATGTCACAATAAACTGTCGCTAATGTGACACTTAATCTACAAAACATTTGTCCGATAAACGACAGCCAGTATAATCCTTCATCATGAATCCAACAAGTCGTAGTAAATGAACAAATCCACAAAATTAAAAAGTTTTTAATTCTTAAAAAAAAAAAAAAAAAAAACTCGTATTTCCAAGCAATCCAGCAATTACAGCGCATTGAACATGCCTTCCTTTCTAACTGGTGTAACTGATTACCTCAAACTTTGTAGTGACACTAAACCCCGTACTTAGTATTCTTAATTGGAATGCAAAGGACAAGTTTACAATTATTCTGAACTGAAATTAGCTACTAAGTTATATCAAAGACATACATCAGATGTAATAGTAACTTCACAAGTTCTAGAACAATGAGATTAGAATAAAGTTTTTACCGCAACCAGGATTAGTGCTGCTTTTTCTGCTCCATCTTCTGGATTGAAAACCAAATTGCACTTCACTGCACATATAAAAAACAAAGCCACTTATAACATGCACAAGATATAGATTTCCATACACAAAGCAAATTAGGCCCACCTTCCCCAATCCAAGGATGGCGTCTCAACCAGTAATTTGATTCTCCTATCCTCTTCATCCCTGTCTATCACATCCATTTTACCAACCATAATTATCAGCGAAGTTCGATCTCTGCACACCAAAACAATTTTAAAAATTAACTATCAAACTAACTGCATCAATATGAAGCTAACAACAAAGAATATTAATTGAAACGAAAAATCAAGAATATCAATTGAAAAGAAAAAGAAAAAACCATCATGGGCGGATCCACTATATAGCCACAGAGGTCAATTGACCCACTCAATTACTTCTAAAAAAGATGAAATAATAGATGGAGGTGACTTTATCACCGCAGCGGATCAAAGGGTGGGGACAATACCTTCGAAAGCCGGAGGCACCACGATTAACCAATTTCAAAGAACTTATCACCGCGGGGAACAAAGGGCGGGGATTATACCTTGGGAAGCCGGAGGCACCGCGGTTAACCAAGGAAGAGGAAGGGCAGGGGGAGAGAGAGAGAGAGAGAGAGAGAGATGAAAGTGCCGCCGCTGGTTGGAAGGAGAAATATATATCCCTAACCGACGAGCGAGGGCTAAACGCGGTGCCGGCTAGGGTTGAGCATCACCCAAAATAATGCGAAAACCCGACCCAACCGGACCCAAAAATGACAATTTCGGGTTCAGTTCGGCTAGGGTTGGCGTTTCATAGTGCTTTATTCATTAAGGTGACAAAAACAAACCTAAGATTTTTTAAATAAAAACAAAACTAAAAGACAAAAAAGTGCAAACAGCTAATACGGCCTTGGGGTGGGTAGGGAAAAGGAACAACTTAAAAACTAACTAATTTTGCACCCGTGCAATACACGGATATTAGTCATCAATATAAAATAATAATAGTAAATTTTATTTTATATTTTTATATTTTATTACTAAATTTAATAATTAATTTTATTAAAGTTTATATTTTATTTATGATATATTATTAGAGCAAGACAATTATTATTTATTATAAAAATAATAAAATTATTTGAGAATAACGTCAAATGATTATGATATCCAGTTATATATATAATTCATTTTAGAATATGGATAATTTTTATTAAAATAAATCTCATTATAAAATGTGTATTATTATCACTTTTATATTAATAGTTACGTATGTGTGTAGATCAATTTTTAATAAAGTTATTATTTTTTTAACTTCATTTAGCCTTTTTATATATTTCAAATTAATTAAGTGATTTTTAAACTCTTAACAGATAATGAAGATACCACGTGTTTTTTTTTTTTTGAAAAAAGAAATACCAAAGACACACCGAAAGTCATTAAGATGCAATATGGTGCAACTGGTTGACCACCCAATTTTATATTTTTATAAATATTTATATATTTTTATTATATATTTAAATATAATAATTTATATTTGTAATATTTTTTGTTATATATATATATATATATATATATATATATATATATATAATGATATTCGATAGCTTAATTTTTTTTAAAATATATTTAATTTTTATAAATTAATATTTATTTTATTAAAATATTATATTATATTCATCACATGTTATTATAGCAAAAATAAATACAAATGATATACCGAAAGTTACGACTTTGATCACCACTGTATATATATTTTATATAATTATATTAGATTATTGAGAATTTGATAATGACCTTTCAAATTCTTCGAAATTATTATAATTTATATTTAATATAAGTAAAAATAAATTATTATAAACTATTCTTTTTTTTATTTAAATTATTAATAATATATTAAATGTGTATTGAATCAAAACTCTCATTAATGATGTGATTAATTATATATTTATTATATTTTAAAGATGCCACATGTCAATTTGTGAGATAATTGAAATACAATGTGGCATATTGTGAGTTATAAGAGGTACTATATGGCATTCAACTACTTTAATACCGAATTATATATATATATATATATATATATATATATATATATATATATATATATATTTTATAAGAAAGAACAACCGAGGTTAAAAGAATGATCCAATGATCAATTTATTGATAGATTATTGCGCATACATTTATCTTAAGAAATCTCATCTAGGGAACAATCTGTCGGAGCAAAAGATAAAACTTTAAGTTGGAGGTCATAAGAAAATTTATAATTTTGTTGTTGGTATGCTCCTAAAATGCTTTTGTTTGCCGTTTGTGCTATGGCAATACATAGCTGATCCTTGGTCTCGACCACTAGCTGCTCGGGCTTGATAAGTAACGATCTTCCATTGTGGAAATGCAAAGTCATGCTTGGATATGTGATCTTTCTAGCACCCTTCTCGTAGCAAATAAACTTCTCAGAAGGTAAAAGCTTTAGACCAAAAGACTCGAAATACTGCGTGAATCCATTCTTTATCATCGTGTAGGGGGCACCGCGCATAAAAGTGGATATTTGAGCACCCGAGTCGATGATGAATCCCCCGGTTGGGAATCCTTTTGTTGAATATTGTACATCGAATGTGCCTGGCTTGAATCCAATGCGTTTGTCCGCAATGCTTACATCGACGAGGTTGAGATAGAACCGTTTCACCGGACCTGATATTAGTGTGAAGGGTACTGTTTTAACATTAGGTCCTACAAGTATTCCCTTGTATCCAAACCGTAGAACAGTAGGGGGTTGCTCCGCGTTCTTGAATGGTTGGAGGCAGTATGAGAACATTGGTTCGGATAGTTGGTTGACGATGGACATATTTCCGAAACCAAGTCCAAGAACTCCTGATAATGAACAAAGTTATTAGCCCCAAATACCACTAAAGTAAAAGAAAAGGGGTTTTATCCAAAAAAAAAACTCCTCCCCTTTTTTTGCAAAAAAAATTTTATAAAATCAATCCAGTATTTTTTTTGAAAAATTCTGAGTACGAAATAAATAGATTTTGGTGTGCTCTAAAACTTTTTTATTAATGTTTTTAAAAAAAAATATTTATAAATATATGTGCTGAAGCTTCAAAAACAATTTTAAACTCGAAACACCTTTTTTTGGATAATTTTTTAATACAAAATTTGACGGTTACACTAATTATTCGGTATGGCTGATTTGTAATAATCAGAAAGAAAAAGGGTACAAATTTGTGATCGGTTAGGATGCAAGCAAAATGTTGCGTTGAAAGTAAATATACCTGAAATATAAGGAGGCATCTTAGAGTTTGTATTCTCGTGACCGCAACCGAAGACCAACTCTCTCCATTCACTGCCAACTTTAGTAGAAAAACCAAAGTTTTCTTTAGCAATGACCCCTCTAGTCATGTTTCCGTTAGTATACCTCTCGCTGTAGTGGCACTGATCATTTAAGCAGCTCCACCCTGGGCGACGTAAATCGCACAAGTGATGACGACACGGAATTGGCGTGTAATTCTGTGATTTTTTGGGGTCGAAGATTGGAGCTGTTTGTTTCCAGCAAGTTTTGCATGGTTCGCATTGCATCCACATGAGATCACTACCAGCGTCCATGATAAAATGGTACTTGGATATTGAGTTTGAGGATTGGTTATTACTGGAGTTCCCAACAGTTAGTTGGACCAAGTATATGAATCCATCCATGGTGCGGATTCCAGAATTGATCGCTTGGGATGATTGATTGGCATATGATTCGGTGTAATGGTAGAGATTGTGTAACCTTTCTTCTGTAGTGAGCTTGCCTGGGTAGAGGGGGGAGTGGATGGAGTCTCTGTGTATCAGCTCTAGCTCAAGTGCTTTCGCAAAGATCTGAGAAAAGATTGAAATGCATGAAATCAACAGGAGAAGAGGATGCATGATGAGTGCTTTTGGCATGTTCATTTCTATTCAGAAAACAAGCCAATTTTAAGCTTGTTTTTCAGAAAAAAAGGGGGTATTAGTTTGATTATTGTGATGTGCGGCAATATTGTGCTTATATATAAAGAGAAGAGGAGATATACAAATATATGGAGGGATTTACTGCGACGGAGTTGGATATGGATTCATGCATCATGCAGGTGGAACCCTTTAAATGTCTTTGACCATGACATATCAAATTTGCCAGCTGGTGGTATTATTTAATGCGCCAGGTTAGCAACAAGAAACAATCTTTGTTGGTGTGCCTAACACCAAGCATCGTTACCAATTTGCTCGGGTCCTCTAATAGTGTTGATTATAAATCAAACTTAAAATTTATTTTATCATATATATTATTTTATTTTATTTAATTGTCAAAAAGGTCATTTTGGATATTTTACCAAGTTAAAATTCCAGCAAAATCTTTGCTGGGATCTTTTTATCTTTCCCATAAAATCTCATTATTTTGGCTTACAAAACAAGCCAATATCCTCTCTCAAGAGCTTAAGGTGTGACTTTCGTCACACCTTAAGCAATGAAAATGAGAGAGGGAGAGATAGATGGTGTATGCAGTGATGTGAGAGTCTTATGGTTTTGGTTTCCTCTCCAGAACGTAGCCCCCTCTTCCTTTTTCTTCTTCTTCTTCTTCTTCTTCTTCTCTGGAAAAACTAATTCTCTTCTCTCTGGATGAATCTTTCTCTTCACAAATTTCATCTAAACATTTTCTAAGCTTTAGTGCGAAACTATCTTCAAGCTCATTTTCAAAGAGAAAACTCGGTGGTGTCTCACTCGACTCCGAATCGTGCAAATCGGAGACCGAAGGGTCGTTGTATCTCCGTCGAATCTGCTAGAGAGACCCTTGCACGGGGCGGCAAATATTTGATTGGGACAAGTGCTACGCACGCCTCGACCGGTAAAATTTCTAACCTTACTTTTTATTTTGAGTTGTTGTTTTGTAGGTTATTCGGAATACTTGAAGTGATATAATTTGTAAGTACTATTCGATTATTTGCTTAGTACTAAATTTTCTGTTTAATATATATATATATATTTCAGAAATTAATTTGTGTATTTCTACTATTTAGACTCAATAACTCCATCAAATAGTAATACTCAATGCAGCCCACGGGCCCACGGGCACACGGCTACTACTGTAATTAAAAAATAGTCACATGTTTGTTCGTGTCCTGTGAGGTTGGATCTTGGTAGGTTGGTAGGTTTCGCCCCGTTATTAAAAAGAAAAAACTCGTATGCAGCTTAAGTCTGGTTCAAAAAAACCCACTACCCTGGCCTAGATAGTAGATTGGCTTATTTGTGGTCCTAATATCAGTCACTATAGCCACGTTAATTTGAGACCTCTGGATATAGTTGTTTTTTTTTTTGTGCATCTTGTGGTCTCAAATGTTCCTCAGTGGATAATGCTACTGAGCGCAAACAAATTACTAAATCCACCTTAGTAAGCTATTGTTCTTCTCAATCACCATGGATTTTGCTCTAGCTCACCTCAATGGAGCTTCCCACATTCTCCAAGCAAAGCTCAAGACCTTCCAAAATGGCAAACCAAGCAACAGATCATTTACAGTATTATCGTCAGAAAACAAAACAACAGAAAAAGATACTATTTGCATCACTTCCAGTATTTCCGTTCGATTTTCAAGGAGAGCCTCGATATGTTTAAGCGCAGCTGCAGTAATTAACCTGCTTACTGCAAGTAAGTCCCATGCAGATGAGCCGGGCTGGGGTTGGATAGATGGACCATTGCCAGTACCTACTGTCACCAATAGTAAGCTTTTCAACCAACTCATGAATTCTATAAAAAGGGGGAAATGCTAGAGCTTGCTTAAAAACTGTTGATTTCAAAGTGAAGTAGCTTGTGTTTCAGGTAAATAAAAATATTTACTCATTATACTTCAGGGTTCATGATATAATTAAGCCTTTTGAATTTGTAGCAGATATTTCTAACCAAGAGACAGGGACGCGCTCGTTCTTGAGGAATGGTATTTACATAGCAAATATTGGCTCCCAGGGAAGTGCCTACAGGCTCAAGCACTATGCATTTGATCTGCTGGCACTGGGTGATTTGATGGACCAGAATGCATGGAACTACTTCAGAAAGTACCTCTGCATGAGATCTACGGTCATGTACTATGACTTCGATAAGGTTATCACTGCAGCACCAGTAGAACAGAAGCAGCCCCTCACTGATCTTGCGAACCGCTTGTTTGACAATGTCGAAAAGGTATAAATATAGCTTTGGTGATCCCAAGTCTGTTTTTGTCTTGAACTAGTAATGCAAAAATACCAGTTAATTCATGTTTACTTGTGTGATCAAAAAAATTGTGTTTTGTAATGTCAGCTTGAAGATGCAGTGAAGAAGCGAAACGACACATTGACAAAAACATGCTATGCAGATACAACAGTTGTTCTGAAAGAAGTGATGGAAAGAATGGACATGCCTGCTTAAAGCAGTCAACAAATGCTTTTGGAAGTTCCTGGCATATACGCATGCGATCCTTTACGCCAGTCAATTACATTAATTGTTCGAGTTTGGGGGTAATTGTTGCTGCTAGGGATTAATATGAATACAGTGATAAATAAATGGTTGTCTATTGTTTCCTTTTCTGAATAATATTATCTTAAACTGCATGAGTGACAATGGACAGGGTAGGACAATGTCTTGTTACACCGATGATGGTGACACATCGATCATTGACAACTCCATCTGCGACAACTATGACTAGTAGAATGGAAGGAAACCCAGGGCACAAGGCCACTCCCGGCACCAGCCTTTTTTTTGGCGGTGTTTTATCCAAGCTCGGTTGGGGTTTTGGGGGGGGGGGGGGGAGGGATGGATGATGAACCCTCCTCTCTTGGAAAAGATTCGAACCCACATCATGGCACTAGATGGGATAAATTCTAACCAATGCCGAGCTGGATTCTACACCTATGAGTAGTAGAATGAGAAGAAATATCAAGTTGTATGGGCTTTACAGAATTGTGAAGGATCACAAATAGAGCATTATATGTGAAATTTGTTATCAGGCTCCGACTTCAATTAAAAAATTTGATCATAAAAGGCATGTGCTTTCTTCTCAAAAAAAAAAAAAAAAAAAAAAAAGAAGAAGAAGAAGTAATCTGCTATTTGGGAAGCAGAATCTACAAGAATTACAACCATCCAGTGACAGAATAAGAGCTATTTCAACACTTACCCACATTTTTGAACAAATCAAACAAAACGAATTACACTGCCGCTCTGCATTAGTAGATTGTTCAGTTGGAAAAATTACCAACCATGCCATTCGTATAAAACTTGTATAGTGCCAATTGTTGATTAGCCTGAGTGCTCTCAGATACAAGGTTGTTAGCTGAACCAATTTCCCTGTAATAGTAATAGGCAGTATATTTATGTGAGAACCGTTACCTATTTAATATAGTAACCATTGCGCCTACGTTGGTTTGCAACTTTTGTCATGTGGTCGACCATGGCCTCAGTCCCGGATTCAATTCTTAGAGGCGCCCTTTCAGGTATTTCCCAGGGGTGGAAGTGCGACATGCAGGACCGAGATGTTAAGGGTGTTGGTGGTGGAGCTGCCATGTGTATGCTCCCTATTTTCACTCAGACAGCGCTTCAGCCCTTAGCCAGTGAGCAAATTGGGTCCTTAACCACATACCCAGTGGTCAAAACATATACTCTTGAAAACCAATACTAGCTATATATTGATACATGTTATAGTTTCTTAGTTGCTATTAGTGTAGCATTGAACTAATGGATTGTCGAGCAGGATGTATAAATTCCTGCAAATTAGATAGTCTTTTTATGAATGTTACTTAATTTGCTTACTCGTCAATGAATAATTCATATAGTACATCATAAAGGTATGAATTTTAGCACTTTTTAGTAGCTCAAATTCCAAAAGAAATTTACTAAGAAGGAATCTTGCAAGTAGACAATATATAGAGAAAATACATACAGAAGTTGTTTCTTACGCACACAATAATAGATAACAGTATAAAAAATTAAAAATAAAAACAAAAAGCACAATTCAGAGCTTCTCTCTAGCCTAGCTTGGCAAAGACATCGTCAAGGACAGATTTGGTTTGCGCATAGTACTTCTCGGCTTCGGTTGTGCTCTTGATCTTTGCTGCATGGTCAAGCTGCCAAACAAAAACCTCATGTACTCAAATCATACAGGCCATATATAATGTTCAAAAGTAAGACTAAAATAACGTAAGAATAAACATATATATAAACCTCATCAATAGTAGTGAAAAGCTTGCCGATTAGCTCCTTGAGGATTTTCTTCTCCTCCTTAGGCTTAGCGGAGATGACAGTGTTGAGATCATAGCGGAGGTAGGAGGCCCTGAGGCGGAGATCGTTCTGGACGTACGGCCATGCCTTCTTATCGATCAACTCCTTGACTTTTAGGATGTCCTTGGCACTTTCCTTAGCTCTCTGAGCAGCCTCTATGGGGGGTAGAGGTTGAAGGTAGAATCTATCCTTGTATTTCAGCTGTAAATCTCTTGGTTCATCTGAGTTCAAGGTCCCAGCTGTGGCATTTGTATAGGTAGTTAGAAGCATATATAGCTCAGAATGGTTGTAAATGGATATCATATAGAGGAACCGAAAATTTTGATTCAACAAGTCTTTGAATTAAGCCCGACTATATAAAAATTTGATTATGATGTTCATAGCTTCATAAGTTTGATTTTGATTGAGTCCATATAAGAACGGGATGGGTGTCAGAGTTTCTATATGATTGTTTTGTGTGTTTAAAGCTTATGCACGCTTGTGTTTGACCATGTTAGTTTGAGCTCAAACAAGCTCACTATGGATATCATAAGCCTCTTCAAACTTCATACGCTCCAGTATTTGGGCTGTCAATTGTGCAGTTCATGCCTCCCAACTTCTAAAACTAATAACGGCCTTTTTAGCAATAGAATTTTTTTTGGCCCATGAAGATGCTGCCATAGGTGCTACTAATTTGTTGTGATCTCTATCAATGATGTTTCTAATGATTTTACCTTTTCCTTTAAGAATGACAAAAAAAAAATTCGTAAAACAAATCAGTGACTATGTATTTAATTTTCTAAAATCATTACAAATATTAATATAGTCGCCACATTATTAGTGGTGCGTGTGGGCAATTTAACTGTAAAACATAAACTTCGTTGGACAAAAAGCCATAGTGAACTAATGTTGAATAGTTAGGAGCATGGAGCATACTATTGACATACAGAGGGGCACTAGAGCCGCTTGATTACATTAAATAATTTTTTTTTCTTTTTTTGAGATAACGAGATAAAATCTTTCTGGAGGTATACATCAGATTATTTTACTGAACGTCATTTTCTAACCAAGTCCTTCAGCCCGCATTAAATCTGTATCAGTCAGAAATTAAAACTTCAGACTGGAGTCCGCCCTAAAATAAATAGGGAGTACTGAAAGTTATTCAGCAGGCCGGCTGAAAGCTTACCATGCTGTCTTATACCCTATTTTAGGACACATCTAAAATTCGAATCCACGACAAGCCCTTCTATTGGGGCTGGCTGCACCACTCGACCCAAGTGCGTGGGTCTACAGTAAATGAAATTTGGAGGATCAATTTTATATTTATGCGTTTCAACTAACTAATCCAGTACTTATCATTTCTAATTTGTTATTTCAGACTTCATGTTCATTCTTTTTTTTTATGAGAAAAGTGAGCCTAATTCTTTCAGAAACACTCGAGCAAAAATCAAATATATCTTCTACACCTTTGAACCAGGCTGCATAGATTACTTACGGAGTCCACCGGAGGGCGGGGGCGGTGGGCCAAACTTGATAGCCTTTGCCTCCGCAAGCACAGCTTGAACAAAAGACCCGCCGGCGAGCCCCGTAAGTACGAGGCCCAATGCAGCACGGCGGCTAGTGGGTGAAGCAACTTCATCACTCTGCTGAGCTCTGACAGCAAACTTGGGCCGGTTCACCGCAACCTGGTTGCCGGATGGACTGGCCGAGAGCCGGCTCGAGCCGCTGATCTGGAGGCTGCCTTCCAGTACTTCTTGTGAAGAGCTACGTAATCCAACCATCGAGGCCATCGCCGACGCCATTTCCTGATCTCTCTCTCTCTCTCTCTCTCTCTCTCTCTCTCTCGTCTCTCAGCTTGCTAGGTAATGTGAGTTCATGTAATCTGAGAAGGATATGATTGGAGCCACTATGGTAATGACACGCGGCGTGATGTGCGGTCGATGGAATGGCCGCGGGTTTAGTTATGTGGATTTCAGGTTGACACATCGGAAACTAGGTTTTTTTTTAATAGTAGTAACAAGATTATGACGCTCGGTATTGTCGCGGTCATTAAATTTTTTTTGATATTTATATAATTAAAAATTATATTAATATTCAAAATATTTTTGAAAAAATAATATTAAGTTAAAATTTTGAATAAAAAGTTAAAATTAAAAAAAAATAAAAATGTAATTTTTGTATTTTACTTATAAGGATTAGTATAATTTGTACCTTAGAAAAGACTTAAAAAATAAAAAGATGTCCATTAGACAAACAATCATTACTAAAAGAGAATTCAATACGATATCCATAAGTATATGACCTTATATTAAATTAAATAATTACGCCTATCAAACGGTATTAAATTTTAGAAAGGAAAAAGAATAAAGCTGAAATATGACATGATCTCCACAATAATTAGAAAAATAAGATTAACCTAGTATTCTTGATTATACTATCTGATTTATAATATTTATTGATAGATTTAAGTATATGTTTGCCATTTATATTGTATTTGTTTGATAATTTTTTAGTAAAATATTTAAAATATTTTTTCAAAAAGAGTTAAGAAGGCTAGATATGTTTTTTTCTTTCTTTTTTTTTTTACATTTTTGTTCTTCTGATATGATTATATAGACTATTCAAAAAAATATATAAGTTTCATATTTCATCAAAAAAAAAAAAATTTCTTTTTGATAATACATCCAAAATTATTATATTAGCTTGATTATATAATATATTTATATAGAATAATACTTGTCATTCCCAACAAACTAAAAAAAAAATATCTTTAAAGTTGTAGATTTTAAAAGGACATATTTCGATGTTAAAGGCTTTTTTAAAAAATATTTCTAATTATTTGTTTTGGGCTTCAAATATTAACACGTTTCCAAAATATATAGTATAATATATGTTATATTTTGCAGCCCCAAATTTATTTATTTAAATATTTTTGAAAAAATTTTCAACAAGAAAGTTATAAATCTCATCTAAATTTATATATTTTATATTAAAAATTTCTAAATATTTGGGCCTTTTATATTCCAAATATTAACGGATTTTAAAAATAATTTTAAATTCATTTTAAGTGTGCCAACACGGGCCAGGGGAATTCCTGTTTTCGTACTTCTTTTGACTAGTCCTTAGATTTGTATGGTAGCAGCTTTTTCTGCACATCTTCTCTTTCTTCTTCCTTCCCTAAGCCTAATCCCTAATCAAGCAAAGCCGAACGCTGTCAGGAAAGTGTTCGGGGCGGACCTCAGTTGAACATTAAACCTTTCCGGCTAAAAGAAATGAGGAAAATTAATCCATTTATACTTTGAATTCCCAAACAACCTGCTTAAAGATTTTTTTTTTTTTTTAAAAATTAACATAAAAGTTGTAAATTTTATCTAAATTTACAACTTTTATATCGAAATTTTCTGAAAAATACTCTCAAACTTTAAAAAAAAAAATTATTCACTAAACAGTAATTGTTGTTCAGCGAACAATGAAATATTCTGACCAAACTATAAAAAAAATTTGATCCTTAAAAGTTGTAGATTTTAGAAAATATACTTTGATGTTAAAGATTTTTCAAAAAAATATTTCTGCATAGTTATTGTGGGCTCCAAATATTAATAGGTTTTAAAAATAGTTATAAAATCCATTACATTTAGGAGTCTCAAAATATCTATTTAAAAATATTTTTTCGAAAACTTTTCAACACAAAAGTTATAAATCTCATATACAAATTTTATATTGAAAATTTCTAATTGTTTTGTCCTCTTGGATTCCAAATATTAAGGAATTTCAAAAACAGTATAAAAATTCGTTTCAAATTAATCCGTTACACTTTGAAGTTTTAAAATACATATTTAAAAGTATTTTTTTATCTCAACATAAAAGCTGTAGATATCATATAAATCTATACCTTTTTTGAAAAAAATTTCAAAAAATACTTCCGAACTTTTTTTAAAAAAAATTGTTCACAGAAATGAGTGTTGCATCTTATTATAGAGTAATAATAATAATAATAATAATTTGTGTAAGGTGGCCCAGGAATCGTAGTCTATCTATCAAAGTCCGGCCTATTTATAATTCAATATGTAACATCAATTTATAACACTAAAAGTCCGTCCGGGGCGCTTGGATGGGATGGTTAGGTCATGTTTGGTTTGGGGGTAGGGATAGTAGTTACATGGGTAAAGCACTTACTCGGGTAACAGGCCGGTAACGTCTACCCTTGTTTGGTTTGCAGGTAATGGTTATCCGAGTAACACTTACCCGTGTTTGGTTTGAATGTAACAGTTACACTGGTAAATTATAAATAATAATAAAATATGAATATAAATTATAAATAAATACTAAAAATATTAAATAAAATATTAAATTAAAAGTTAGATAAAAAATTTAAAGAAAATAAATGATTAAATAAAAATGTAAAATTTAAAAAAAAAATAAAAAACTATAATAACATAATATATAAAATATAAAATAGAATAAATATTAAGAGAGAGAGAGAGAGAGGGGAGAATATAAAAAATAAATATTAAATAAATAATAAATAATATTAAAATATATTTATAGAAATATATTAAATAAAAAATATTAATAGTAATAATAATTATAAAATATTAAATAATAATAATTATTATAAAAATAATAATTATAAATATTAAATAATAATATTATAAATTATTAATAACTATATTAAATAATAATAATAATAATTAAATAATTATAAAATATTAAAAGTTTAAATTTAAAAAAAAAATAAAAAACTATAATAACATAATATATAAAATATAAAATAGAATAAATATTAAGAGAGAGAGAGAGGGGAGAATATAAAAAATAAATATTAAATAAAAAAATAAATAATATTAAATAATATATTTATAGAAATATATTAAATAAAAAAATATTAATAGTAATAATAATTATAAAAATATTAAATAATAATATTATTAATTATTAATAACTATATTAAATAATAATAATAATAATTAAATAATTATAAAATATTAATTTAAAAGTTAGATAAAAAATTTAAAGAAAATAAATTATTAAATAAAAATTTAAAATTTAAAAAAAATAAAAAACTATAATAACATAATATATAAAATATAAAAGAATAAATATCAAGAGAGAGAGGGGAGAAGTTACCATGGTAACTTGGTACCCACCTATTTAGGTGGGTACCAAGTTACCTCTTTTTGGGGGGAATTGTTACCCACGGGTAACAATTCCCCCCGCACCAAACGTGGGTAATAGGGTGGTAAATGTTACCCGAGTAACATTTACCACCCCTTTACCCACGAACCAAACATGGTATAACAGTTTCCAGCTCATGAAGTGTAGATCTCATTTTAAATTTCACAAACGCCACCCGCAAAGGTGTGAAAAATTTATCCCCTCTGTATCTCGTGGAGGATAACACGGTCCTTCGGATCTATTCAGGTTGAAAGGTTGGGACTATTCGGTTGGTAAAATATGGGTCGGTGCTATCCGTAAATTTATCTATTACAATAATCGCACAAAATAGACTGATATGCTACCCTCTTGTACCTTAGTATTATACACACACACATACATGGATAAGCGGTTTTTTATTATTTTTAAATACGTCATGACATGTTATATACAACAACTAATTTTCAAAATTATAAAAATCTTACTAATATGGAATTTGAATAAGTATTATTTTAACTAAAAAGTATATATAGTATAATATAATATTATTAAGTGTTGATTTGTATTTATAATTAGACAAGTAAATTATAACTTTCTAATATTAAACATTTATCAATTATTAGCACAATTGACGAAAATTCTAAGTCAATGCTCTATGTTTGTTTTGCGATCATTCTCACTTGTCGGCTCTTGCAAGGACCATGCACATAAATCAAACATATCAATCCAATTTAACTCCAGATGAAGGTGCTTTCATATATGTTTGATATGTTCACTCTAAATTTTGAGAGGAAAATGAATGTTCAAAGATGAAGGATGGAGATCGGACTATGACACATATTAAAATATTAAGAATGACTAAAAAAGTACTGAACATATGTGAAATAGCCAAAGATTAATGAAAATATTAACAACTTTATTAGCAAAAAAGATTTTTGACATATTTATTTACAGTTGAACTGATGACGTACATATATTATAAAATATACATGATTCATACAAATGTACGTACAAATAAAAGGAAAAAGAAAAAAAATCCACTTGGCTCTTGCTTTTCGACTATAACCCAAATCTGTGCTGCCCCATTCAGTACACCGCATGCGACCAGCGCCTTGATATGTTACCAACTACGCTCTCAGTTGTCCAAGAATAACATGCGTCATCAACGCAATTGTCATCGAAAGTACTTATGTATCACCTGTATGTGGTTAACTCATAGGTACCTTATGGTATTGCGCCAAGTATATAGACAGCACCGAAGTCTAGTCTATTTATTAAACAGCACCGATTCCATTTCCGGAATCGACCCCTGTCCAATAAATAGACGGCTCGAATTGTCTGTCACAATACCGGCATAATACGAAGATGCCTAAAAAAGTAAACCAACAAAAAACTCCCATATACCAAATTAAATGCATAAATTTATCACAGAAAATAAATAAAAAAAAACATCTGTAGCACTGGACTGATCTGTACAGGCAAAACAGAATTCATCTCAACTATGCACTGGACTGATCTGATCTGTATTGGACTGCAGTACTGCACTGGTCGATTTACATACCTCAGCAAATACTGGACTGATCTGCTGCAAGTCCTTCACAGCACTGGACTGATCTGCACTGGAATGACCAGCACAAACATACCAAATCCCACCACTGCAACAACTCAAACATAGCATCAACCTGCACAAAACCAAATCCCACCAATCCAGCACTGGACTGCAGTCCCTGCACTGGAATGCACATAAACAACACTGCAGCACTGCACCAGCAACATTCACATAACAAGCACAGTCCCACCAAGACAGTCCCACCACTAGACTAATCTGCACTGGACTGATCTGCAAAGCAAAAAAGTGCATCCCAAAATCCTTCACAGCACTGGACTGCAGTCCAAACAGCACCTGATCTGCACTGGAATGACATGCACGGCAAACTCAGATCACACATCAACAACATAAACAACACTGCAGTCCTAGCAAGACAGTCCCACCACTGGACTGCAACAACCTGCAAACTCAAACCTGCAATACAGTCCCAGCAATACAGTCCCAGCACAGATCAGTCCAGCAATACAGTCCCAAACAAGGACCAATCCTGCTAAACACCAAATAAGCATAGCACCAAATAAACACAGCACAGATCAGTCCAGCAAACTGATCTCCACAAACACTCCCACCAAAAGTGATCTCCACAACACATCCAGACCAGTCTATGTGGTGGACTGTATTGCACATAACACATTCACAGCACAGATCAGTCCAGCACAATATCAGACCATATAAGATCAGTCCCAGCACAGATTATTTTCAGCACAGCTCAGTCCCAGCAAGACAGTCCCACCACTGGCCATGCACTCCCAGCAAGACAGTCCCACCACTGGCTATGCACTCCCAGTAAGACTGTCCCACCACTGGACAGATAAAACACAGCAAAAAAAAGCACAGCCATCCCAAAAGATAAACATATAAATAATAAATAACTTCGCATCAACATAAGTACTTTCTCATGCTTTAGGTGGGACGTCATCATAGAGCATTAATAGTCAAATTCCTGCATACAACAACATAACCGAAGTGTCATGAGTCATTCGACGAACAACTAAATCAAGTGACATACAATCAACAATAAAACACAAATGAGAAAAAGGGATATAGCAAGCTATATTCCAGAAATTCCAGAACACTCAGCACATACAGCACCCATTTCAGAAGGCAACCTCCCAGCAGCAAACTCACAACAGCACAAGCAACACCATATATCACAGCAGCACAAGCAGCACCATATATCACAGCAGTACTGCAGCACCATATATCACAGCAGTACTGCAGCACCATATATCACCATTAGCACAAGCTACACACAGTACTGCAGTTCCAGCACTGCTATTTTAAACAACAGTGCATCACACATGAGATATTTGAAATTCTCGGTACCATAAAGCATTACACCTATTATTTTGATGGCATATATACCTATCCAACCTATTAGGCGGCACAGATTCCTATATAAGTAATATGAAATATTAGAATCGGTCGCTAGCCCAACAAGCAGATGGCACGAATACCTATCATAATACTGGCATAATACTCTAACATGCCCATTCCGGAAGTCTATAGAGGTACTTTCTCAACGTAGTCAAGTCAAAGTGCATGCATCGACATAAGTACTTTCTCGAAGTTAATTTTTGGACGCCATCATAGAGATTTTTTAGAGTTTATATCCTCAGCACATAAACAGATAAACAATAATGACCATGAGTTTAACAAAAAACACACAATGTTACGGGCATACCATCTATAATTTCACAAGTACAAGCAAAAATATAATATATCCATCAAATATTCCCACATACATTCTCCGAAATACCTTCCAGAATAACTTAATGTTAATAAATCATCTGTTCAAACCCAAGCAACCCAGCAAATCCACATTTGTTTGGTTTGCTTGGTGCTAATGCCCCGCATCACTACCAACACTGCAGTCCCAGTAATATACAAATGATAGATACGGATATAATAAGATATAATTTCAAGCGAATAATTTGATCCTTGTAACTTAGGATCAAATTATTTAGTTTTTCTAACTCCTTGAGATGTACCTCCTCATCCTCGTTACGCATGTTTGAAATCATATAGGACATATAATTGTCCAAAGCTTCTTCTCTTGTTTCAAATTTCTTGAAACATGCACACGTAAAACCATACACTTGGCTATGACATCATGCCATGTGGGGTAAATCCCCGGTCTTCTTCCACGGAAAACTACGTAAAATGGCATCTTTCTCAAACCTGGTGACAACATTGATCCAGTTAATATTCAAATCCGATATGAAATAAGGAAGCTTGCATTCGTCTTGCAATAGAAGGTAACAACAATATTATACATACGAACACCAACGCACTAATATATAAATAACATAGTCTGTTACGCAAATATGTTGCTGAGGCTTACAAAATAGGGCCAGTAAGCCTCACGGCACATTGTTCCATCATATTCTCAAACAACCGATCTATCCAAGACCATGAAAAAAATCAACCAACCAAATCTCCCTACATTGTCTATTCCTCGAAAGAAAAGATCTTGCAGCGATATTGTTTTCGAGCATATAATCATATGCGCGAAGCAACTCACGCAAATCATACTGTCCTTCGAAATCCATCACAGCTGCATATAGATTATCACAAAATGCACTGTAGTTGTCGTGTCTAAGAGCCTCACATACGTTGTCAATTTTTGACCCAAACAGAGCAAACGCATCAGCTATGATATCATCGCCATCACGGCCCCGTTTACGTCCACTGCTTCTGCTAGAAGAGGCCCCCTGAGCACTTGGAGATGGGTTGAATTGGACATTAGGACAACTACCAAAGAAATTAGCATTGGATTGAGAATTGGCATCATTCATCTCAACTTCAACTCCCATATTGACACTTGGTGGTGGTTCCATGCTGACTCCAATGTCGTTGTTGAAGTCGTTCATATTAGATGCATATACACCCGTTGGTTGGTCATTCCCACATATCGTTCCCAACTCATCATAAAACTCGATAGGCTTGTTAAGGAATGGCTCATCCTTTGGGTTGGCCTGAAATTTACACACGATATATTTTCACAAGTATCTTACATGCTTTAATACGAAGTACAAATCTAACATATGTTGTATACCTGAATGTATGCTTGATATTCCTCTTCCCCCAGTATTATCATCTTTCTATCCTCATCCCAGCCAGCGCCGCTCAACTCCTTCAATTTCTTGATGGTTAACCAACGACCTCTTAAAGTCCGTAAGTGGTTGATAACATTTGCGGTTTCTACGTGAATCGGCGCAAATTTATCATTTACGGCTCTAGCACATGCTGTGTACGCACTCTGCTTAAAGCCTTTGTCAACTTTTTGCCCTAAAGCTACCTGTTCCACCATGAAATGGATGAAGAACTGGCTCATGGGCTTTGTCCACCTAAGCGACTTGGCGCCTTGCCTTGAGGTTTGCGGGTGGGTCTCATCCATCTTTAAAAAGTAATAACAATAATGACTAATATTGTAAATAGATCATAAGGTGCCTACGATTCAGATAAAAGTAGAATTTCCAACCAAATACAATAGTAAAGGTTATGGTTGTTACAAATATAAAATACACTAAAAGTCCCCAGGTACACATTTAGACATCAAAACAAAACACAATCATTGTCTATGGGACCACATATCAGTAGCAATACGATCACGTAACGCGCTCCACTCCCTCGCCTCATCCCTTGCATCCCTACTCAAAGACGATTGAGTGTCGTCTGTCGCTTCCCATTCATCAACAGTAGGGATCAAAGAATCTCCACCGCTAGTAACAATGTAGTTGTGAAGCACACAACAAGCAAGCACAACATCAACTTGAGTTTGGTAGGGATGATATGGTCTGGAAATCAACATTTTAAATCTATTCTTTAGGGCACCAAACGCACGCTCAATTGTGCTCCGCAATGATGAATGCCTGTGATTGAATAACTCCTTCGCATTTGAAGGAGAATGATCAGAAAACTCCTTCAAATGGTACCTCACACCTCGATAAGGGGATATGAATCCCGATCGTGTTGAGTATCCAGCATCAACGAGGTAGTACTTACCTAAAACACAACATTGTGTATCAGATATTGTTTATTTTTAACTTTTTAATTATATTTGCAAGACTAGTACTATTATACCTGCTGGTACCCTTAACCCATTCTCTCTCTCTATGGCGTCACGTAGCACCAAGGCATCATGGGCAGACCCCTCCCATCCAGCAAGGACAAAAGTGAACCTCAAATCAAAATCTACGGCCGCTAAGACGTTCTGTGTTGGTATACCCTTACGACTGCGGAATCGTGCCACTATACTGGCAGGTACAGAGACGGGAATATGGGTGCCATCGATGGCTCCAATACAATCCTATGTAAACCGTTTATCTAATAAGAGGACTTGCTATATTTAAAAAAACAAAAGATAGAGTGAGTAAAATAGAAGCAACACACCTTAAAGTAGGGCATGTATCTAGAACTTGATGTGATCATATGGTGGGTATTGTTGTTTGGTGGCTTCACAAATTCAGGACGGAGTTTTCCGAGAGCCCATATGACATGTTTGAAGTACCGACTTACTGTCTCCCCAGAACGAATAAATGAAAACCCAATTGTCCTATTCCGTTGGTGGTGTCCAACGGTGTGCAGAAACATTGACAACTGCTCTTCAACGGTAAGATGGATCGTATCCCACATAAGCTTTCTACTTTTAAGTAAGTTACATAACCGAAAAAATGGTTCCTTCTTCATTCGTAACATGTGCAAACAATATCTGTCGTCGGAATTATAAAGCCGGCTCAACATTATGTTTCGTTCTCCCATTCTAGTTAAGTGTGTAGGTATGTTGCGTCTACCTCTATACCTAATGACCAACATAAGCAACGACTGGAGCCAGCAAAACTGTGACAACAACGGTTTTCTTCTCTTTTCATTTTGATTCTCCATCGCATCCATTTTCCTAAATATATAATATGTCACCAAAAAAAAAAAAAAAAACACAATTAACAACACTGGATAACAACATGTATATCGCAAAATAATCTTATCATAAAATCACCATATGTAACAACAATCTCAGCGTATTCTCAGCACATAACACCATACAAATTATAGTTATCAACACATAACAACACATAAATCACAGTTAATAGCATACTGAACATGAAAACATCACATAACATCAACTAGTAAGCAAATAACACCAGCAAGGAAAATTTTTTTTTATGATGCTACCTTACCAGTCCTCACAGATCCGAGCAGCTCAGAGCAGATCGGCGCAGATCGGCAAGAATCGCAACAGATCGGAAGAGCTCGCACGCTATCGAAGCGAATGTAAGCACAGCAGAGCAGATCGACAACGATCACGCCAGATCGGAGGAGCTCACAAGGTATCGTAGCAACTCCGACCAGATCGAGCCAACTCCGACCAACTCGCGAGCACGCAGATCGCACGAGAACGCAGCAGCTCACACCAGATCGGGCCAATCGGAGCAGATCGACGCAGATCGGCGCAAGTCAGCGCGGTCTCTGCAGATCGGCGCAAGAGGAAGAGGGACGCGACGCACACACCAGATCGGGCCAATCGGAACAGATCGGAGCAGATCGCCGCAGATCGCGCAAGTCAGAGCGGGCTCTGCAGATCGGCGGTAACGCGACGCAAGATTTGGAAGTATAATATACAAATCACGGATTTCCAACTGCGCGGATTTTCACCGCAGCGGCAACTGCAGCATTTCACCGCAGCGAACTGCAGCAAATCAACGCGCGAACTGCAGCTCGAGTTGCAACTGCGGCCAACAAACAACGGACGCCCAACGTTTTGCGAACTGCAGCAGTTGCAACGCAACCACAAACCAACCAAACAGCGCCTAAAAATGGGAGGGAGTTTGGAGGGACACAAATATATATATATATATATATATATATATATATATATATATATATATATATATATATATATATATATATATATATATTATATATATTATATATATAATATTATATTATATTATATAATACAATATTATATTATATTATATTATATTATATTATATAATATAATACAATATAATATTATATTATATAATATAATACAATATAATATTAATATAATATTATATTATATAATATAATATAATATAATATAATGTAATATTATATTATATTATATAATATAATATAATATTACATTATATTATATTATATTATATTATATAATATAATATTACATTATATTATATTATATTATATAATATAATATTACATTATATTACATTATATTATATTATATAATATAATATAATATTACATTATATTATATTATATAATATAATATAATATAATATAATAATATAATATAATATTATATAATATAATATAATATAATATAATATTACATTATATTATATTATATTATATAATATAATATAATATTACATTATATTATATTATATTATATAATATAATTACATTATATTATATTATATAATATAATATAATATAATATTACATTATATTATATTATATTATATAATATAATATAATATAATATTACATTATATTATATTATATTATATAATATAATTATTACATTATATTATATTATATTATATTATATAATATAATATATTGTAATAATTATATTATATAATATAATATAATATAATGTAAGAGCCCAAATAAATCAAATTGGGCTTAATAGATTCGTTGGGCCCATTTAGTTCAAGTCGATTCGATTAAATCAAAGTCATATTCATTTCATATAATTAGATTTTACATGAAAATAAGCACTTTGAGATACGACGAGTCTTGCGCAAATGAAATAAAATTTTCAGAACCGAAATTTGTACGCGAGGGTTCAGATTTACCAAAACTTACTTTGTGCGACCAGATTTCGCAAAATACTTTTGAGTCCGATTTTGTAAATATGCAAATAATCGGATTTATTTTGTAATGCGGAAAAACTTCGAAGAATCGGTCGAACGCCGCCGCCCACGTCTCGCGTAACCGTCGCGCCTCCCCCGCGATCTCGCGATCCCACGATCTCGCGACCGCGTCTCACGTCATCAACTCTAGTGCTATAAGTATCGGGCGCCGGCGAGCCGAGCGGGAGAGGGACAGATCTAAAAAAAATAATATACGATTTCGCGAATCACTCCAAACCAAGGGCTGGGAGCTTGGGAGATCGAAGGAAAGGTGGAAGAGAAGCCAATCGAAGCGTTTGCACGGAGGGAGACGGCGTCGGATCGCCGGAAAGCATCGAAAATCTTCGTCGTCGCCGACCGAGCTCGGAGCTAAGGTAGGCCACTTTACAAGCCAAAACACTTATATTTCTGAGTTCGTAGTTACTAGTACATCGTGAAAACGCCGCCGTGGCGGCGCCGACGGCGAGCCACGGCGGCGGAATTCAAAATTTTTATTTTTAACTGAAACTTTAAATGATCGTAACTTGCGGTAGAGCCGTTGAAATAAAATTTCGACATCACCATCGCGTTCAGAACCATCGAATACCCCTGGGGTGAGCTTTGGGAAGTGAACGGACGACGCCATCGCCGGCGACGTTAACGGCTCGGACGAGCCGTCGGCGAAAAAAAAACAGAAAAAAGATGAAGAAGATGACTGTTTTACATTTTAACCCACAACTTTTTGAAATTACATTTTGGTCCATACGAATCGTCTTTAAAAAAAACGATTCACGGACCCGAGCCCAGGTCCGGCCACGGGTACTGGGCTCGAGCCCAGTTTCGCTCGTGGCCGAGCCCGTTTAAACCGACCGAGCCAAATTCGGTCTTGACCGAGCCAGTTTCAATCTGACCGAGCCATTTTCGAATCCGACTGAGCCAACTCAATTCAGACTGAGCCTAATTGACCAAAATCGAGCCAAATCACATTTTGATTGAGCAACTTTCAATTTTGACCGAGTCAAGTTGCTACAAACTGAGTTATTTGGGTCCCAAATAACTAATTCTGCGTTTAAATTTAATTTTTATCAGTTTTTATCGAGTTTGAATAAAAGATTAAGCTATTTTAAATATTTTTAAGAATAAAAGATTTTAAAAGTTTAATAAGTTGAGGTTAGAGTGAGGCGGTTTAACCGATCTTTACACCTTAACTAAATATTTTCTAAATTTAAAATATTTTCAAGAATGAAAAGTTAATGTTGAGGTTAGAGTGAGGCTGCTTAACCGATCTTTACACTTCAATTAAATATTTTCTAAATTCTAAACATTTTAAAAGAGCTTCCAAAATCAAGGCTAGAGTGAGGCGGTTTAACCGATCTTTACGCCGTAATTAAAACTTTTTTCAAAAAGACAAACACAAAGCAAGGTGGTTAATTAAACTCTGAGATCAGAGTGAAGCGGTTACCCGAACTTTACATCTCGATGGTTTTTATAAAAGGGCGATGAAGAGGAAACGGAAACGCGCTGAGCCCACCCTTAATAAAATAACATCATCCACATATTATTTTATTTTATTTTTATTTATTTATTTATTTTATTTTATTTTATTTTTCTTTTCTTTTTCTTTATTTCTTCTTTTTTTACGACACTAGTTACGAAATCGACGGGTCTTATTACGTTTTGGGCATATATTTTATTGACAAAAAAAATGCTTAATTTATTTCTGAGGTTAGGATGAGGTGGTTATCCGAATCTTACACCTTGGGGATATCATGAATAATGTTTAAATATTATATATTCGAATGTTAATCAGTATGAAATCAGAATGAGGCGGTTACCCGATTTCTAGAATTTCGTGCTAATTTAATATTCGTAACAAATATTAATAATGAATTTTCTATTTTAATTAAAGTTAAACCGTTTAATTGAGAGTACCCTCTTCGAAGGGGCGCTGTGGGGGTGTTCTGTCTTCCCCACACGTAACCGACAACGAACCCAAGAATCTCAACGTGCCTTATCCCGGTTTCCTAATTTTTCATAAAAATTAGGTGGCGACTCCAAACTTTCTTTCCCCCATCCGGAGGAAGGTCGTCAACAGTCATTGACAATGGCTCTATCAATACGTGCCATTATTCTAGGTGTAGATTAATATATCATATGCAATCTCCTACAAGGAGCAACACTATATGGTAGGAGCGAAATCTTCAACGGACCGCCGATGTTGCCACAGATTTTTGTCGGATCTGTTAGAGAATAGAAGCATCTTATTAAAATCGCCGGCAATAAGCCACGGTTTGTCAGCAGTCTTAGAGATGTCAATCAAAGCATCCTATAACTCCCTATGGATAATGGAGTTGTTGCTCGCATACACCACATAGACAAATACCTGCTATCACAAGTGGAGCCAAAAGATAAGCAAGTGAAGGACTTGGGGGTGTCGACAATGATAGAGCAATCCAAATCATAAGACCGGAAACACAAGACTTTACTTTGGAATTACCAACAGCAAAAGTGAAACCTAGCATGGAGCAAAAGCAGTCAAGCCGGAAAAGAGGGAGCTTGCTTGGTAATAGTGATAAAGTGAAAGAAGTGCTGATGTTTCGGGTGTTTTGCCGATCAAGAAGCCTTCTTCAAGTGACACCAAACTAGCACTTTAATCGTAAGAAATAAAAGTAGAACAGGAATGATTGGCTTTGTGATTATTGTGAGTGCTAATGTGGCAGGGAGACATAGTGGCCTAGTATTTTTTGCACTTGAGGGGGTGCCCAGCAGTAGCCAAGCTACTGGGTGAGGGTAGGCTAGTGCCTAGCTGGGTCCCCTATCTCTGGCCCTAATCAGACAGGTGTTGACTCAGATATCCCGACATAGAATTAGAGGTCGACGCAAAAGGAGAGGAGGGTAATTCGCTAACAGGCGGCTCGCTCTGGGTTAAAGCTGGCTTTATTCCGAGGGCCACTTCAATATTATCTATAACATCTTGGTGGCTCTTAGCAAATTTACGATGATCTGCCATTGAGGGTAGGGTCTCCATCCTTAGGTCAATGAGAGAGAGACATCTCATATGACTAACGATAACCATGCTCAATCTCTCAACATGGAGCTAGAGGGGACCTTGTCAAAGAAAACCGGCTTCTAAGTTATCGAATAGTCATATATCGGCCTCTTAACAAGGGCAAACTGAGCGGGTATAGAGTGGAGTAAATATAAATCAGAATATGCCTTGGGTAGGGTGTTCTGATCCGCATCAAGTGATGGCTCTCACCCTCCAAATCATCAAACGGAACAAAGGCACTTTGCATCGCTAAAGTTGCATCCACAACAGTCGGCTGAGGCGCAGCAAAAGTCGTAGTTTTAGTACGAGCTATCCATTCTTGCCAAGGATGCGTTACTGTAAGATTTAGTCAAAACGTCAGGGGTAGACACTAGCGCAATAAGAGGGGCAGGAGCAATGGATGTGGAGGCAAGCGACCATTAGTCCCTTGGTCCGGAGGATCTCAGAGGAGGATGGGGCGTCATCTTATCACGGAGCTACTGGTGACAATACCATTCTGCATGCCCAATCTTTGCACAAGCCTCATAGTATTGTAGGTAAGCGCCTATTTCCACATTTGCCAGCTTCCCGCAGACTGAGTACCCTTTCCTAAGGTTAACTTGAATTAAGACATGCACAGTACTCGGACGGTTCAAACAAAAGAGGAGTCCACACGTGAAGGCACACCAATCAATGAACATATCGAAAACAAAGCAGATTTGCTACTGATAACACGTATAGGCAATAATGGCAAATAAACCGAAATAGGAGCAAACAAACTTACATGGCAGGATTAAAATCAGGTGTCCAACACAAGATTTTCATAGGAAAGTTTGTAATTGTCCAAGTATCTTTATCCATATACATGAGAAATCAGTTTCAGAAGATAGTGAAATTAAAAAATGAGGTCATCAATCAATCCAATAGTGCAAGAACTTTGCAAACAAGAACAATAAAAAAAATTACTAATTTTGTTCATCGTAGATCTACCTTCTTAAAACTTTACAAACAGTGACAATTTGAACGGCGCCGCAAGGGCAGCAATCTCCTCGTCTAAAAATTTGAGCGTTGTCTGATCCTTACGTGATGTTCCCGACTTCAATGGCACCTGATCTGATACCCTTCCACTTAGGATATTCGAAAATGATTTTCTGCATAATCGAGCACCAAGATCGTGACAAAAAACATGTGAACTTGTGTTGGCGGTGGCTGATTGTGCGGAAGTATAAAAAAATGTTGGTCGACATTTTCTTTTATACTATGTGTGGGGATGGCTACATAAAAGCAAAGGAACCAATCAGAGATTAAAAAAAAAGAATAATGGTTTTCGAAGATTAAACGACATACCTTCGTGAATTTCTTATGCTCAATTTGAGGAATCTTGCGTTTTCTTCTTCCTTAAATTTTCACCTACTTCTATATCAACACCATTATCATGTAAGATCTTTGTCTCTACTTAATATCTACTATTTAGCCACACATTTTTCCTTTTCACATAATCACGCTGGATATTTGGCATCATTAGATATGTATCGACAATAGATCACAATTAGTCCTCCTACCACCGAAATACGCAGCAAAGATCCCTAACCACAAACTTGTAAGTTGAATTTTATCATTAATACGATACAATCTATCCCGATCAGTACCAACAGAGTCGCAAAACTATCTTAAGAGATTATTATAAAATGTACTGGTTGATAAATAAAATTTTCCTCAAATTTTACACCGATCAAAATCCGTTGATTTGCTATTTATCAGTTTTGTCCTTATTCTTCCACAAGCCACTATGACACCTATTTTTGAACTATGCTCCTAACAATTTGTACCACACTCAAATTCAACGAACATTAACTACCTTACAAACCCCAACCAGCATCTCGTGGAAAAATGAGCTAGAAATCCTTCGCAGTATGCAGATTGTGAGGAGTACGTCACAAGACCTAGGTATAGGTAAGCTCCTGCCATTATTGTCAACCTACTCATAGTTGAATCATCAATTTGAAAGTAATAAAATTTTCTTCTACCCATACTTAATATACATGGATATTCGGCCTTGTTTGACATAGTACAAAAGAAAATGTTGGTGCGTTCTAGTTTTTTGCACTATTTAACTTCTCTGTTGTGTATGAATATGGGTAGAAACCATAGTTTCATTCTTACCAGAATAGATTGGTGTTGACATGAAATTGATCCCTCTTCCTATTGAAGTCAAGATGAATTTCAAGAGATTTACTGCAATAGAGTGTGTCCTCAGTGGCAGTCTTAAAGCCGAAATAATGGTTGGCGTCATAGCCTTAAGTGGTTCGCATTCTGCAAGTGCTTATTGGGATCTCACTCATCATAACCATTATCTCCAGATGAGGACGGTGAGCTGAATGTAGATGTTATTCTCGTCTAGGTTGCAATGTCTTTCGTATTTGACTTTCTCGACTATGTCAGCTGCGTGATCGAGGTGACTCCTTGGTCTTTTTCATCCCTCTCTCTACACGGATATGCTTATCTAGCACAGTGTAGGCCGCTGCATTGGATTTGGAGGGGGTGTCTGTAGGAAGCTTTGCAAATGTTATGATCGAATATGCAAGCGATAAAGGACTGCATACTCGATCACAATCGTGGATTTATTAACTATATTTTTAGGAAGGAGGGGTGTTTGTAGATAGGAAATAGACCAACAATTGCCGAGCACTCTATTTGGTCGGCATTGCACCGCATTGTTCCTGATGGCCGTTCTAATGAAAAGGAGCCGGTCGAAATTTTGGGAGGGCGTGATTTTGACCCATTCACTAATGTTGTCGCTTTCTGCTCACTTAGTTTTGGTCATGTTTGTTAGTTATTTTTTGTTAATTTGAAAAGTTTCAAATCCGTTATGACTACCCTAAAATGGATGTGACTGTTGAAACCAACAGTTGCCTCTTTTTAATTAAACAGACACGTCTTTCCATGAAACATTGTTTCAATTCTTATTAAAGCAAATGTCATTTGTTTACGGGTAGTCACAACAGAAGTTTTCTCTCCTTAACTTCTATCTATTTTTCAATTACTCACAAATAATTGCTGGACATTGTGGAGTATTTGAGTCCAAGGCCTCTCGATATTCGTGCTACTTCGGGAGTCGGACGGGCCGAGGGAGTTGTACCTTGGGAACGAAATCGTTGTTGGAAAGCCGGCATGAAGACGTGCGATACGTTCTTAGGGTAGCGATAACGCGCCTCTCCTTACCAGGCTCGTAAATATTTATATTCATTTATTTTATTTATTTCTTTATTTGAATATTATTATTTTTCTAACATTCTAAGAACGTACTGTGATTTTAAATTTATCGTAGTAATATTTTGTGTGTTTATTACAGTATTTATTCCATGGCTCCAAGTGAAGAATCACTGACTTTAAGCCCGAAAAATTTGATAGTACGAATGGGTTTAGGACTTGGCAAACTCAAGTTGAATATTGGCTTACTACCTTAGGATTGGTAACTGCCATTTTAGATGTTCCATCAAATTCGGATTCTACTATTAATGATAGCAAAATCTCTGAGGATAATTTTTCATCCAATGACAATGTTATTAACCACTCGTTTTCTCAAAAGACTGCCGAATCAAAATATAAAAGTCCTGCAGAAATTGATTATCATTGTAGAAACCGAATCCTTAGTGCCTTAGATAAAACATTGTATGAGAATTTTTTTAATCTTTAAAAGTGCTAAGGAATTATGGAAAGTACATGATCAATATGGTAATGACAATGACAATGCTAGTATTGATAGGATTAATATTTCATCTTTCCGTTCATTTGTTATAGAAGATAATAAATATATTAACCCCCAACTTCATATGTTCCAAGAACTTATAAGAAAAGTTAATATTTCAGAAACTATACTTTTTGAGGAATTTAAGGTTACTACACTTATAAATAGTCTTCCACCTTCATAGAAATTATTTGCAAATAACCTTAGGATGTCCCAAAGAAAATTGTTATTATTTCAAGTCTTGAATTCTATTAGAGTTGAGGATCAACGTCGTACCAAATTAAGTACCAACAATGAACATGGTCATAATTTTAACCTTTCTGAGAAATCACATCAAAACAGTGGAAAATTAATTTGGGCCAAGTTCCTAACCCATACAAGCCAAACGGGGAGAAATTCAAGAAGAAGAAGAATTTTCCAAAACGTCAATTTGATCATGGCAAGAGTCACAACCCTAGGCAGCAAGAGAAATACTGTTATGTCTGTGGGAGGCAAATCATTTGGCAACAAAGTGCTTTTATAGAAAGAAGGCACCTATACAAATGAATCAAAAGCCACAAGTAAATGTTGTTGAAAGTGGAAATGAAAACTCTCTCAGGTCAGTTTTTCTCAATGCTGAAATAAATAATATTAAGTCCGATTCTACTTGGTGGCTTGATTCCGGGGCAAATATACATGTTTGTTTTGACAAGTCCTGGTTTACCACCTTTCAGGACCAATGTTGGAAAACTGTGATTCTTGGAAATGATACGCATATACAAGTACGAGGCAAGGGAAACGTGAAATTAACTATGACATCAGAAAACTCCTTGTTGTTGTACGATGTGCTTTATGTACCCGATATTAGGCGAAATTTAGTCAGTGGTTCTCTACTTGTAGAAAAGGGATATAAAATTATTTTAGATGCAAATCAAGTTGTATTATTTAAAGACAATGTGTTTTTAGGAAAAGATTTTATTTGTAATGGTTTATTTAAATTAGATGTTGTATCGAACTATGTTATGTCTAATAAATTGTCTTGTTCTTAATGTTGAATCTTCAAATGTCTGGCATGGTAGATTAGGGCATGTTAATTATAATACTCTTAAATGTATGATGAGTATGAATCTTATACCTAAGATTCATATTGATTCCAATAGTCGTTGCCCCACTTATGTAGTAGCTAAAAAATGACTAGAAAACCATTTAAATCTGTAAACAGAGATACACAATTATTAGAACTTATACATAGTGACGTTTGTGATTCAAATAGACAACCTACAAGGTGGTAACAAATATTTTGTTACCTTTATTGATGATCATTCCTAATATTGCTATGTGTATCTTATAAGATCTAAGGATGAAGTATTTAGTAGGTTTAGAATATACAAGGCTGAAGTAGAAAATCAGATCGAAAGAAAAATTAAGACTTTGAGATCTGACCGTAGTGGGGAGTATACCTCAAATAAGATGAACAAATTCTGTCAAGAATTTGGTATAATACATGAGGTTACAGTTCCTTATTCCCCTCAATCTAATGGGGTAGCTGAGAGAAAAAATAGAACCATAATGGATATGGTTAACTCTATGCTATGTGAATCAGGAGTGCCTGAAAATTTATGGGGGGAAGCGTTATTAGCAGCCTGTTATTTTCTAAATAGAATTCCTTCAAAACATAGTGATACTACACCTTATGAAATTTGGAAAGGTAGGTCATCAGGATTAGATTACTTTAAAGTGTGGGGTTGTTTAGCAAAAGTTAGAATACCGGATCCTAAAAGAAAAAAAATATAGGACCCAAAACTATTGATTGTATTTTCGTTGGTTATTCATTATATAGTAATACTTATTTATTTTTGGTTATCAATTCTGACATGCATGATATTTGTGTTAATACCATTGTAGAATCAAGAGATGCTATATTTTTTGAAGATAAATTTTCTTTTAAATCTAAATCATCTTGCCAATCTCATCTATCTAATTGTCAAGCCTCTAGTAGTTCAAATAATATAATAGTGAAAATAGTAACCAAGAGCCCGAATTAAGAAAAAGTAAAAGAATTAAAAAAGAAAGGATTTTTGGAGAAGAATTCTTTATATATTTAATTGAAGGTGAGCCTCCATCTTTTTCAGAAGCTATGTCTTGTTCTGAAGCTCCTCTTTGGAGAGAAGCAATGCAAAATGAAATAGATTCCATAATGCAAAATAAGACATGGATTATTACTGACTTACCTAAAGATTCTAAGGCAATTGGTTGCAAGTGGATATTTAAGAAAAAGTTTAGAGCTGACGGTAGTATAGAAAAATATAAAGCTAGATTAGTTGCTAAAGAATTTACTCAGAAGAAAGGGATTGACTATTTTGATACGTATGCCCCAGTTGCTAGAATTACTACCATGTGTGTTTTTATAGCATTAGCGTCTATTTATAAATTGCATATTCATCAAATGGATGTTAAAACTGCATTTTTAAATGGAGATTTAGAAGAGGAAATTTATATGGAACAACCAGAAGGTTTTATTGTTAAAGGCCAAGAGAACAAAGTTTGTAAATTAGTTAAATCTTTATATGGCCTTAAACAAGCTCCTAAGCAATGGCATCTCAAATTTGATCAAGTTATTCTGGCTTATTGCTTTATTGTTAATCAGTATGATAAATGTGTTTATTCTAAAATCTTTGGTGATGATTATGTCATTTTATGCCTTTATGTTGATGATATTCTTATCTTTGGTACTACTATTCAAGTAATAAATAAAGTTATGGATTATTTATCAACTAATTTTGATATGAAAGACTTAAGTGAAGTTGACTTAATTCTTGGCATGAAACTAATTAAGAATGAGAATATTATTGCTTTATCTTTATCTCATTCTATTGGAAAAATGTTAAAACGCTTTGGTTATTTTAATGTAATACTTGTTAGCACACCATATGATGCAAATTCATGTCTTATGAAAAATAAAGATGAGCCTGTGGCACAACATGAATATGCTCAAATGATTGGTTTTTTATTATATATAACAAATAGAACTAGACCTGACATTTCATATGCAGTTTTTAGACTCAGTAGATATACTAATAATCCTAGTAATTAAAGAACATTGGATTGCATTAGAAAGAGTTTCTAAATATCTGAAAGGAACAATAGATAATTGTCTTACATATTCTGAATGTTCATCTATTCTAGAAGGATATAGTGATGCAAATTGGGTGACTGACTCAAACGAGGTCAAGTCAACGACTGGGTTTGTTTTTCCCCTAGGTGGTGCTGCAGTTACACTACAGGAAAAAGGTCAAATAACGACTAAATGGTCACTGTAGTTTAGTATCTAATAGTGCCAATTTTAGTCACAATAGCTTTCAGCGACTAAATTAAGTAGTGTTTAGTCGCCAGATCCTTGTCTCTAAAGGTGATATTTGTTGTAGTGTTACCTGGGGATCAAACAAACAATTTGTAATTGCTAGAAGCACACTTGAGGCTTAATTAAGTGTGCTTGATACTACTTGTACGGAAGCAGAATGGCTTAAAAATTTATTATCAGAACTTTCAATTATTGATAAGCCACTATCTGCAATTACCGTGCATTGTAACAATAAGTCACTACTTGATTTTTTGGATCCAAAAAGTTCAAATAAAAAATGAATAGACATTTGCAGATTAGATATAAATCTGTAAAAAAGCACAAGAAAAGCCATAATGTGGAATTAAAATTTGTTTATTCTGCAAATAATTTGGCAGATAACTGACTAAACCTCTCTCTAGAGATAAGGTCAGTTCATCGTTGATGGGGATGGGTTTAATGCCCATAGATAAACCACCAGCAGTGGATATTCAACCTCTATGACTAAAGATCACATGAAAGAGGTTCAATAGGAGGAATAAAACTGTTGATTTCGTGGAGGAGGAGTACATATTTAAATTATTTACCTTCCATCCCTAGGGCGATTTATGTACTCTTTGCAGATGATAAGGATGAGTATAATGCTCTTAATGATTGTTGAGACGTAATTTCATGAGGTACTCCTCATCTGCTGGTACCTTTGGAAGCAATCACCTATATAGACTGTCGTGAGGCTGTGGCCGAGGGTTAAGGGCAAACCCTAGTTACTCTATGAAAATCAAGGTATGCGCACGGCCATTAAAGCGCAACCCACTATAGATGACTCAATATATTCCAGTAGTGTGTGTACTGTTTTGTAGAGAACTATTCAAAGTGTCTGGTTCAAGGCTGTTCACCATCGAACTCTTAGTTCAATATATTTAGTACTAAGTGCAAATTCAAGGCGAAGTCCATTTGCACCGAGTTCACATTACTAAATGTCTAGCATCATATAATATATTTTATTTATCTTTTAAAATAATTTAAAATTTTTGTCGGGGATTGTTAGTTATTTTGTGTTAATTTGAAAAGTTTCAAATCCGTTATAACTACCCTAAAATGGATGTGACTGTTGAAACCAACAGTTGCCTCTTTTTAATTAAACAGACACGTCTTTCCATGAAATATTGTTTCAATTCTTATTAAAGCAAATGATCATTTGTTTACGGGTAGTCACAACAGAAGTTTTCTTTCCTTAACTTCTATCTATTTTTCAATTACTCACAAATAATTGCTGGACATTGTGGAGCATTTGAGTCCAAGGCCTCTCGATATTCGTGCTACTTCGGGAGTCGGACGGGCCGAGTTGGGAACGGAATCGTTGTTGGAACGCCGGCACAAAGGCGGGCGATACGTTCTTAGGGCAGCGATAACGCGCCTCTCCTTACCAGGCTCGTAAATATTTATATTCATTTATTTAATTTATTTCTTTATTTGAATATTCTTATTTTTCTAACAATGTTTGCTCCACATTGATCAGTAGATGCTTTCTATGAGCGCGTCCAAGGCTATTGGTTGCCATGTGGACTTCGGTACTTCTCTTGGTGGCTTACAACAACGCCGGACAGAATGCTGCTTGGTCTTTTTCTCGCCCCCAAGTGCTGGAATGCTGAGATCTGCGTGGTGCTACCAGAAATGTGCGAGCACAGCTAGTAGGATTTTTTGCACTATGCTTCCTACTCCGATAGCGCATCCCACAAGGATTGAGTTTCTTTGACATTTGAGGGCGGTTGTTTTGGCAGTTTCATCGCACATGGCTACCACTACTAGGGCCTTTTGTGCCTTATACGCTCGAAAACTATTTTCCCCTTTTCTTCCTGAAGAGCTTTTAGTGAAAGCTTTATGTATGCAATCGTTGTCACAGATGTTTATTATTGCGCAGCTGAATGACCTCACGTGAGCTGTACGTAGAGCATTCTTCACGCATGAGCACCTACAGCCCGGCGAAGTTGGAGCGGTGGGATCCTCTAGCACTGAAATATAGCTATCAATGATTTTTATTTATATTTATTTATGGCTGTGGAGATTTTTGGTAGATAGGATTGGTGGAAAAAAAAAATCCGTTTGCAGAAGAAAATGGGGAATTTTAGTACAACTTCTTATTGACGACGCTAGTGATGAGACCAAGTGCCCCAATTAGGGCCGACCGTACATATGTGAAAATAAGGGAAATTGTGCAATTAAAGCAGCAGGTAGTAAGTAAACAAAGATAAATTTTGTGGATCAATCGTCAAGATGTCCTACTTCCATAGGAGTAAAGGTAATGGTGCTACAATGCCTCCAAGTGTCTAAGAAAGTTATATGAGAATGTCGCTAAATCATCGCACCTCATCACTCTTTTTGTCGCTCTATATTTATCCTAACTTTTGTTGGATCCTCCCCCTTTCATGTGATTCTCATCTCTTACTTATAGCTTTTACTGACCATAGTTGTATTTTTGCATGCATTAAATACAATATGATAAAAGGAGGGTTGGAGGGGGTCAGGTGTCCAATAGTAGAGCTCTGCATCAATCTGCTCGTCATTTTAAGGCATGATTTTACCATGAAGATACACGTTGACTCTGTTCCCAATGAGGACATGCGTGGTGTCTGCCTACGGATGGAAGAGCGTGAGTTCCACTGCCAGATGCTTTATCAAAATTAGTTTTTTAAGTTGAACTACAAAACCTACTCAAAATTACGTAAATCCTGCCGAGCAACCCAATCAATTTGGAGGGCAGCTAGGCCTCCTTTAACACAGCTTCACCATGCTCCAGCTTTAAGCCCTGAGGTCCATCCTGTAAAAAGATAATACGAAGAGAAACTAGAATATCTTTCCTGTCTTGAAGTAGAGACAGCAATTTAGAAGTGGGTCTGTTCCGGCTCAGTTCGGACGAGGCAATCTATGACATAATACATTTACTATGAGAATTTCAACCTGCCCTTGATATCCATTTTATCTTGAATCATACCCCATCTCCGGGGTATATAAAGCACGATGAATGTTACTATTCAACTTTAGCCCCACATAAGGTTACGAGGCCTATCGTGGGGACTATTTACGACCCACATACTATTATTAATTTGCGAAACTTTGTGAATTTTCTATAGAAACTTATATATCAGTCCCTCTCTTGAAACTTAGTTTCCGAATAAACTATTTATTTACAATTCGTTATCTTCCACGCCTCAGATATCTATTTAGAAATATTTTTAAGAAAAAAAAATTTAAATAAAAAAATAGTTTTCTTATAATTCAAAATATTTTTAAAAATTATTCAAATAGATATTTGATGCTTTAAAATCTTACCGGATTACCAAATTATCTTTTAAATGTACCAAAATTTTGAAGCCTCAAGATTACCTACTTAGAAACAGTTTTTTAAAAAAATAAATATTAAATATAAATTTATAGATATGATCGAAATCAATTTAATCGTATTCCAAGCTTCTCTAAAAAAATATTTATTTACTAACCAAAATGGAACCGAATATTGAGACAATAACTTATTTACAAAATTATTTAAAATGATGGGTTGATTTAAAAATAATTTCAAATTGGGGCTGGTATGTTATTTTCCCCTTTTGCTAAGTAGAGCCAGCATATCCAAACAAGGAGAAGCACGGGATTCTTTATAAGTTTTTGGAATGTCCTGACACCACAAAATACACCAACACATGTCCATACCCTAAGGAAGAGGCTAAAAAGAACTCACAAAAGCAAGTCGACAATGTAGCTGGTCATTTAATTAGCAAGTAGACAAAAAAATTCAAACTCCAGTGTATAGTAGGAGAGGGCAAATTATATGGTGCGCGCCGTGCACTAACATTTTCGTGCACTAACATTTTGGTGCGAGGGCGAGCTAAAATAAGAAAAAAAAATTTTTTGAAGTTTTTTTAAAAAATTTTTTAACATTAAAGTTATAAATCTTAATGAAATCTATAACTTTTATGTAAAACGTTGTTTCAAAAATACTTCTAAATATGTATTTTGGAATTCCAAAGATTAACAGATTTGAAGTGGATTTTAAAACTGTTTTAATACCCGTTAATTTTTGAAATTCCAAAACACTCATTTAAAAATAATTTTTTGAAAATTTTTTGAAAAATATTTACTTTTCTTTTTTTTAGCGCGCCCGTGCACCAACATTTTGGTGCACGGGCGCGCACCATAGAATTTGCCATAGGAGAACTCACTAATTAACTGCTTTGTTGGTACACGGGCGCGCACCATAGAATTTGCCATAGGAGAGCTCACTAATTAACTGCTTTATCTTGATCCCAAATGTTTGCTCAATACAACAAAAACGAGTTCAGAAAAAGGAACCTAGTCTACCTAGACTTCCATTGTTTTTAAGTTTTACAAATTACTACAAAACACGGTAAGAGAGCGCGGGGATTTAGCAAGTATAGCTCCTCAATGTTGGCATAGAGACCAACTTTACCAGCCACCGAATCAAATCCCGTCTGCCCTACAAGCTCTTGGAAATTATCTAGCGGCCTATGAACTCTCCCTGCAATCACTCTACAGACGATCAAGGCTTTTCTTATTGATGGGTTGTTGTTGTTATTGTTATCTTCGTGCAACTCGACCGACTCGAATGCTCTACCGCTAGTAGAAGTTGTGAAAACTCCAATTCCTCCCTTCATTTCTTTCTTGTTAGAAAATCCATGCCTTATTATGCGGCAAACGTTGCATTTGTCCGAGTTGCAAAGGCTCGACGAACCGTTCATTCCGAGCGAGCATTTGATCGTGGTGCCGTGGAAGCGTAGTAGCTCATTGCCGTCAGCTATGCAACGGGGGTGTTTCTTGGGGAGTTTGCTTGCTCTTAGCTTCACCATTTCTCTATATTCTTCGAATTGGGCGAGTGTTCTCTGCATGTTATGAACTTTTAGTACTCTCTCTATTCTACCACAGCTGTTCTCTGTCTTCAACCAACTTGTTCTGCATATAATCTCCACTATTTTCCTTGATGAGTCTCCTTCTACTAGCTCAGTAACTATATTGAAGGAGCCAATTAAGGACATGTATGAGTAAATTCTATAAATTATAAACTTATCAATGTGACTCATTCAAAACCTATGACTATTACCATCACAAACTCTTCAAATGCCTTTGGCTGTTCATCAATATTCATATAAATTGGCAAAAATAAACTTCTAAAAAAAAAGAAATTATGTAACAAGAAGGAAATAGAGTGCCTTGGTATACCTGCATGCTTGGAGAGATGGTGTGCCTCTAGAACCTCCCACTTCCCAAACTGCTCTCCACATTTGTGACATGTAACAGAAGCAGGAGTTCCATGGGAATCACTCTCATGAGATGCCCTTCTTGTCGAAAAAGATCGAAAACCACTTCCATTGTTAGCTTTCACATTATTATTCCCGAGTATTCCTTTAGAGACACAGCTCTTCTCGTCAAAAATCTCTTGCTGAGATCTTCTGGAAGAAGGGAAGCGAAGAACTCCAAAGCTCCCACCAGGACCTGGTGTGCCAGGCCTAAGCGTACCTACGTAGGTGGCTTCACTATTTTCATGGCATCCACCGAATCCAGTAATCTTGAGCTCACAAGTGGAGTTGCTGAGAATCACTTCATGAGCTATTGGATTCACGAACTCGCTGCTTCCAATGGACCTTGGGCTGCAACTAGGTGGCTTCTCCAGGTGCCTCTTGCTTCCGTGGATGACATCTTTGAGGTTAGCTATGGATCTTGAACACCCTGACTTACATGGCTTCCGTGTTAAGATTGTTCCTAATTGCTTCTTGGATTTTGGATCATGAACTTCTGATGGCTCTGATTTGCAGTGCAGAGATTTCTTCAGAGCAAACCAAACTGTAGGCATCTCTCTCCTCTTCAAAGTCTTTCTTTTTTTTCTTTTCAGATCTTCAAGGCTTCAACATAAAACTGTTTGTTGTTCTTGTGGTCTTAACAATGGCACCTCTGGATGTTAAGGATTAAAAGAACATCAAAAAAGCTTACCTATCTGAGAGGAAAACAGGTCAAACCATCTATAATCACTTTGCTATTCCAGTGAAATTTGAATTTAACGAGGAGAAGCTCAAAAAAAACATAAGGGCTAAGAAACACTCAGAGCTCACAACCTCGTAACAGTACAACATTCAATAAACCAACCATTAAAAAAAAACATTTCTACTTGCAGAGCTTGGAAGAAGACAACTATGAGGTGATAACCAATAGGCCAAATGAGACCCACGACTACAACAGTGCAATCAAACAAACAAAATTAAATTTGAATTGGAGACGAAAAATAAAATAGTAGATAAATAAAAAAAAAATGGAAGGGCATTTAAGAAGTAGAATCTTTTGCTCTTAGGAACATGCAAAGCCAACTTGGGAGACTCTGTCAGTTGCATTGAAGAAATGGCAGATGGACAGCAGTACTCTTCTCTTAATGATACACATGTCACCATCAAGAGCTTGATGATGATGGCCCATTAGGGAGATTTGAAGTTAAGAGTAGATGCATCAATCATATTAATTGAAAGTAGTCGAGTTTCGGAATATTTTTTAGTTATTTTAGTTAGATCTGATGATCTAAAACCGTAGATTTTGGCTCGGATACATACTTAATATATAAGATTGGCGCCGCTATATGCAGCTTAACAAAATTACTAAATAAATTAATTAAAAATATAAAATTTTTAAAAATTTTTTTTAAAAAAGTTTGATATAAAAAATATAAATTTTAATAAAAAAAATTTTTAACAAATATTTTTAAATAGCTATTTTAGATTTTAAAATGTAATAGATTTATAGCAGTTTTTAAAATTCGTTAACATTTATGTTCTAAAATATTTTTTAGAAATATTTTTTTTTTTAAAAAAATATTTAAATAAAAATTATAAATCTTATCAAATTTTAGAACTTTTATTTTTAAATTTTTTTAAAATATACTTCTAATTTTTTTTTTCTTTTTAACTATATAAATTAATAGAATTTTTTATTGAATCAATGTGGGGATAATTATTTTCCATATAAGAAAGACCATCAGTATTGGGCATCTCAGTTATCACTCTATTGACATCTAGCGATGAGTACGTCTTAGGATAGATAAAATTTGCAAATAACTGTAATTTGGATAATAAATAGAACTTTCTCAATATTTTTATAAGAAAGGGAGAAAATTATAAAAGTTTATACCTTTATTGCTTGTGATCTTAGTTTATTATCTGCTGAAAAACTATTCTCAGTAATAATATGAATTATAGAAATAAACCTTTACATATTTTATAAGGCTAATTATTATTCTTTCATATAGAAATATATTGATGAGCAATGCATCCATCAAATAAATCACCAATAATTTGAAAATTTAAAATATCTTGGAAATATCACTTCTAATAGAACCTAATCTGAAATTACTATTTACTTGTATTATTTTTTTTTAAATCTATGTGTGGATTTTTAGGGTGCTGTAGGTTTTTTTTTTTTAAGGGAGACTCACATATCAGCCCCTCTATGTTTCAACTTTGATGAATAAACTCCCTCGTTTTACCTATTAACTTTGACACTTTAAAATATTTATTTAAAAAAAAAAATTTAAAAAATATTCAATATAAAAGTTCTATATTTTAAAAAGATCTACAAATTTTATGTTTCAAAAATTACTTCTAAATAGGTGTTTTGAGGGTCCAAAATTCAACGGATTAATGGATCGATTTTGAAACTCACTAAAACTTTTAAGTCTCAAAACATATATTTTGAAAGTATTTTTTAAAAAAATATTAAAAATAAAAATTGTAAATCTTATTAAAATATACAACTTTGATATTGAAAATTTTTTCAACAAATATTTATACGATGGTCAAAAATGACTTCGGTACGAATATCTCGAGAGTGATTTTTTAAAAAAGTTTAAACAGTAACCGAAGAATTTAGGGTTGATTTGAATAAATAAAAAAATTTAGGTGCTGATATGATATTATTCTTTTTTTTTAATTGATAAATAAATAGCCACTGCTTTAATTGATATCAATGTTTTCATCTGATGGTCGGTGAGGAATGGAATAGATTTGACCAAGCCATGGTGTTAAATTCCGCAGTAAATGAACAGCAGATAACGTTTAAGTTGCTCACCAGCCCCCCTACATGTGAAGAATATTTAAGTGTCCTTAGATTTTATCTGCTTTAATGTATTTACAATATGGGCCGTGTATGTATTTTTTGTTCATCTATCTGTTGTCAATTTATCAATTATATAGAGGGCTTGTAATATTTCTCCGTCTTATTCGTGCACCTGATTAGGATAACTCTTTGAAATCATCGTTAGTATGGATAAATTTTAGTTTATTTTCAAAGGTTTTATGTAGTTTCTTAAGATAATGCTAGTTTTGAGGAGGCGTTGCGTGTGCATTGTCCGTTAACTTAAAATCTATTATAGGGTTTAGCAATAAACAACAAATCAAAAAGTTATGAAATGTATGAATGGATTGTAAAAATCCAAATTTTTTGATTTTTATTTGTTCCAAAAAAAAAAAAAAAAAAAAAATTTAACCAATTGTTAAAACAACTGTGAGGTCCCTAGGTTCGATTAGTTAGAATCGAATTTACTTTCGGGTTAATTGCCTTCGATTAGAATTTAATTGATTGTTTGGGTGCTTGATTTGCACTTGTATTGACTTGTATTTAATTTGAAATTGATTTGGATTGATTTGGTTGTGTTTTGGGCCAGTTTGGGCCCGAATCGAGTTGGACCGGCCGACCGAGCCACGTGGCTCGGCCCAGCCGAGCCCAACCGACCCGAGCGAGCCAAATCGACTCGCCCAGGTCGCCCCTCGCGCTCCCGTCTCTCGCTCGCACCTCACTCTCTCTCGTTCTCTCACCCGCGCACATCTCTCTCCCTCTCTCCTGCGATTCTCGATCGCCGCGCTTCCCGGTCGTCGTCCGCCCGCCGGCTCCGCGCCCGTCACCGTCGAGCGCCGCGGCCGCCATCATCTCCTCTCAGATCTGTCGCCTCTCGCACCCGATCTCTCTCTCCGTCAGAAACCCTAGCTTCGGCCGCCCGTCGATCCAGCGCCGCCGCGAATCGTGATCGTCGTCCCTGACCTGGTTGTGCCTCCTTGGGCTACCGTGAAGCCTCCCGCCGCCGATCGAGCGCCGCCGAGCCTGATCTCTTTCTCCCTTCTCGATCTGTGAAAGCCGCCGCCGCGCCTCTCCCGAAGTTCCTCCGGCCGCCGTTGATGATGTCCACCTTGTTCCTCGTCGCTGTCGGCCGTTGATGTTCCCGTCACTGCCGCCGCCACTGTTGCTGCCGCCGGCGAAGTTCTCCGGCGAAGTCTCCGACGAATCTTACCGCTCCGACGCCTCGTCCTGTGGTCGCGATCATGCTGCTTGGATTGATTGCAGATGATCTTTGCTGCGCGCCGATCGGCAAACCCTAGAAGGTTTGCGATCGGTACAGGTGAGTGCATGCGTCTCACTTGTTGATAGAATCATGCCAGGGTTGTGTGCTAACATGTCTTAGTTGTTAAACTGCATGTTAGCATGATATTTGATTAAGACAGCATGCTTAGATATGATAGATCATTAGAAAAGCATGTTAGGATGCATGTTAAAATAACATGTTTTGATAGTTGTGTTGGCATGTACGGAATGTTGTATCGCGCTAATTATGTGCCTCGTCGTTATGACTTTTAGTGTGTCTGTTGTGTGTTGGGTGCTCGTATGTTGAAGCTTCGCCAAGGTCTCGAGCGGATCTGCCTGAGGGGAATACCCAGGGGGCATGGGCTCGAGAATAGAGGGCGAAGGGTGCCAACTAGAACACGTGTGGATACTTATCCACTAAGTAAAAATTAACTAATATGTTAAGAAATTAGTGCATGCGGGATAGTGCATAACTCTATTGACATTGCATATATTGTAATGCTTTATTTTGTGATGATGTTTGTCGACGCATTTAGAACTACATGCTAGTCAAGCTCGACATTTGTTGCTGAGTGCTGTTGATGCAGGATTGTTCGTCATAGTACGTGATCTGCGTGATATCGTGGTTAGGCTTGAATGATTTTCATTTAGGCGCGACTTGCTTTGCGAATGCCTTTAAATTAGGTGTTCCCATATACATGTGGTAGGCGATAAGATTTGTGTCTTGTAACGTCGCTTAGTTAGGTAATTTTACCTTTATGTGTGTGAGTGGGTTCTCACCGATGTGTATGTGAATGTGCTTGACCGTATGCTATGCTTATGTGCATGTATTGATGTGTACGGTGTATGTCTAATTTTGGGTAATAAACCCTAATGATGTTGTGATGTGGTAGAGATCATGCTATATGCTATGATGCTCTTGTATTGCTATTTATGCAATTTGGTTGCTATTATGCAAATTTGATATGAGAACATGATATTTATATATATCTATGTTGTAGTTCGCATATGTATGAACTATGTTGTGATGCTTAATGAACATGCTAATTATGTTTAGATGTTATTGAGCATGCTCGGATGTAGAGGACACCTCTAGGGACATCCGTTTTGTATGTGACTTAATAGAACACTTGGTGCTATATGGTCGTATCTTTGCCACCCACCCGAGTAGATCCGTCCAAAGGGACTAACCCCGGAGGGCGAGGGCTCGGGGTGGAGAGGGCGGAGAGAATTGACTAATGCACATAGCTTGTAAAGCATAAGACGTTTGGCCTAGTATTCGTAAGTCTCGCTTCCGCCTTATCCGTGGAGGTCGCGGGCCTGGATAGAGGTGTTGTGAGGAGCATGGGAGACCAGAATACTTAGGTAATGTGGTGCCTCTAAAGAGGTCAGTGAGCGCGGTTCCGATCACCAGTTGGCCGAGGTGGTGACTGCGAGTGCGAGGCTAGGTAGCATACGGCATAAACCCTAGTATCCCCCAATAAGCGCTGTGGGGTCGCCTTCACTGTCGTGTGGTGTTGGTGTCGTCCGGAATCGATACGGCGACGTGGACCAAGACCTTGGTATTGTGCGGACGTGTCCAGACTGGGTAGCTCCCGAGGTTCCGATGGACTGGGTATAGGTGTCCTAGGGACTAGGGGCTTGCGCTACTCATAGGGCCAGCCTTGCCAGAACTGTTATATACACATGATACTGACTTCCCGTGGGGATTAGAATGTCACGCTAACATAACTAAAGATGCATAAGTTATTGGTTGGGTGACCTATACGAGATAGAAAGCATGCTAGATTTCATAAATGTTTTGTATGTTGATTGTCATGGATATATGACTTGTTGTGTTGATTGTTTAAGCTTTGTGCTTAACTTGTTATGTTGTGTGCTCGCTCAACCATGATATGGTTTGAGTTTCCCTATTTGGGATTTGTATATGGATGAATCCCTGTGTTTGGGATCGTTTGTTATCGATTTATGTTCGATAACTTATCGAGTATGGTTATGCGATTGAGTTTGTCTAAGTCCACTATAAGTGGCATTGGGTGCTATTTTCGTGCATATTTTACTTGTGCTATGTTTATGCTAGCATGATTAAATAGATTACATGCTAGGTTATGGTGTAATGGGAGCATGTTTAGTTATGTTTAAGTCCACTACGGGTGGCACTGTTGGATTTTGTGATATATATGTCATAACATGTATATTTACTTAATTTACATGCTAGCTAGAGGTTGATTAAATCCTGCCTGCGATGAATGTTTAAATTCGGCATGTTGTGCTAATTCGTCGCATGTTTATTTATTTTGATAAGATGCGTTGTATTATTTTGTTTGGTCCGGTCACTTCGACCGCTCCAGCCTCACTGAGTCTCCCGAAGACTCAGCAGAGTGACTCACTGTGCAGGTTTGCAAGGATCGTGGGCGTCATTAGAGCGAGCTGCGGGGATTAGAAGATTACCTGGGATCAATGTACTAATATTAGTTTCTGCTGTAGTTAATTTAATTTGTAAAATATAATGTAATAGTGAGAATTGGAGGTACTAGCTCATAACAACTTTGCTTTTCTATTTCTTCCTCTTTTTCCTTTTAAAAATAAAATTTCCACCCTATTTTCGTTGCCCCCGGGGCACGGGGCGCCACAACAACTGTTAAAGAATAAATATTTAAACAAAGTTTTAATAGATTTAAAAAATAATTTAAATTATAATTACCATATTGTAATGAATATTTTGTAAAAAGCTGTTCATACTTTCATTTCTTAATTATATATATTGTAAAGAATTTTTTTTTTAAATTTTCTTCTAAATTAATGATCTAGCCTCCAAAGTCTTAATATATTTAAAAAATAATTTAAATCATAATTACGTTATGAACAAGTTCTTAAGCTTACTTTCAAATATCTAGGTGTAATTTTTAGAAATAGTTTGAAAATAAAAGTTGTAAAATTGATGAAATATACAATTTTAGTGTCGAAGGTTTTTTTAGAAAATAATTCTAAATAAAAATTTTGGGGTAGATAGCCTTAACAGGTCTTAAAAAAAATATTACTATTTTTTAAAAAAAAATCAGTCTAAATTAGTGCTACGAAGATCTAAAGTTTTGACAAATTTAAAAAACAACTTAAAACATAATGACTATATATACAATTTCTGAGGCATAATTTCAAGTATGTCGATGTATTTTTGAAAATAATATCAAACAACGATTCATGCCTTTATTCCCTAATTATACTATAAATAAAATGTTGTTGTTAGTTTTTTTTTTTTACAAAATGCTTCTAATAAAAGTTGTGGGGCTTGATAATTTTAACAGGAAATAAAAACACTATTGAAAGTACTATTAAACAGCAGAAGAAGTGATAGATTTTGATGAAATATAATTTTAGTGTTGAAGGTTTTTTTAAAAGATATTTCTTAATAGATGTTTTAGAGCTAGATAGTTTTAACGTATAATTAAAAAATTTATTGTCTTTTGACGGATTAAAAAAAAAAGTGTGTTGGATCTCCGAAATCTTAAGATTTAAAAAATATAAAAAGGACATTGTTCAAAAGTACCGTAAATTTTACATCGAGCGTACCAAACATATATGTAGGGATATTTTTTTTAAAAAACCTTTTAATAAAACTTTTATAGATTTTTATAACATTTAAAACGTTGCAATGAAAGCTTTTTTAGAAAATGATTCTAAAAAATAGGTGTTTGGATTTTTTCTAAATAGATTTTTTGTTATTCGAAAGCCCTAACGAACTTAAAAGAAAAAAAAAGGTTTAAACCTGCATTACGGTTCGCACGAGCTTACCAAGCATCTATATAAGCATATTTTTTGAAAAAAATTTGAATATAAAATTTGTAAAATTTGATGAGAGCTACACCTTTTATATTGAAAGTTTTTCTAAAAAATACTTATAAACAAATATTCTGAAGATTTAAAGTCTTAACAGGTCAAAAAAATGAAAGAAATCGTATTACGATACAGACGAGTGTACCAAATATATATGTAGGGGTGTTTTTAAAAAAAAAAAAAATTCAATAAAAAAGTACATATTTTTATAATATCTAAAACATTAATATTGAAAGTTTTTCTTTTTTAGAAAACGCTTTTAAATAAGTAGTTTGAATCTTCGAAGTCTTAATGGATTAAAAGAAAATTAAATGCTTAAACCTGTGAAACGATTCGCACGAGCTAGGCATTTTTTCTGAAAAAATTTGGAATATAAAATTTGTAGATTTTAATAAGAGCCACACTTTTAATATCGAAAAGTTTTCTAAAAAATACTTATAAATGGGAGGTCCAAGATCTAAAGTCTTAATAGATTTACAAAATTTTAAAAAATTGTATTACATTATGGACGAGTATACCAAATATATATGTAGGAGTGTTTTTAGAAAAACAAAGCCTTTTTAATTAAAAAAGTTCTAGATTTTTATAATACTAATACGTTGTTGCTGAAAGTTTTTTTTTTTGGAAAACACTTCTAAAAGAATTTTGGATCTCCGAAGTCTTAATGAATTATTACTAAAAGAAAAAAAAAACTATTGTTTTACTGTCCAAAGTATTGTAGATCCTACATCCTCCAATTATATATAGTAGGATATTATATACCTGGAAAAAGGTGGCTTAGAATCGAAGTGGAGAGTCGCGTGCGCTCCCACTCCCTCTTGGAAAGAGACCTACACCTAAGCGTATATGAGATGAGGCGAAAGCTGAAGCCTTCAACAGATAAGACGACAGTAGTTGACAGCATTCTTGCGCACGAAGAGAATAAAGTCGTGCATCGCTTACGTGGGGTAGTGGCTGCGAGGCATTGAGGTGAGGTTGTGGCTCACGATGCGCTGCTGAAACGAACGACGCTGGCTCTGTACCCAAGAACGGTGAATTGTTTGGTAAAATTATATATAAACCCGTATATTAACGGTACACACGAATATATATATATATATATATATACATACATACATTTTTTGATAAAATTTTAATATAAAAGTGATAAGCATAATTTTTATACATAAATTTAGCATTGATTGGACACTAATTTTATTATTTGTTGATTGTTTGCAGGTTAAAATTATTAAATTGAAGTAAAATGCGCATTAAAGGTTCGACTGGTGGATCGGAGCAATTTTGTATTATTCTGGATAGATTTGAAGTCCAACTGAAGCCTTTGAAGCTTGTGAAAAAGGAAGAAAATAAATAAGTAAATGCAAAAAAGGAAATGAAGGAAAACAACTCAAATGAAGAAAAACTAAAGGAGAAAACTTTATTTTGGAAAATTTAAGAAGAGAAGAAAATGAAGAAAAATGTAAGATATAAATAGGAGGAGAGACATGCTTAAGAGAAGGACCCTGTAGGGGAAATAACGCTTGTAATTTTAATTTGCTTTTATCATTTCTCCATGAATTGAAATTTTGTTGAGTCCACAATTTGTAGTCTAACTATGAAAATATGAATTCATTTATCAAGTTATTATAGAACGTAGTTAATTCAATATCGAATGTTTCACTATTTTTAATGCTTTTAAGTGATTGATCACCACTTAAATGAAATGATGATTTATGATGAAATTGATAAATAAATCATAAATAATGCTTCTAGTGAAACATACCACGAAATAATATAAAATAGAGATATTTACATATAATTCATGCAGCAAATGAAGTCCATAAAAGATAATGCGTTTCTCTCCGATCAACCTGCATAGAGATATAGTAGGTGATGAGAGAGAAATAGTTTTAATATTTATCGAGAGAAAATATTAAATAATAAAAAGAATTTGCTGGAAATTGAATTAATATTGTTCAGAATGCTAGATAAAAGAATTTAGATTATCATACCGAATGCAAATATTGTTCAGAATGCTTTCCCATATTTTTCTTCTTGCATTTGTGATTAAATGCTAAATCTTTCTTCTTGCATTCCCATATTTTTCCCATACTTTTCTTGCATTTATCATATTTTTCTTCTTTCTTTCCCATATTTTGCTTTCCCATATTTTTCTTGCTTTCCCATATTTTTTTTTAGCATATTCTGATTAAAAAGTTATAAATTTTGATAAGCACTGTAAATTTTATGTTGAAAGGTTTTTTAAAAAGTATTCTAAATTAGTATTTTGAAGTTTCAAAGTCTTAACAGATTTAAAAATAATGAAAATCGTATTACGATACTTACAAATGCACTAAACATATATTTAGGTATATTTTTTGGGAATAGTTTCAACACATATATTATAGTTTTTGATGAGATATATAATTTTAATGTTAAATTTTTTTTTCTGCAAATACTTTTAAATAGGTGTAATTGGGCTCCGAAGTTTAACGGATTTAAAAATAAAATTTTAAAAATATAGGGGTGAAATTGAAAAAAAAATCAATTGGTGCACTATTGAAACCACTGTAGAAGGAGGGATTCAAATTTTATATAGGGAGAGTTGCGTTTGGGTCTAAAGTTGTAAGTTTTATTGCATTTGGATTCTGGGTTAAATTTTAATTACAATTAAGTTATTCCGTGGAGGGTGTCAAAAGTTATCAAGAAGGTGTTAAAAGTTATCAGAAAGGTATCAATGTGTTATTTTTTTATCAAGAGAGTGTTAAAAATTAATAGCAGGATGTCAAAAACGTACTAGAATGTGTCAAAATATAAGGTATTGTACGCATGTCGGAAGTGTCAAAAGCTCATCGGAAGGTGTTAAAAAGGCATCGGAATATGTCAAAATAACTAAAGTGTAAAAAAATTTTTTGGAGAGAATTTAAGTGATGTTGAAATAATATGGAGGGACTGCAGAACAATTATTCGTTTTATGGTGTAGATATAGATATAGATAAAAACTTTGACCTAAACTTGTCAGAGATAACGTGTGGGCCTTTTTCATCCATTGCATGCAATCATCCAAAGGACTGGCAAAATCTTTCTACCATACGTAGAAAATATGATCGACGCTTGAAATATCAGGAGTGCTCGTACCAGTTAATATAACCATTGACACAAATGTTTCTTTATTTTACCCAAAAAACAGAGCTTTCACTATCCAATTCAGCCCTTTAAGTTATACTATTATCATGAACTTTCAGTAACATTTTGCTAGTGGTTCACTCCGTAAAGGTAAATATTTTGAACTCAATATGCAAGCTCCGTAGGAACCTATGAGATGGAACTGAACATATATATATATATATATATATATATATATATATATATATATGGAGCATGATGGAACTTAATTTTTGAAATGTGTGGAAATCGATTGCCATCTTAATTTGGAAAATAATATGGTCTAATCAGAATCGCTTAAAATATTCGAGGTCGTATAGCCAAGTCTACACTCAAATACAAGATGTATAAGTTTATGTAATAGAGAAGACACAGATTTTACGTGAAAATTCTTGGCAACACTAAGGAGGAAAATCATGTGTCTTAAGGGACAATAGAAGTAAAGCTATTTACTAAATCAGATAAACGAGTACAAATGATGCAAGACTTCCCCATCTGAGAGCCAAAAAGTCCTACAAATTTTGGTTCAATTTGTAGATATCCTCAAGGATAATGAGCAAAAATATGGGGATATGATTGTCTTCTATGCTAATTCTAGCCGATGGCCGGTGGCTGATGTCAGCATGATGTCTGCATGCAGCTTATACTTTGCAAGTAAAGGTATTAGAGGCTCAGGTTTAGCCCTTACTACGCTTGACTATTGGGGGCTAAGGCTTGGTCCTCGCTATGCTTGATCTTTTGGGCTACGGCTTGGTGCTTGATATGCTTGAGACTTGAAAACAAATGCATAACCCTTTTGGTATGCTTGAACTTTGGATGTTAAGCCTTTGAGCTCTTGATATGCTTCAACCTAGGATGCTGAGACGCGAACCTTCAGTATGCTTGAGATTTGGATGCTAAGGCACAATCCTTTGGTAGGCTTAATGCTTGGGCACTTGGTAACGCTCAAGCCTTTGAGGCTATGGTTTGGCCCTTGGTCACTTGAGACAAGAAGAGTAGCATCTTGGTCTACACGCTACATGACTAAGAGTTGTGAAAGTATAGCGCGTCAAGCGTTGTGCTGGACCAAGGTGCCAAAGCTTGAGAGCTTGTATGACATGCTTATTGTTTTAGTTACGCCTAAAATATAGTATGTCCTCGACAGAAATTGGTCGCAAGGTGGGTCCCACTCGGATTCTGTTGTCATCCATATATGATACAATGGTGTCATTTTCTATTATTCTACACGCAGATGATGTACTTTCGAACTATATCAGAAAATATAATTTAAAATAAATTTAGAGATCCTACCATTTTATAGATTTCGCGTTTTGTTAATTGAATTAAGTGAGGTAGATTTACATATTGTTAGTTAGATTAGGAGAGGCCAAGTATGGTCCCTACAATTGCTTTATTGTAAGGAATGATTTCATATCATGCCCCATTGTTGTATCATCTTTCAATACATCTATATATTTTTTTTTTGATAACTACTAAATTAAGCCAATAAACATATGTATAATTATTTTAAAAAAAAAAATTGAATACAAACTAAATAGATTTCCATATACTCTATAACTTTTATATTGAAATTTTTTTAAAAAAGTATCTTTAAGTAGGTGTTTTAAGTTTTTTTAAGTCTTTACTAATTATACAAACTTGAAATCTCAACATATGTATTTAGAAAAGTTTTGAAAAACTTTGAATACAAAAGCTTATCACACCAAAATTTATTTTTTCCCGTATTCAAAAGTTTTTCAATATATATTTTAAGTAATTTAGTTTTTTAAAAAATCTTATTTTAAACCTTTTTAAAACAGGACTTTTTGGACAAATTTCCTTATTGTAGTTCAAGGCATGGCATAACCGGTGTTAAAGGGATTATAGTTGGACTACTGACGTGGATGGGACTACATCCACCACCAATTTCAAGTAATAGGCCCAAAAGCCCACCAAGGGCAGTTTAAATTCGATGATTGTTTTGGACCTTTTGGGCATTGGAGATCCCAAATTTGTTGTCCCTCCGTCCGAGGAAGGGCTCAGAAATTGAGTGCTCAGCGACTGAAAAATCGCCGGCTCTCGTACTGATTCTCAGACAAGACCTGATTATCTTGTCTTCTTGGGCCAAGCACCTCGTTACTGCTCCTAATTGTGTTCAGCGTTCTTTTTGTCCATTTCGAGGCTTAATTTTTTTTTTTTAATTAGGTTGGTAAAAATTCGTCATGGCGTAGCCTGGGAAGGGACGCTCCAAAAAATCGTTCCATGTGGAGGCAATGCAGTGTCGGCTACGGACATATATTAGACACGGTCGGATATGTGTCCAATATATTATATGGCGTGTACAAAAAAAAAATAAAAAATAAGATCGAACACGTTCTGTTATTAGCTTGCTTGCTTTTCAAGTCTCAAAAGGCTGAAAATAATTTTCTTGCTTGCTTATATGCCCACTGCTCATTCAATGATTTTAATTGTTATGTGTTGTTTGAGTGTAAGTGGTGGACAAAAAAGAGTAAAAAGAAAAAAATGAAGAAGTTGATAAATATAAGTCCCGAGTATTAGATCCGATAAAATCTGGTGGATATCTACCAAAAAGGATTTTGGTAACCATGTGGGCCTCAGGCTTTTCAACTAAGCCTGGGATGAAGAAAACGGATAAGACCCGAGTATTGGATACCTATAAAATCTGGTGGTTATTTTACCAAAAAAGATTTTGGATTTATGTGGGCCCAGAAACAGCTCTGGTTTCTGTGAATTGTCAAAAATGAATGATTCCACACTGTCAATTTGTTTTGAGGCATATTGTGAGTAATAGAAATTGACTTGGCTCTTTGTTATTTGTAAATGTAAACATGCTAAAAACATGCCATATGTTAGAAATAGCGAACTCATTGCCACTTATAGAGTGTTTTGGGATTTCTCCATGATTATCAGATCTCTTAAGCTACTGCTATGATGATTCTCAATTTCTGATCCACAATTTGTGTTATGTTTCTATATAGTAGGAATGTTCTTTGGTTGGATATAACTCTTTCTCCCTAGTAGAACGTTGATGCTTGTTTATCTCCTTGTGGCCTTACCAGATGTGAACCTCCTGCTCAACTGGATGATTTGTGAACTTCCTGCTCAACTGGATGATTTTGGAGTATTAAAGATGTGCACCACTTTCTGACGAAATCTCAGATTGCTCAATGCCTATATTTTTTCCTTCTAATATTGTGGAATTTTCCGTTAGATTGAATATTTTCTATCTTTAGTACTCTCTCTAGAATGTATACGGTATTGGGTTCTTCCGGACTCAATGACTGACTGATGTACATACTATGCTCTGTGCCAATAAAAGTTACTTATTTACCAAAAAAAAAGATCGAACACGTTTGGGACGCAGTTCAGACACGCGGGCAGAAATGTCTGACACGCGAATCCATTATATTTTTTTTTTTAACTTTTTTTTTAAATATTTAATTTTTTAGAGAAATATAATATTATATAACTAATTATAAGTAATATAATATATTTATATATTCAAATATTATATTTATTTCTTTTAATTGATATAATTAAAATATTAGTATTTTAATTTTCTAAAAAAAAAATATTATATTATATATAAATTTACTATTAAATATTATATTATTATTATATTTATAGATATTTAAATATTTTGTATAAGTTATTTTTTATTTATTTATATTTTTGTATTATCGTATTACAGCCGTATCCGTATCCTAATTTTTTGAAAATTACCGTGTTTCCGTATCGTACGGTGTCGTGTCTCCGTGTCCGTGTCCATGCTTCTTAGGGCGTAGTTGACCATGTAGCCATCCAAATCTTCGGTGTTAGTTCATTCTTGTTCTACTAATACTCTTTATATAATACGGATGAGTTCAAATCTACGATGTTATCATGTGTTATAATGTAAAGTATAATATTAATAGTTCTTCATAAAATATAGATCGTCGGAAGAACAACTGACTGCTATAAGTCTCTGTCTGTAAAATTTTTCAATTAGACATGTATAAGTGTGTCACGAGATAAATCCAACGGACATGACATAGTGAGGTAAAATATTTAGCTTGAAAAAAATTAGAGAATTAGATAGTTCAAATACAAAAGTTTCAAAATCCAAATAAGCGACATAGTAATAGATTTGGTTCCCGCGATAAATATAAATTAGAATAAATACGTACAACACCTAAGAGCAAAGTGGAAATAAATATTTTAGAATCACATTCTAGTGGACCGAAAATAATTGCCAAATGTAGCTTCAGCTTGATTCGACCAAAAACAAAGATGGATGGTTACACATTCTATTCTTTATTAAAATACATACCAAATATTAAATAATGACAAAATTTACTTTTTACCCATCTATTATATATGTTCGAAAATTCATACCCCTCTATTTAATTCTGTAATCCCGACACCCTTTTACTATTAATGTCATATCACGATACTTATAGAGTTAATTTACGCGTTAATTGCTGATTTGGCATGTAATTAGCACACATGGCATTTTTTTTAAATATATTTTAATGTTTTTTTTTTCTAATTTTAACACATCAAAAACTTTTAAAAAAATATTATAGAAAATATAATAAAAAAAAGGCAGGGGCAGTTCGCGAGGAGGTGGCAGCCGGCGAAGAGGAGGCAGCGGTTGGTGATATTGATGGCCGGCAATGTCGACGCTGCTCGGTGACTAAGTATTCAAGACGAAATCACTGTCCGCGCTTGGAGTCGCGACGATCCATCAACGGCGACGATCAACTCTGCTCGGTGGTGGAGGATTCAAGGCGAGATTATTGCTCTGCGCCTAGGATAGCGACGATCCATTAGGGCGATGATGGACGCTGCTTGGCGCCAGAGGATCTAAGAGGAGATCACTTCATCGCGCTTGACCTCGACAATCCATCAGCGACAATTCAAGACGATATCACTGCTTCGCGCTCGAGATCGCAACAAGCCATCAGTAGTGACTGATCAAGGCTACTTGGCAACGGAGTATTGAAGACAAGATCAGTGCACTTGGGATTGCAACGAACGACGCTGCTCAGCGATGTCGACACTGCTCAGCAACAGCGAGGGTTTCATGGTGGCCAACGGCCGGCAAATAAACCTTTTAAACTTAGCGAATAATTTTGTTTTATCCGTTAACTTTGTTACCCTAAAATATTTATTTAGAAATATTTTTTGAAAAAATATTCAACATAAAAATTGTATGTTTTGATAAGATCTATAAATTTCATGTTAAATTTTTTTTTCAGAAAATACTTCTAATTAGGTGTTTGAAGGCTCCAAAATTCGGCGGGTTAATGAATTAATTTTGAAATCTTCTAAGATTTTGAAGCTTCAAAACACCTATTTGAAAGTACTTTTTGAAAAAATATTGAACATGAAAATTGTAGATCTCATAAAAATTTACAATTTTAATGTTGAATTTTTTTTTTCAAAAATACTTATATAATGATCAAAATGCTCTGGCAAGAATATCGAGAGAGATATTCCTTTTATAAATTTAAATAGTAATTAGAAAATCTAGGAATGATTTGTATGAGTAGAAAAAAAATCTAGGTATTGATTTGTAGGTATCCCCATTTGATTTGAACATTAGCCACACATGGACCGGCCTGGATTGTCCTACTACAGTAGGTTTCAGCAGTGGGCCTAACTGAGAGATGGCCTACCACGGAACGGCCTGGGTTGGACAACGAGCCACGGATCCTTTTCACACTCTTAATCCCGCTGCAGCTCACACCAAGCACGAGCACGCGACTACAGAAGCAAGCTGTCCTTAATTTTTAAAAACAAATGCTTGTGCACCAAAAATGCTCATTAAATTTAAAAAAAAAAAAATAGAATTCTTCTCAAATCTACATTTCCTCTGCTCTTTCTGTGAAGCATGGTTTTGTCACGATCATACAGATCTGTGCAGTGGCGGAGCCAGGATTTACGACTCGGGGGGACGAAACGAATATTATATAAATAATAATTTTTAAAACACTACTAATTATTATATATTATAATACAAATAAAAATTAAAATTTAACTATAGTATAATTTCTGAATTTCGACAGCAAATTCAAGAGTAGCAAACTCTATAATTTTTTATCATATATTGATTAGTGATGATAATTAAAATTTATTTAATAATTATAATAAATATATATATATATATATATATATATATATATATATATATATATATATATATATATATATATATATAAATCTAATAATTCATTCATTCTATCAAATGTTGATAGCATGATTAGAATTTGGAGGTGCAGCAGGATGAGCTTGGGAGCATCAGCAAAAACTGACAATAGGCCGGCATGATTTCTGACTCGATCATCCACTACTATTTATCTTACATATTCGATTAGCTCTTGCATTTTTACAATTTTATTTTTAGCATGTTACTCTTGATTCATATCCAAGTCATTTTGACTATTGTATAAATATTTTTGGAGAAAAATTTAACATAAAAATTATATATTTTGAGGTGATTTAGAACTTTTATTAAAAAAAATTCTCTAAAACATATTTTTAAATAAGTATTTTGAAACTTAAAAATTTTAGCGGATTTCAAAATGAACTATTAATCGGTTAAATTATGGAGTCTTATAACACCCATTTGGAAGTATTTTTTGAAAAAAATTTAAACATGAAAATTATATATTTCATTAAAATCGACAACTTTTATTTTGAAATTTTAAAAAAAAATATTTTTAAATAGGTGTTTTTGTGCTTTGCACTACTTTGTGTAGTTGAGCGCCGTCTGCATTCTAGTTATGCATGTCGTAGGGTCGTTGACCTGGTCTTCTACTTGGAAGAGTATTAGGGCATGACTGCCGGGATTAATACTCTTAGTAGGATTTGTTGTGCTTGGAACATGTTTATTGTGGCACGTGTGAGTGTGCTTGACTCTACCTAGTACGTGAGGGCGCCGCCTGCGCTGGTTATACTTAGGGTAGATGTGTTGCTGCGACACTAGACCTGTGTCGTACGTGTGACTAGCTTATATAGTCGGTTTCTGAACGGGTATTACCGTTTGTATTAGTATGCTTGTTCTTGTTAGCATGGAGGTTGGGACGGTTACTTCTAAGATCTACAAGCGGGAACCATATAGGACATGTTGGGTAAAACATGTGGTGTTATATGTGTGCTTGTAAATCTTGATTGGATGTCTTGGTATGTTCCATGTGGTTTGTTTAGCATACTATGTATATTTGTTAGCCGTCGGGTTGAGCATTAGGGCTTTATGCTAGACTATGCTTTTGGCGGTGGTTATGAATGCTATTTTATGCATGGTTTTGACGTTGCCTAGTCATGCTTGTGAACGGGTGTTCTAGAAATGCATGCGATAGGAGTGTCGGAATATGTTTTATTTTCCCGGTGCATAGGGAGCATGTTATATAGTATTGGATTTTGAGTTGATGAATATGTGGTAGATGTGATAGATGATAGCACTCGGCGGATTACTCTACATTGTTATAGATGTAGTAGGAGTAATGTTGTATAGCCACGATTAGGCTTGTTTATCCCTTGTTCTGGTGGGTAGGTAAACGTGTGATTGTTTTTACCCTAAGTATGGAACGGGTTGGGATTTGCGCAGGTTAGTTTTATCTGGTTGAGTATGTGGGTGGGTTCCCTGGCTATGCTCATGATAGACTAACTTGTGTGTATGTGAGCGGTGTTTGCTCGGTATGTTTTAGCATTGGATTTATGCTTCACATGTGTTGACATGCTTGAAATGTGGTTGTGGCATGTGTAAATGAGTGTAATCATGTTAGGATTTTAACATGGATTTGTGATGCTCATGGATTACATTGTTATATGCCATTACATGGTTTAAAAGCATGGTTTATGTGGATTAGCATGTGGTTGTGATGTAATTCTATTGGATAGTGTTTGAGTGTGTTGACTCGGTAAACACTTTAATAGAATGTTGTTCACTTGTATAACATGCTTGATTTATATTATTCTACCTAGCTTATGTATGGAATATAATACATGTGGTAGGACGAGATTGATATGTTTGGCATTACGGATAGCTATGTGGTTTTGTTTACTTGGATAGGTGCGTGAGCGGACTTGCTCTAGCTGCACTTTAGTAAACATAGTTGTGACATACGCTTGTGTGCCTAACGGTTATTTCTACCCGGCTGAGTACGTGAGCGGACCTGCTCTTGTGATACTCTTGGTAGGTTGATTTTAAGATTAGCGCGGTTTAGTTGTGAGCTCGTCTAGTACCCGGAGGTCGTGTGGTTTTACCGACTAGGGTGGCGGTATGACGAGCGGTTAACAACGGGAGTGTTAATCTTAATGAATGATGTCTCTATTGAGGCCGGTAGGCGTAGGGTGATCATCCTTGGCCAGGGTGGTTCCTACGGTGTGCGAGGCTCAGGGTTGTGCCTTCCGGAGGGTGCATCGCTACTGAGTTATATCTCACGGGATATTAGTGAGAGGTCGCCCCTATCGTAGGTTTGGTGCTTCGGATGTGCACTAGAAGCGGGTAGCCAAACCTTGGTACCGTGGGTCAATTCGGGTACCTAAACTAAATATGAGAGGACTAACTGGTTTGGGTTAGTGATTTCACCCTAACATAATCCAAGATATCAATGGCATAATTGATTTGGGTTGGGTGCGGACTTGACATATTGACATGGTAGCTTGGATCTGTTTATTAGCTTATGTCTTTATGTGTTGTGCCTTGGATAGCTTGTATGCTTTTGGCATGTTTAAATTGTTTTATCTTGCGGTTCAGTGCAAGGTGGTTTATTTGTTTTCGTTAGCTTTGATTTAAGCTAACGATGGTTGTTTTTACCCTTATGTTATGGGTGGTTACTCGTTGTTGACATGCATGGCTGATGTATGCATGTGGAGTGGTTTGACATGCGAGATATGTATTGGTATGCGTGTTATGTTTGCATACTGTATATGTATGGGCATGTGATTTTATTTGTGCATCTGTTTGCATTAGTTTTTTTATGCTTACTGGTGTGATGCATGTTGGTGTTTGACCGGTGCCTTAGCAGTTGACGTAGGGGACTGCTGAGGAGGGTCACTCACTGAGTATATTTTTATATACTCACGGTGCTACTTTTCCCCTCAGGTCTTTGCGAAGTCCGCTGGCGATCATAGAGCGAGCTTTGGGGTACTGAGGATTATATGGGACCAAAATGTAAAAATTTAATCTTTTTCCGCTGTGTTTAATTTATGTATTATTGTGAATTGGAAGTACTAGCTCATAACATCTGCTTTATTGTTTTAAATTTTCCGGCACCCGGGTTCTGGGTCGCCACACCCCCCCCCCAAGTACCACATAGCTCCGCCCCTGAATCTGTGTGAGGTCGGCGATTTTATTTATAGGTTTATATGAATCCCCCCCCCCCAAGTACCACATACCACATTGCAAACTGTACATGTGTATACAAATCCGATATGTCAATGCATATTCCATGCACTCATGTTGTACTCCGTTCAACTCCTAACTATCTCGAGTCAGAATCCCCTCGACTACTTGGGTATATGGTGAACATACAACCTGCCCTCATGAAGCATGATTTTCAAACCAAATACTTCTACTAAATGTATAGTTAGAGCAAACGGCTCACATACATCTCTAGAAAGAAGTAATGAAATGAGCATGTTATAAATAACTTGTTCTACTAGAATATTAGCCTAGCAATCTAGCTCTATACACACTCAAATAGACAAAACATCTATAACATACTATACAAGCAATATGAATCACATTTGTGCAACATAATAATATCCACCATGAACAAACATCATCAATCAAGTTTAAATTAACATAAATGTTCATGTCTACCATGACTTAGCGTCATAGTATTCAACCATCCATAATCATACATTCTATCACATAACAACACATGTGTGCATGGATGTTAATACGCATGCAAATGCAACCATGCATGTGTATACCGATCCTACATGCAATGCGAATCTCGCATGCGTATATAATTTTTGTATGCCAATTCAACAACTATTCAGGCTACAATATAAGTAAAACATATTATGCATGTATGCAATATGAGGAAACATGTCAACGAAGATATGTAACATCAACATGCTAATCATGTGGATAATCGATTTGCAATCTCTACCAATTATGCATTAGTTTATCTGGGATTAAATTAGCATGAATCCATCAGGCACCAACCCACTGTTAGTCCTCTCATATTTTGTTTAGGTATCCGGCATACCCAAGTGAGTACCATGTCCAAAGCCGAGGACGACTCAAATCTTGGATAATCTACCTAGTATGAAGGTCATGGCAATCTGTCTCTATAGTGCACATTCTGCAGCGCCAACACCTAACAGCAGAGGCGATCCCACAGCGTTCCGCGGGAGATACTCGATAATCTACGCTCTCTCCGGACAAGGCGACATCGAGCCTCGCACACCGTAGCAACCACCCGAGCCAAATAGAGATCTAAACTATGCCCACTGGCCTCCATATAGACATCATATCTGAATTTTAATCTTTAGCACTCTAGTTGTAATGTGTTTGCTTATACTGTCCCACAATGTTAACCCCCAAACTCTCCGGAATGGCACGTGTGTTACCACTAGTTGCAATGTGTTTGCTCGTACCACCCGAGGAGGCGGTGACGACCCACGGCGGCGGCGTATGGCCGAAGATCACTACGAGATGAGAAGAGAGAGATTAGGGCCGACGAGGCTCAATCGACAGCGGCGAGGCGGCTGTTGCACATCCCGATGATGGTGGGATCACCAGGTGCGACGGCGAGCAACGGCAATGTCGATCGGGCGACGCACGGCGAGCTAGGGTTCCGCGGCGCATGTGAGAGAACGAGAGAAACCCAAACAGGGACGAGAGGAGAGAGAGGACGACGCGGTGATGCTCGTGCCAGCAGTAGGCGGCCGGCTAGGCGCGGCCGATCGCGCAAGAGAGAGATTCGAGTGAGAGAGAGAGAGAGAGAGAGAGAGAGAGAGAGAGAGAGAGAGAGAGCATGCGTGAGAGGGTGAGTGCGAGGGCGTGGCGAGTGCGGTTAGGCTCGAGCCATTTAGGCTCCCTCGACTGGCGATGGCTCGGCTGGGTCGAGCAAACTCGGTTTGATGGGCCTGGTCCGGCTCAAATTGGGCCCAAAACGTAGAAATCAATCCAAATCAGTCCAAAAACAAATTAAGCACCCAAATAAATATATAAACTATCGGTGAAGCTCAAAATAAATATGATATTACCTATCCAAACATCAGGAACCTCACATCAACCATGACCTATGAAAAATTAATTAGTTGATCGAGTTAATTATTTATTAATTAGTTGAATTAACTATTTATTCACTACTGGCGTGGTACTGAACCTAATGGGTCGTACGCAAATGAGATGCGATCGCATAAACTGATATTTTATTCTAGATTGGTTGCGTCTGCCTAACGTCCAATATGTTGGATCAAAGTTCGCAAAATTCATTTGGATGGATTTTGCAAAATAGCAAGAAGAGGATTTTTCTTGTAATACATGAAAAGCTATATATATAACTACAGTTGTCTCGCAGCGAACAAAGAAGAGAGGAAGAGAGACTTGGTGGGGTGGCTTGCTGCTAATTTGGCGGGAGTGGTACGATCGCTATTTACAGTGGCGACCTAATCGCCAGTCAAAAAAGCGACATCGATCGCCAGTTAAACTGACCATTTCTAGCGCCGGTTTAACTGATAATTTTTATCACTAAGGCAATACAGTGATAGTGTTGCCGATCTGAAGATGATAACGTTTTATTTTATAAAATTATAAAAAATAATTTTTTTTAATGAAATTTTAAACAAAAAAAAAAAAAAAAAAAATTCTAAACGAATCAGCTAGGTGCGTGGCTAAAATTTATATTACTTAAGAGATATTGAATTTAGCATATGAAGACAAAAACAACAGTACATAGTACATTAACGATTTTAAGTGGTTTTAAATTCGAGATCAGGACCTAGATAAAATCATATGTAGTATTTTTCTTTTTGGTTTTCGTCGCCCTCTCCGAGTTCTTCTTCTTCTTCTTCTTTTTTTTTTTTTTTTTTTTATTTTTTTTTTTATTTTTTTATTTTGACTCTATTAACAAGCTCCAACCTATAGACAATATTATAATTTCATTTTTAGATATTTTGTGCAACTATGATAAATTATACTGTTGAAGAATGTGTATTACAATTATATAGTCACTCTTTTTTTCAAATATAAAAAGATAGGTCCATTGACCCACTAAAATTCTTAGGACCTCCAAATTTTGTTGCTCAATAAGACATTTTTTAATTCAAATTAATGACAAAATTAAATAATATTTACTACCTTCAAAAAATATTCTAAAGTAAAGTTGTGGAAAGGATAAGAGAAAATATGGTCTACTCGTCTTACTCATAGAGACATAAATTTAGCCCGTGACTCGCGAGCCGAGCCGTCTGTATGGCACCGTAATTTTTTTTTCTACGCATGTCGGCGTCTTGGTTGGGAGCTCTGCCAAACAGACTGCTCTAATTTTTTTAATTATTTCGGTCCATACATACACCGGCTCGATCTATACAACAAACAATGCCAATTGACTCCCAACTCGCTATAAAAATATGGAGCAAGTCCGATCCGCAATTACTCCAATTTTGAAGTTTTTGCGTATCAGCCTCTCGTTTTCATTTTTCGCGTGTTTCATTATCCCAATTTTTTTATATACCTCTACTTACTGGTACGACCCTACAAGCTCTTTCACTGCACATTATCAAATATATAGTTCTTGTATTATCTCTCCTCGTTTCTCCATTTCCGGCCATCGCCTTGGCCATGAGCACTCTCGCTGCCTCCAAATTTCTAGATCAACTCCCATTCTCCGTTAAATAATCTTCTTGCCCTTCCACTGATTTATTCTCAATTTCTCTAATAAATCATCTTCTCTTCTTAGACTCCCACAATCACACCCATCCCGAGAGACTGAATCTTAGTCATGCCAACCGTCCACTCTCCTTGTTGACGTTGACATCAACATTAGATTTTAGTTTCATTTTTCTGCTTCTTTTAATTTATCGTAACAATCATCAAAGATGCTCGGGAGACTGGCTTCGCCGGCGCCACCACTGGTTTCCGTGGCTCCACCTTCTTCTGTAACATATATGACAACAAGCAATTAATTTACAATGAATTTTGCTATTTAGATGTATTTATTCTCATGCTGAACAATTTCAGTTTCTCTTTTTGTCCCAGATAAGCTGGAGAAGGAGATGCATAGTCTGCTACAGTAACGAACAGACTGCGTGAGCACTTGTTAACCCGAATTTAATTTCCATTTTCTCTTTTTTAATTTCTGGAATTAGGCATTTCCGCATTTGGACAGTAAATTAGACCTTGATTTGTTGTTGTTTTAATTGTTCATTTGTCGGATTTTGTTTTTCCGGTTCTATATCGAGCATACCGCACAAAGTTATCAATTAGACTTTCATCTTTTATTGTAATAAGAATACAAGAAATGTGGCTTACAGTAAATGCGTTTAGCTTCACTACAGGCAATAATTTAATACTTGTATATGCAGCAAAGTTAAGCGACTAGGCAAGAAACAGCATCATTTGTGGATGAAGAGAGATGCATCTGGGTCGGGACAAAAGGCCTTCAATCTTGTTCAAATTGTGAGTTTATTTCATTTTTTTTATCTTAATAAGTTATGAACTCCACTTTACATCTATATGGTGAAAGCAAAGTTAACTTGCTTTCATCTAGTTTAAAAACGATGTGCTGCTCATTTTTTCTTCGACAATGGCGTGAACGTAGGGGTCCATTGATAAAGCTACTACAATTATCAGCTGCTAGATTTGAGGGGCTGGCCATGTCGCAAACATATCTATATCAAAGCAACAGTATCAAATCTATTCATGACTTTTGTTGCACTCTACATAAAAGTTGCATCCAATTCTGTCATATATATAACACTTGAGCACAATTACTAACTGATAATTTTAAAACGCAAAAGCGGTCTCAAATAATTGAGCAGAGTATTTTTACATTATCTACAATATGTTCATGGGAAGTTGAAGATTCCACTCCAGGAGATCGTGTCTCCTTCAACACATACTGTTTTTCTTTTTTTAACGACATCAGCTGCATCCCCTTTTTTCAATGCTATTTGTCCTCTTTTACAAGGAACTACTAAACCTCATGAACTTCAAGTCATTCTCTATTCTGTTTACATTTCTGCATGCCAAGAGTGGACTTACCAATGTTTATTAACTCTTGTCTTTGTGTAGGTTTCAAAACTTCCTAATGAGAAAGAAGCCGTCTATGGAGCACTAGATAAATGGACTGCTTGGGAGACGGAGTTCCCTGTAATTGCTGCAGCAAAAGCTTTAGAGATACTAAGGAAACGGTGCCAATGGCTACGGATCATTCAAGTATGATTTTTTTTTAGATTTAACGCTCTTGTTTATAGGAATGATATTTGTTCTTTCTTTTTATTATGAAGCAGGATAATTTGCATGTTAGAATTAGTCATGTGTAGTCATTATGGTCCTTCTGTCCTTCCTAAACATTCAACTTATTTTGGCATCTTTGAACAAGTTTACAATGTTATAGCTAAATAGTATGAAAGAGGAATTCATTCATGCAGAAGCACTAAAAGTTCCACTATATTTGCCTTTTCATGTTACTTTAGTGCAAACTAAAATGAGAACTTCTGTTGGACCCCTTTCCTCAGCCAACCTTGAACCAGTCTCTTTCATTATGATATTGTATATGGAAGTTTGATGTATTAATTGCTTGTAAATGAACACATTGTACATTCCACGCAAAGGATGTAATCTGATATGCATGTTGCTATTGATCTGCAATAATAAGGTTATCTCTACAAAAAACAAAAAGCTTAAATAACATTATATAAATATATAAGCACATGCATAAATATATGTTTGTGTGTGCATGTGTGTATCTGTATTTAGAAACTGTACATACTTACCAGTTCATCCAGGTTACAAAATGGTTGTTAAGCAAGGGTCAAGTCTTAACAATGGCGACTTACGACACTCTACTTTTGGCATTTGATATGGATGGAAGGCTTGATGAGGCTGAAGCCATTTGGGATATGATTTTACAGAGGCATACAAGATCTGTTTCAAGACGGTTGTTTTCTAGGATGATTGCTCTATATGACCACCATCACCTCCCAGATAAGATTTTAGAGGTACCAACTTCAGCATTATCAAATTATCTTTCACGGTATTAATTAAAATCCCTGGTCCACAATTATATTTTCTGTGATGTTACTTCCCTTAATTTTTAGCAGGTTCCAGTTAATGGTTATTAGAAGAGTGCTCATGTTCATGAAATTAGTCCAGAAGTTGAATCAAGTTCAGTTTTTATGGCCGTCGTTCAATTTTTGCCCATAGTTTAATTCGAAAACCACGGGAGTTCCAGGACAACTTCATGTTCAGATAGATAGAGAAACTTACAATTAGGTCTGATTGCAATATTTTGAAGGTTTAAACTTGCCAAAGTTCTTTGGAGACTTATAAATGACATGGATGAAGATGATAGAACAAGCAACTATCATATTCAGAATTACAGATTTTTGAATTTGCAAAGTGTAATAAGGGGATCATATATACTAGTCTTAACTCCAATTCATAACAGCATACCCTGTATTTTATACCTGTGTTGGATTTAATCGTTTTCTTTGAGGCATTGGCCTAATAGCTCAGTCCTAGAGTTTTTCCCTTTGTCAGGTTTTTGCAGACATGGAAGAGTTGGGAGTGAAACCAGATGAAGATACTCTCAAAAGGACTGCAAGAGCATTCGAAACTTTAGGCCAATTAGACAAGAAGGGACTTTTGCTGAAGAGATACAAAAGTAAGTGGAAATATCTCCACTTTAATGGGGAACGTGTTCGGGTTCAAGCAACAGAGCAATGCGATGGATAATAAGATCCATTGAACATAGGATAACTCTATTATGCTTATGACTCTGGCTACGTTAAGTTTTTGTTCTTCACCATGCTGCCATTCCTAAAGCAATAGCTAGGTGGATAAATCTCCACAAGTGAAACAATTCTATACATGATCTGATTTATTGCAGATAAGGTAAATATATCCTGATTTTAAACACTAGGTCCTATGGGTTTCGATTGCCCATCTATCATATAATAAAGAATATGAACCAGGTATTCGGAACGCGCTTCTTGCAGGAGACTTTGTGGTATATTAAGCTTCCATTCAAGGATTACAGAAAACTGAAACCTGGATATGATGTTTATATTTGCACTCATGAAAAAAACTCAGCATCTCCATATTAAGATGGGAGGCTCCATATAGAGGTTCTTGCTAACTGTGATAGTTGATTGAAATTGGTGGCGGCATGCGAAGACTTTCAGTGGCCAAAGAACAAATTTACAAAGAAGTGGATTTTATATCTTGTTAAATATTGTTCGAACTTTGAAAAATCGAACCCTTTGATGTAATAGAAACAAAACATTTTGTTTATACTTCTATTTGTTTCCTTCTAAACTGGAATTGTGCCGGAAATTAGCTTGTGCTTCATTGTGCAAAAAAATGGTGTTGGTTTTTCATAGAATTTGAGCATTGTTTGTATCAACAACCACAAATCAGTTATTGGTGCACACTATAATGGAAGATTTGGAGTCTCTGTGGCCTACCCGTGTTTAAACCATTCTGTGGTCGGTAATCTACCCGACCGCCTAATGCACATGCCATCATGGTGGATGAAAGCCTTTTCCCAGGGCTTGGCTACGTCAATCTTTCGACACCACATGGCTACACAGATTTTGTATGTTGGCACTTCGGATGCCTTGGACCCTATTAAAAGCAGCTCCAGATTCTTGAATAGCAGAAGCTAGTTTAATTCCCCTTCTCGGGATGCTTAAGAGCACATTGAGAAAAAATATATATAGTTATGGCATAGTACAAAGAGTCAAACAAAAAACTATAGATGCGCTAAGTTGGGAGAGTTTTGGCCCCACCGCCTGTTGCGAGTTACCGACGGCCATGGGCCGCGTGCTGGCCAGCACTCTCCGCTGCACGGGCAGCGCTGGCTCGTACGTGCTCTTTCGGCTTCGAGCCAACGCCCTTGTAAGCCGGTTCAGCCTTAATGAGCACTTTTTATTAAAAAAAAAAGTCAAATAAAATAAAATAAAATAAAAACTGGCCACACTGCTGCTGCAGGTCACACGCGCAACCCGGACAAGACGCGGGTGGAAATTTTAGAAAGAAGTAAAAAAATGCCAGCCGTGCGGCCACTCCTGGCCGCAGGCTTTTTCTACGTCTCTACGTCATTTCAAGTCGATTTTTAGAAGGAAGCAGATGTGATAAGCTTGGGCAGACAAGAGCCATTGTCAGCCAAAATAATAGTAACAAAATAAATGTATAGAGCCGAGTTGAACCACGCAGCAACTCTGAATTGCGGGATCTTGATGATGGTGGGAACTTGAGAGCTGAACTGCATGGCGAAACCGTTGGGAGCTAAACTTGCAGCCGATACTAAAAGTAAAAGAGAAGGCTACTGCTTTGAGGTTTTGCGTTACCTTTTTTAGAAATCACTAATAAGCAGAAGCCATTCAGCGAAAGCATGATTAATGCGCGATCAAAACAAAATGTACACTTTTTAAGTAATGTTTAGACCACCTTACAGTCAAAAACATTTAAAAATTCAGGGATAGCGTTAAAGCATCTAACAACATGCTTAATACAGAGATCTGATAATAACATCCCAATTATAAAATTCCGCTTAGGCAGGTCTGGAAAATTATAAGATGTACGCAGCCATATTCTGAAGGAGACTATTTCAGTAGGACTCTTGGCCTAAAAAAGCAACACCTAAACACACGAACATACAGGCGCAAAATATCGCAGGACAAACGTAATAACACCACCACTAATAATAATAATAATAATAATATAATAATAACAATAAAATAACGATAAAATAATAAATGCAGTAAAAAAAACTAACAATAATGAATACGAGTAAAAAGTAGCGACTCGAAGTTGCCTAAATCACGATGTCACTAACATGTATTCTACGATACCACTCCACTCTATCTGTAGCTACATCTTCGTCTAATTCTAGTAGATACAGAGACCTTCATCCTACATTTAAGTAAGAAACAATTCTAACTAACTATGAATCACTAAACAACTAAGATCAAGGACTTGTAAGTAATCTACAACAAATCTGCAAGATCCCGTTTCTTTCTAAACAACATAGGTCAAGGGCTTGTTAACGGAGGATCACCATTGGAAAATCCTAAATATTACTAATGAGCTGCAGAAATGAAATTCCTTTGAAACATCAAACAAGCAAAAATATTCAAATATTATTTGCTTGCCAAGCAGTAGAGTAGAAGAAAACATTGGCGCAATCAATAGAGAAAATGAAAGCTTTGAGGCAGTGAGAGGATGATACATAATCTTTACACAAAATTAGTAATTAGCTACTAAAATAAAGTGAGTTGGCGTATTTAACCACTTAAAGACAACAACAATTGTTTTACTGATATCCTTGAAAATCCTCCAAAGCGGCGTCCACAGATTCAACATGCTTTGACATATTTTGCTAATAGCGGCTAATAACTTGAATTTCACTTAGTTCTACAATCTATCATCTAAAAGCTATTTAACAAGCAGCAATAATCCAGAATCAATAGAAAAAATGAATTTTGTGATGCCATAAAAGTATGATAATTGATACATACTTTTTAGACCGAAAAAAGCAACCAAATAAAGCCTTGTTGGCATACTTAAGCACCTTAACGATAAAGTCCATAGTTTTATTGATCCTTGAAAACCCTCAAATGCAGCATCCATAGATCTACTGTGCCTTAACATAATTTACTAATAGTAGCTGGTAACTTAAATTTAACTTAGTTCTAAAATTTATCATCTAAAAGCTATTTAACAAGCTGCAAATCAAATATATCATTGATCAATAGATGGAACGAAATCTTTGAGGCCATAAAAGTATGATACATACTCTTTAGACAAAAATAAATAAATTAGCAACTAAATAATGCCTTATACTTAACAACCTTTAGGTGGTCAATCCACAAGAGCTCGAACAACGAATTCATCCGATAATCTAACAAACAGAACCATTAAAGCAACAAGATTTCAATTTCTACATATTCCGTTTTATGCAAATCCAAAAACCCTAATAGAGATCGATCCAGCTCTATTTTTCTCTTAAGAAACAAACACCAAATCAAAATCACAAGAAAAACGTATGCAAATGGTGTAAGTGACGGAACTCGTCCAAAATCATGCAGATTTGCAGCTCTTTATCTTCTTGTTATTCTTCTGGATCATCACATAACCAACAAACACGCAGAGAAGGCTGAAAAGCGAGACGAGGACGAACACGGGGATCAAAATTGCGAATTCCTGCGGCGGGAAGTACTCGTGTATGAAGTGATCGCTCTCCACAAATGGCTGCAAAATACATCCAAAAACAGCTCAGAGTCAGAAAACGACCAAATTAACAAACAAAACACAAAATTTGATGTGATTTGAATTAAGGGCTTGCCAGAATGACGACCCAGAAAGTGTAGTAGGTGAAAACGGAGAGACTGATCACGCAGAGAAGCAATCCTACTGCTTTGTCAGCGAACTCCATTATTGATGATCGATCTAGGATTCGAAATTTATTAGTTCCTTCCACCCGAAATTTGGGTGCTTCTCCGGACTCAATCTTGTATGATTTCAAGGTCCAGCGTCTCAGAATTTGTTTTAAGCACTGCGTACAACTTCAACCCCAGGGGCGGAAAGTAAACCCAAGCTCATCCTTTTTAAGCTATCGTTTATTTATTTATTTATTAGTAATTTTTTATAATATATATTAGTAATTATAAGGCCAGAAATCGTGGTAAATTCCTGATAAATCCTGGTGGTTTTGTCAAAAAAAATTTTTTGCAAAAACCCTGTCACAATTTTTAAAAAGCTTAATAAATCGTCTCAAAATACATAAATAAACAATCTAAAAATTTTGAAAATGTAAATATTAAATTTTGATGTTCTTTATAATTTTTATTTCTAAATATTTTTAAATATATTTATAAATATTTTTAAATATTTTGAAGTTCTAAAATTTTTATAATAAGTAAAAATTTCAAAACTATAAGACACTTATTTAGAGGCATTATTTTGAAAAAAAAATAATATAAAAATTATAAAGTATCGGAATATATTTGTGTCATATTTGACTCTTTATAATATATATATATATAATTATATATATATATATATATATATATATATAAAAGAACTGTACGAAAGGAGAGCAAGGGCGATAAATATACTCGGCCGTCAGTAGTTGTTTGCGATTTCTCATTGAGCTGATAACGCAAAATGCTAAAATACAACAAAGTTAGTCCAGAAAGTTCATTTTTTTGTACAAGGTTCAGTTCAATTCTTTTAATCAATCGTCGAAATCTTAACCATAGGCCCCCCAAGGCTTACTTGGTGTCCGCCTTGCGACAAAACATTTCTACTGCTGAAACCCAATGGTACAGAATTACAATTCGTTACCCTTTTGCAAATCGAGCAGTTTGTTTGCATTTCTACAATCATCACTGACCATATATTTCTTCATTTTAAAGAGCACACCCCCATCACAATTTGCATTCAAGGTCCTCAGATCAAAAGATACATCACTGCCAGAAAACTAAGCCAGCTTTGACATTATGCAAAATGTTTATCTCACTGCCGTTCTATTCAATTGAACTGTCTACAAGTAAACGAGGACATGTTAGAATTAAAGAATGAAGAGCTATTTTAAGGAACAAAACCCTAACTTCGACCAATGACTAACCGAATTAATGAATACAAATACAGGGGTAGGAGGGACCGACTGTACAAGTGGAAAGGAGAGAGATTGTGGTTATAAGACTATGCCAACAAGCAGGGGAGGATTTAGTCACCGCCAAGACGCCAAACATATGTACGCGTCATCACCCATATCATGCCCCGTGATACAAATTGGGTCGATTTCTCAGCCAATGCAACATCTCCTTGTCCAAAGGACACTTATTTAAAACAGCATCCATCATTGGACTTCCCAGAAACTTGGGTTTCTCCTTGAATGCCCATATTTGGTCCTTTGGCCACGGTCTTTCTGGTTCCTTCTCCTGAAATCAACAACTTATGTTTAGAAATGCATAGGATAGAATGAAACATCCCTAGAAATAAAAGAAAAAAAAAATTGCAACATAGAAAATTGCCAGACAAAGTGACATGATGTAGCTTCCGTCTCAGAACAGCCTCTACCCAAGTTTGAAACTTTCAAGCTTATATGCTAAAACCTAGAAGCACTGTGTCAGGGAGAGGGAAAAACCCCACCTTAATGTCAAATTATCAACAGTATACACATAAAAGTTTCACATGAATACACAGAGCTGTCTGAAAGCGCAAGTGTTGAGTACAAAAATAGACATCTTTCCCTTGCTAGGTAAATCATACTAGTTTAAGGGAAGGTAGTCGTCAAAATGTCCAGAGAGAGTAAATAATACACCAACCATGCCAAAATCATACCGAACTCCATCTGTTCTTTTTTGTAAAAGAAAAGATAAGCAAAAGCAACAAGTTCTTATCAACTTTTAGAAACCACAAGCTATAAGCTCTTATAAACAAGTTCTTATCAACTTTATGGAGTACGATTCTGATAAAAACAGAGCTTTTAGGTAATCAAGTTTTTCTACAACTAAGATTAGCCACTGTAAAGTGCACCTATGTAATGTTTTATTTAAAAGCAGAAGATTTCTGTTTCAACTGCTGAATGCAGCGGCTAAAGTTGTACTTTTTGAATAATCCAAATTGCTTAGTAAATTTGAATAGAGACTGCTTCTACTTTTAGCTGTGCAAATGCGATTGCTAAGAAGGATCAACTTTGACATCCTGGTAAAAGTTGAAAGTTGCACAAGCGTTGGATAGGGACTTTACCAGGAAGGCCATGCATTATCCTTCTGACAGAAAGTTCTATAAATTGAAACAGAAAGAACTCTACTACAAAATCTGATGCTGTCGTGGGTGCCAAATCTAACTATGCTATTTATTTCATCTTGTAATGACTTTTACCCTCCAAAAAATAGAAATTAACCGGTTAAAGAGACCACAAAATTATACAATTAAGATCTGCGTCAGCTTGCCACTAAGCAGTTTGCACTGAAATATTCCAAGTCAGTTTAGGTTATTTTGTTTGTGCTTAGAGAAACCGCTCCTACACAAATTCAAGCAAATTAAGAACTTTGACAAAGTTCTGGTATTTGATTATCCTGGTCTGGAAAACACGTAGAATAAGCAAAAATTCTTCACAACTATGCTATTCTTTAGTAAATAAAGCAGCGTTCTCGAGACTTCTCTGCAGAAATAAGCATCCTATTATATGAAAGGGCATTAAAGCTGTCTATATGTTAGTTGTAAAAAAGGACTTCTTCTGTACAACGTTACAAAAACGCAGCCTTAGATATATTTTTACATAGCATAAAATAAAGGCAAAAAAACTCACCATCCTGGACAGCATAAATTTCAATGTTCTCGAGCTATAGATATATTCATCTAGTGGCTTCTCAGGTTTGGCATAGAAAGAAGAGACATCCGGCAAAGATATGCAGCCCTTCCTACACCTTCCCAACTTGTTATCAGGTTCAATAGCTTGGGAATGCCAATACATCAGCTGGCCCAAGCAATAGTTCTCGTTGTATTTCTTGCAATATTCATAGAAACCTGAAGCAATCTTATCTGCATACTTGGGACCTAAGTCAAGAGAACTGATGTACACAGGCGGAGACTTGACAGTCTCGTACTCCTATTAAACAAAATTAACATAGCCTCAGAAATAAGGAAAAAAAAAAAAGGGCATACGCTTTCAAGAGTATATTACTTAACCAACCTGAACCCTGAAGAAGCATCTAGTGTAGGCATATAAGTGGACCAAGTCTGCAGCAGCATCATGCCGACTGTTATGTGTGCATGGGAGATTCCGCAACTCATCTCTCAACCTGAGGAAAGCAATAACAAAGAATAAAACCAGTGAGAAAGTTGGGGTAGCCAATTCGTAATGCTCTTGCATGTTGTTGGTATGGGACACAATAACCAGTTCACTTCTACTTGATTCGTACATTAGCATCTAATGAACAAGTATGAAAACTACCCAAGTAATACCATGTTAAAGACAAGCTAAGCAATCTGTGTGCTCAAAAAAACAAAATGCTAGTTAATGCGTAGGGTCTCACCACAACAAGGACTTTCTCAGTCCAATTTGAAGGTCACCAGAATTAAACGGATCATGGGAATAAATTTTGGACTTCAGGTCATTTAGTACATCAGCTTCCACGTGGGGGGCCATGCAGTGAAGTAGTTCCTCTACAACAGAGCCCTCACCTTTCCAGAGGGCATAGATGACAGCTTCCGGGCTAAGCTTTTGAAGTGGTGGAGGAGCCTTTTTGGCATCACCAAACACACACCTCATGACGTATCTTACCTGCAACATTATCGCAAACAAACTCAATTACTTGAATTGGATTTTTGAAAGTCAAAGATGGTGAAAATCAAAGTTTAGCTGAATGCTTTGGAGAAAATCAAAAAATAATTGGGAGGGCTAAAGCCAATTTTTAATTAAAGAATCCACTAGCAGAATTATAGGATGCAATGAATTGCATTACTTGATCCAGCTAACAACCAGTAATGAAAGTGCAAAAGAAAGTAACTGTCCCAGAATAATGCTTCCTAAATGCAGAAATGAAACCTAACTAAAGAAACTAAAGCAAGTTAAACAAGCTACTGAATGCCAGAGTGAAGTACTGTAGTACTCCATTGATGACTTCAACTTAAAGAAAGATATGAATTGCACTTTATCTGCAAAGTTGATTAAAAAGAAAAAAAATGCTAAGGCAATATTATGTATGATTATTGCGGAAATTGGATAATGTTCACGTATGCTCGCCAAAATTTCTCAGATATCAATAAAACTCCATACTTGTCGTGTATGACAAAAACAAAACCTCACCTTGTCAAGAGTAATAACCATCATTTGAAGCCTCGTGGTGTGCACACCCTCGGCCTGATTCAAAAAACGGAACATACAGAATTGCTTGCATACAAAATGTTCAATGTGTTAGTAATAAAAAAGCACACGCCCATTACCTGAATCTCTGCTTCACTCCTTTCATCTTCAAGGCAAATATTTGCAACAAATTTCCTCTTTTCTTCCAAGTTATGCTCTAATATGATCTCTGGAAGCTTTGTTCTTTCAAAATTTATAAACCTCACCTTTATTGACAAAATAAAAAAACATCAGGATACCAGATCTTAAAATGGATTTACTAGATAGGGAGCTAAGAATGACTACCAGGCGAGCAGTGTATGCAACAAGCCAATCAGGAAGCCCAGAAAGCAAACATGCACCCAAACCAGCACGTCTTAGGTCATCCCAATCTTCTTGAGAAACACAATTTGTTTCACAAGCCTCCAACATCAATTTATGCCGTTGTAGTATCCCATGCCAATTTTTTAACACCTGATGCATGTCCAAATGATAAAAAATAACTAAACTTTCATGGTTTCCTGTAGCATAAAGGCAAACACAAACATACTGGATGGGAGTTGAGTTCAGTACTTCAGTTACTAGGATCTATTTGAAATAAGCAGTCAGAAATTGTTACTAAGTTGATTCATCGGGAGTTACATTATTATGCTGATGCACTACTAGCATCACCAAAAGACTATAGTCATGGTTTCTATTATTTTCAGTAGGAAATAAACGCTTATTGAAAACATAAATGACAAGAATGACCTATTTCAAATTTGTCACCTAGAAGTTTAATTAAGCATTTCCAAACAGTAACCACCAATTGACGACTTTTACCTAAACATATAAGATGTCAAACTCCCAATTGTCACAAGGAGCCATAAGAAACCTACGCATATAGAATCCCTATGGTTATGGAACTGCCACATGAACGAACAAATATAAGGTCTTTTATAATGATACTTATGAAGATAGATAGAGAGAGAGAGAGGAAAGAGATAGCACAAAAAATCCCTTAACTCAGCAAACACTAACTATGTGTTACTTTACTCTTGTGCACCATATACTAGTATTGTCCTGATCTTTAACAAAAAAAAGCAGAAGTACTAATTTTTTATTTTACCGTCTGGAAAGCCCCTTCACCATTATAACTGAGATAGCTGCCCTTGCAAAGGTGAGTACCACATAAGCAAATTGATTTTTCAAGCTCTTCCTTGCTCTGGAAAAGGTAGATAAAGATGATTATATACAGTGGAAGAGTCAAGACAGATCTATACCTTCACACAAATACTCACATCTGTTAGAGTGTTATAGTCGAAGGTTATCTCTTCACCATATGCAATTGGCCTTATAGTGTAAATGCCAATCTGGTACTGGCCATCGACGGCAGTTACTCTGCTCGAAAGAACCAGCTGGTCAGACAAGCGAGGCAAACATTGCAGTTGCACTGACAATCAAGATGTCGGACTATATATGCAAACAATAGGAATTTATAGTCTTAATGTACAATACAACATCCATGTGATTTATCTCTTGCTCTAGAAATTTTGAAATTTGGTATCTGTAGAAGAATAATAGCTTCTCTTCGGCCATTCAAGAGAAACCCAACTCTTCGTGTAGAAGAAGAATAAATATTCAAGTGAAAGAAAAAATAAAGGGCACTTAGAAAAACGAGAAAAAAGGCCATCTTGTTTATGTAAATAGTCCAGGTAAAATATTGCGGCCGAAGAACAAAAGCAACACAGTCACAAAGACAAAGATGATATCTTGTTTATAGAAATAACCAACAAAATAAAAGAGGCTGCAATTCACCTCTAAATTAACCATGTGATTCCTTACGTGGACATATATAAGCTAAGTCGTAGAGCAGTATAAATCTTACTTTGCTTCGCAATTAGGTCTGCATGAGTGGCAAATCCTGCTAGCATAGTTTGCCTTGTGCATTGCATCAACAACAACCAAATCATATCCATCACGGTCACCCTATATACAAATCAAAGAATGCATTGAAATGATGAATTGCATAAGGAAGCATAATCTATTTCACTACGGTGGATGTATGAGCAAACCACCTTTGGCCTCTCCAGATAAATGTTATAGAACTCTTCTGTTGGATCCTCTTGGTTTTCCTTCAAAGATTTTATTCCATCCTCCTTCTCAGCCCACTTCCAAGCAGGGTAAACCTAACATTAAGGAATGATGTCAACGTTCAAAATATCAAGATGAACAGAAGTAAAAGATTAAAAGTAATAGTAAATAAAATAAACCCATAAGTATCATGTTATGTGTCACATGACAGTAGTCACAGTATCACTAAAATAATAGGAAAGAAGAGAAATTTTTGCAGCTCATTAAAATTGGTTATTTCACTACTAACATGTCCAATCTCTTCATATATACCTACAATAGACTAATTTAATCATGTCATTTACCACCTGCCTTGGAAAGTAAAAGCGCAATCCTCTTAACTCCCTATTCTAGACAGAATAAAAAGCACCAAGTTCAGGAACAATTCATCCTCTCCGACAACCTGAGAATGTTGTGGAAAATGTTGTGTAGAAAAAAGTGCCTAACACAAAATGTTGTGGAAAATCACAATAAACAATTCATACTCTCCGACAACCTGAGAGTTGGATACTATATAGCTGCCATTTTCGACAGCACAAGAAAGACAAGGATCTTCTCCAAATATACACTTGGTAACTGATCCCATTAACTTCAAATCCATTTCTCACCATACACGGTGATAAAAAAAAGTGCCTAACAAAAAATGCTGTGGAAAATCACAATAAACAATTCATACCCTCCGACCACCTGAGAGTTGGATACTATATAGCTGCCATTTTTGACAGTACACGAATAGACAATAATCTTCTCCAAATATAAAGTTGTTAACTGACCCCATTAAGTTCAAATCCATTTCTCACCTTACACAGCGATAAAATAAAGTGCCTAAAACAAAATCTGTGGAAAATTACAATAAAGGATACATTCATCCTTTTACTTAAATAGATATATATACATTGGATACAATACTTGATCAAGAGTATGCAAGAAAAAACAAAATGTGGAAGATAAAATACTTGCTCAAGAGTATGCAAGAACAATCAAAATGTGGAAGATAAAATACTTGTTCAAGAGTATGCAAGAACAATCAAAATGTGGAAGATAAAATACTTGTTCAAGAGTATGCAAGAACAAACAAAAGTGGAAGATAAAATACTTGTTCAAGAAAATGCAAGAACAAACAAAATGTGGAGAAAACCTGACCACCAGCTATAGTAAAAAGAATTTAAGGGATCAATATCCAGTAAGATCAAAGTAATTGATACAATCTGTCGATGTTTGAAGGATGCAGAGCCAACTAACACCTCTACCTACTTAGTAGTCCAGATTGCTATGATAGAGTTCAACTAAAGGAAGGCTTTTAAAACGAAATTGCATAAGATCGGTAAGCTAACCCTTGATTATGACATAAATTGTGGCAGTGAATAAAAGTAAATAAAACAGTAATGAAAAGAATGAAATAATAATTTGACCAGTAGCTTCCTACACTCCATATTTCAACTGCACATAATGAATCAAAACATAAATACCTCTCCAAGGAACTCCACCACGAAATCATCTTTGCCAAAACCTTCCTCTCTGTTGCAAACAACTCCGAGTCCCTGACAGAAGAATAAATGCATTATCAACTAAGCAAAAATACTCCAAAGCTAGAGATTCCTTAAGCAATAATAACTCGAAGCAGAATGTATCCAGTAGTTTTATACCTTCCTATATGCCACATACTTCTTGTCCGTGCGATATTGTATTGCCTTTAAGAGGGCTCTGCACACTTGCACCAAACGCACTTCACCATCCTCCTCAGCAGTCTGTTGTATCTCTCTAATAACTGGTTCTAAGTGATACTCCATGGGAGCATTTCCAGTGCCAGTAAACCGCCGAACTTGTTTGTTCAACGTATGCAGAAGTATCTATGTAGAAACTAGTTCAGCTTTGATAACACAAATGTAATCAAAATCAAAATTAAACAGCTGGAAGGGAATAGAGTTTGTACATACCTCTTCAACAAACTTTGATTTATCAGATGACAGCCAGCCCAATTCGTTGGGCATGGAATTAAAAATAAGATTGTAGGTGTAAGGTTCTATTCCATATACCTCTTGTTCTATAACCTCCACTCCAAGTGCCTTTCTAGGCTTGTAGTCCTTAACTTCAGGAAGCTGCATATCTGACTCGTCTTTGCTATTTTTTTGCAAGAGTAATTTCTCCTCAAAGTCTTCAGGTAAAGCTACCTGCATTTTCCTTTGCACTTCCTCCTCATCTGCTACAATGAGGTACCTGTCAATAACTTCATATTTTCGAGTCACAGGAGGGACAAAGCTCTCTTTAGTCATGCGAGCACCCCAATCCTGGTCATCGCAAGTGGAGTCAAATGAATCAGCCACCATGAAATACCCAGCTCCCCTTGTCTCCCCTACTGAAGCTCCTGAATACAAATCCGAGTCGCTCTCTGTTTCAGAATCAGTAGTCTCACTTCTATCTTTGAAATCTTCAGAAAGATCATCAGATGATTCACTCTCCGAACCCATATTTCTCCTCCTTAATTTTGAAAGGCTTCTTCTAATTTCACGTTCAAAGTCAATGGCATGAGGATTGCCTTTCTTCTCACTTAGAGCTTTGTTTTTCTTCCTTCCAAGTCTGGATGATGATAAGATACCTGAATCTGAATCATCTTTAAGAGATCTTATTTCATTCCTTTCATTCGCAGATTTTGAGTTCCCATCCAGACTCTTCAATAAATGGATGAATGACATCATTGTTTGATTCATCTCTTGGACATCACCTCTGTTTCTAAATCTGCAGGATACGGAAACACATACTCAGCACTTTTGCACCATACAATGGCTCAAGAAACAATAAGGTGAGTGTTTACTTGAACCGCACTGTGTGGAAGTGTAAAAGTTCACTTCTGGAGTTCTGGCGAGGCAAGTGGAGTTCTGATGAGATATGAAATTTTCGGGTTGTGTAGTTATCTTGCGGAAGTGCGCATAAGTGGATTACTGAGTTTGGCATATTCAAAAAGCGGAAAGTGATTTGTGTGCACTTAATCTACATTACAGATATAACTCACATTTAACATATATATCATTTATAACAGATTTAAATGTACTTAATTTGTAAATGTGTAATAGACATGATCAGATGTACAAATTAGAACATATGCAAAGCAATCATAATAAACATAATTAACACAACAAATATAATTAATTTGTATGATGATTAGAAATTAAATAATTTTATGATAAACTAAAAAATCAAAAGTTAGAACACATCTATTAGCTAAAGTGCATGTTTGATCATTCACGCCCGTAAATGCAAATTGGTCCAGTTTATAAATGTCTTAATTGGTCCCTTGTGTTTACTTCACACAGCAAATATTGTCCTTCTGTCAATTTTTCTCAGGCGTTGTAATGTTGTCTGAGAAAAGTTTGGAGCAGATAATACTTGTTCCTTGAAGGTCCTTCGCGTTTGTAATGTCTAAAATTGTCCTTTCAATATTGTCTTTCCTCAACTTTTTTTTTAGATGGTGTTGACGCATCATCGTACCATCTTAGAAAAAAATTACTTAAGGACAATACTGCAGCGCAAAGAGAATGTAAGGGGTCAACTTAAGACGTTATAAACGTGGATAACCAGTTTGCAATTGAAGGGAAATGTGAAGTATAAAACATACAATTTAGCCCAAATCCATGAGTAGAGGATTCCAAGTAAATAAATATTATTGATACGATAAGTTATAAATGATTAACTCATACATTGTTTTAGATAATATACGCATTAAATAAAAAAAAAATCAATATGTTAACGATGCAATTAGCATATTAAATATATAGTTCATAACATATTATTACATATAAAATTAACTATAACTATTAATTATCTTGAATTCTTAATTTACATAGTCAATGACAATCAATTTCAAGACCAAGTTCCAAAGGCAAAAGACTGGAAGGGGAGAGGTCCAAATTATAGAAAGTTAGATTTGAAACTCAAAAGAACTAGAGTTCCCATGGAAGTGTAGTTCGGGGCATATCATTGGGAAGTGAGCAAGTGAACAGGCTAAAATTGCAGCTCCAGTTCCTAGAAGAAAACAATCCCTACAAGAAACTTCCTGCTCTATCCCCATGCACTTATTATTTGCTAATGAACAAGATAGAGAGGAGGAACATGGAGGTAATACATCACTCGCAAGACAAACTGCACAAGAAACACACATTCAAAGAAAAAGGTAGAAGAATCCAAAGCTAGTGGGAGGTTTCAGTCTTTGAGAAAACATCCAGAGTTTTCAAACAATTACGATGAGCAAATAATTAGCATAAGAACTGATTAAAGATTCAGCATATCTTACTTCAGTGCATCACGACACAATCTCCGTATGTCTTCTCTAACAGAACCCAAGCCATTGCGAAAGTAAAAGCCATTTCTTATCCTATTTTCAATCCGTGCAACCTGCACATGCAACAGCAAATGGATGGGTCTCAAGCTATAAAAGAACTAGGAGAACTTTATTATAGAATAACAGTCTAAGTATCTATAAATTCAAAGATTAATGTAGCACCTTTGGAATAAAATACTCAATTGTACTGTCCCTCATTATTTCCTTCAGACTAGAGGAAATAAATTCTTCCATTTTCCTGTACTGTCTCTTAAGTGCCAATTGTCTCATCTGAGCCTGCCTTGACAAAGCTGCTGAAGACTTCCCAGCATCTATTAGTCGTTTACCTCTGTAATAAACCTGCCGGGGAAAGTGGTTTGAGGAATCTTCTCTATCCAGATAGGACTCATGATTAGCCAAGGCACCTCGTCCATTAAAATCATCCACATGGCTGTCTGAACCACAGTAATCTTTAGAAGATGAATATCTCTTTTCTGTAATCTGCCTAAGGCTCTTAATCTTCGGACAGGATTCCCCAATCCAATTTTTCAAACGTGAACCCTTCACCCATGTAATTGTCCGATACTTAGAAACTAAATCCATCAAGTGGCTACATCCTCTGATATCCACCACCGATATGGAAGGAAATACTCTTATGACATCTTCAAGCTGAAAAGAACTAATATTGGGACATCCAGCTAAGATTACACACTTAATATTGTTTTTGTTGTAACCATTCTGCAAAGCCAATGGCCAAAAACCTCCAGTCATTCTTTCATTAGAAGTAATAAAAAACACAAAAATACCACCGACCTTACCATTATTCTGCAGAACATGGAATCAGTGAAATTAAGACCAAAGGATGAGAAATCCACAATCTTTGATATACCCCTGTAAAAACAGGCTGCTTCGTTCCAGCGTTTACAAGTAGCACCTGCAAAGGTTAGTGCTTTCATGTGTGATCTCAAAAAATGGAAGATTCTAGCTAGTATATTAATGCCGAGGAGACCCCAGTTATCACTCTCTGACTGAGGATATGATTCAGCATTTTCATATTTGCCATTTTCAACACACAAATCATCAAATGAACAGTCAAATCTTTGGCAAGCAGACAGTTCCTCCTCTTCTGAATCTCCATCACTTTCACCAGAAAACAACCGAGCCCTTTTGGCAGGACGATAACATGCCCCACTGCCATCATCTGCATTAAGGTAACAATCACACATAGAAAACAAGATTCAAATCAGAACAGTAACACCACACTCAGACTACACAGAACGAAATCTAAATGCAACAAGGAGGAAAAATAGCACCGCAAGGTAGACCAAATTACACACATAGACAACTTAGCAGTCTCATGACAATAAATTTCTCAACAGGTGGGAGCAATCGAATGCTGAAAGGCATTACAATTCTTTAAAAACAAATATTCAATGCTACTATTTATATACTAGTCTAAAACAAAGCTTTTATAACAAAGGTTTTAATACCAAAACCTATACACAAAACAATTTCAGCTATAACATTTTAATCTCAAAAAAGCTTTTAGTGCTACCAGTTGATGTCTCCTAGTCATGCATTGTCAACAACCACATGCATTAATAGAGCTAAAATAAAGATAAAAACCAAATTAGAATGTTTGATCTATACCTGATTTCCAGAATCTGTCCCCTGATAACTCATGAACTAAAACAGAAGAACTTCTGGTAATAGATGAGTTAAAAGGGAAGTGTTTGTCTAAGTCTTTCTTTGGCTGTTTTGCACTAATCCAAGGATCCAGGACCTCATTTATGGCTGCAGCAAATTCTCTGTTCTTGTAAGATCTCATAACAAGTTCATGCAGCTTCCCACGTGCATAGCCAATGAACTGAGGATGTAATATATGAAATGATCCTGAGGCAGAAGTAACTCTGTTACTAGCCAATGAAACACAGTCAGCAGAAGGGCCCAGATCTGATACCCCTTTCTCATCCATATGAGCAGCCATAATACTAGAACTGATAGGAAGCCAAACGTTATCATCCTTCCGGAAAACACTGCTATGTTTCAGGATAGTTCCCTTGGCAGCTAAATCCTGCAGTTCAGGATATGTTGATGGACCATGTTCATGACCTGCTCCATCCAAATAGTACCAATCGCCCAACTGCACAGATAATTCACCAGCAGTACAAACACGATCCCTTGGAATACTAACATTCCTGCATCTGTGCAAACTGCGAAATTCAGGGTCGTTCTTTTTGGATCGAGCAGATCCTTCATATGAAAAATTTGTATCACCACCTAAGTTTGACTTTGGGAGCCTTCCAGTGTGACGATCACTGCTTCTTACTTTCATACGAGGCTCAATCGAATCTTGGTCCTTCACTACACAAGCATTAATCCTAATTACTGGGAGCATATTTCCTTTAAATCCTCTATGAACAAGAGGCTTTATTTGACCACATTTAAGAGTAGCGTTGCTGCTTTCATTAACATTTTCATTTTTATCCTCTGTCCATGTAAATGCCCAAAGAGGTAGATCAAGCTTCCTCATTCGGGAAGCATGATACAGATCATCCCTTCTTTGCAACCGAGGGTCCTCACATCCATTTTTAGGCATCAGACAAAGGGGATAACATTCATTTAAAACTAGCCTCCTTTTGTAAAATCTGTCTTGTGTAGGTTCCTCATTCCTCTTCCAGTCACCACCCATGAAAGACCATCTCCCTTCAAACCAATCACTAGAGTCCTGACCTATGAGTTGGTTCACCTTAACAGAAGGTACGAATCTTGGTTCAGAGGCCTCTTTCAAAAAACCTTCAGCTTGACCACTCCCATCTTCTCTTGAAAGTGTGCCTGAGTCAACGTGATATGGTAGGGATCTAGTAAAATCTGCACGTGAATATGACAAGTTCATTATCAACACTACACTCTAATACATGGAACTGTAACCCATAACCAAAAAAAAGGTCTATCTCACTATGGAATTTAATAGAATTCATTCGGAAACTAAGAATAAAGAACATTACAAGTAATTAACCCTTCAAGAAACTCATTCTTACCTTCAGGTTGAACCCAGTTTTCTATGTCCATATGCACAAAGTTGGCACTTAGCGCTTCTGCAAAATTGTTCATTATGAGACGTCAGAATCATCAACAAAATGATGATGATGATAATAATAATAAAACAGGAAACTGCGAAACTTAATATGTATACATCTATCTTGTTACCTCCAAGTGATTCGAGTTCCATTCCATGAATAATAGGATAGCCATCCAACAAAGCTCCAACCCTCTCATCAATTTGAAGATCTTCCATAGCTTCTAGAGAAGCAAGACCAGCTTCCGAACAAGCATCAGAGTGCACCAATGGAACAGATGAGCTCTGGCTAACATTTGCATCCACTGACAAATTCCCAGGTGCCTCTGGAGGGCTGACCAACCGAGTAACATCGTCTGAAACAATGGATGATAAGTTCAAACGTACCACCGGAGAAGTGGCATTTTCAACAGTTACCCACCTATCACCATCAGAGTGCTTTATCAAATGATCAGAAAGAAGAACTCCATCTTCTACGAGCCGTTTGAGGTCATTAAGTTGGGAAGGCCCTCTTTCAACTCCAAAATGATCAAGGTAGTACCATTTCCCCAAGTTCAGCTCAGCCTCTATTGGAGCATGAGGTGGAGTGTCACAGATATCCATATCCTCTTCCATTGAAGGTGGTTCTTCGATTTTCCCATTGGACTGAGGCAGTGGGGGTACGGACGGAGGGGGTGGAGGGGGAGGAGGCGGAGGTTCACTTGGTTCCTTGATGAAATTTTTAGACTCTTTGTCCTTTGAATTATCATCGTTATCAACACTGTTAGATTTGCTGAGCGAATTATTTTTAACAAAATCCTTGCTAGTAGAATCCTTTCGTCTAAGCCTCTCTTCGTTACAACTGTTCTGTTGCTTGTCACTCCCTCCACTCCGCCAGCTTTGATCACGGCGATCAACAGCTCGGCTACGCTCACGAGGAGACCTATCTCTATGATCATGCACACGAAGATGGCCATGTGGGGACCGCTGGGAGTGGCTCGAGGGACGGTGGTCCCTATGATCTCGATGGCGGACCCGTTCAAAGGAGGAGTGGTCAGAATGACCAGGACTCTGCTCCCTATGATCCTCATGGCGGCTTCGTTCTGAAGAAGGCCTCTCATGGCTGCCTCGAGATGGCCAACCACTCGACAATAACCGTGATGAGGAAGAATAAGAAGCACTTTTACTAGTAGACCTTTCAGGGAAATTCCCTCTGCTACTCTCCCGAGGCCATTTCGACGAGCTATTCTTCCCATTGCTTTGGCCAGGGTGGCGATGCTCGCCGGACTCCGCTTCCTCCAGACCTCGTGAGGGATTCTTAACATGTCTATCATTCCTGCGATCGCGCTCTCTGTTATCCCTATCACCTTTCCGCCTGTTGACTTCACGTATCCTCCCAGACCTAGTATCAGGCCTTTCCGAATAACGGCAGCTTCTATGCAACTTATCAGGAAGATTCTCTCCTTTCTCGAACTCGTACTTGCTCCACTTTTCTACGACCAACTCGCCCTTCTCGAGACCGGGCACAAATTCTCCATTCTCGAGCTCACCATTTCGCAACTCCCCAGGCTCCAATTCCGCAAAATCTCCCTTCTCCAACTCGGATTTCTGCCCAGACTTCTTGGCTTCGCTCTTCCTTCTATCCACGTCCTCGCGCCCCTTCCTCATCTTCTTGAACGAGGCCTTTCTGCTGCAGAACGCCTCGAGATTAGCAAACCGCTCGACTGCATGCTGCAAGGGCGCGCATGCGACTCCCACATCGCCCATGGACCTATGGCTGCAACCCTAAAGATCCTCAGCAGCCTGCAGGTCCCCAAGAAACTCTGATCCCCGCCACGCCGGGGCTTTCCAAACTCATGCCGAAACCCTAATTCACCGGAAATTGGACGACGGCGGCGAGATCTCGTGAAAATTAACGGCGGAGGGTAAATCAGAACGTCGAGAGCTCGGCCTCCGTTTAAATTATGCGCGCTCGTTTGCCGACGGAGCTATCTTTTCCGTTTGCTGCTCCGGCGCGATCTTCTTCTCCAGCGCTCGCCGGGGGGAGGGGGGACGAAATCCTTTTCTTTTTCTTTTCTTTTCTTTTTTTTTCTCCCGCTTGCTATACGCTTATATCTTCTGCATCCCGATGTTGCCCTTATAAATACAGTAAAATCCCAGTCTAAGCCATTGAAGCATTTTGGAACTTAAGAAAAAGTTTGTTAACTAAAAAATGATCTAAAATCTCTCAATATGTTCTAACTTTTAAATAAGTGTATTGATATGCTAAACAAACTTGGGATACTCTGCACTTGACTACAGTTACTTGGAATATTCAGAATTTTATGGAGAGGAGCACATATTGCTGAGGACTTAAAATTAATATAAGATCTTTTTGTCATTGTGTTTTGTTAAATTATTTAGCTAACACGAAATAACAAAGAGGGCTGCTATTCATCAGGGGCCACTGACGGTCATGATGAAAATCGGGGCCGTCCGAGGTCCCTCGGGATGTGTTTATACACATTCCGAGGGGCCCGCGGACGGCTCCGATTGTATCAGGGCCGTCAGGGGCCCCTGATGAATGGTTTTTCTGAATAACAAAATATTTAGATATTTGGCTAAACAAACATCACTTATATTCAACATGATTAGACAACCTTTTTAAGATTGAATGATTATATTAGGGAAGTGCAAAAAAAAGCTACATAAATTTTCCAAATAATTTTTAAATTTTTTTCTTGTAAGGTACTTCTTGGTTACATTTTGTATTTTAAAAATTATCGTGTTCGGGTCGAAGTTGACTCAGTATTGCTAATATAATATCTCACCTCTGATGTCCAGCCATCTCCCAACCATAGGAATCTGGTATGTGCTTGCAATAATTTCCATCGTAAGAACTGGTTGATGTTTTTACGCACATCTTCCGCGAGGCAAATCAGGTAGTGGACCTTCTAGCAGTTAGTACTTTATCCCTTCCATATGGCATGTATTTTTTTGCGCAACCGCCAACGGCGGCCCTTCCTTTACTTCAGCTGGATGAATGTGGTTTTGGGTACTCTAGATTAATAAAAATTTAGGAATTAGATCCCTCCCTTCTGACCAAAAAAAATTATCGTGTTCCCAATGTCATTTACTACTACTTCTTTGAATAATAGAAATAAGAGGATCTTATAATAATTTTTAATATAGTTTTGTATTTCAATCGGACAAAAAGTTTTAATTATATAGATATAGTTTAATTGAGAAATTTTAAGTGGTTATCTTAAATACCATAAAGATAGATACAATATTTTTTATAAATTGATAGTACTACGGCGGCCACCATTTTGGATTAGATGATAAAATAAAATTACATTTAAATAAGGAGAAAATAAATTTGGAAAATTGAGTAGTTTCGTATTATGCATAAGGCACATCACTTGATCGCTGTTTAGTTTCGTTCTGATGGGTCGACAGAATTGCATTATGATATGATGATGGTATCCGGAGACACCACCAAAACGAAAATTTTAGAAAATTTTTAATTAAAAAAATTAAGGTTTTAAAATTATAGAACCCTAGCAATGTTGTGACAATTAATGTACACTAACAATGTTCTGTATAACTTCTTGATTTGACATAATGAAAAATTTTATTTGGGAATTAATATAATTGCCAAAAAAAAAAAACATTTACGTTTTCTAAAAATAAACCATTATTTTATAAAAATTCATAATTAAAAACTCAAAATTTTTCAAACGCTAATTTAGTATTTCAGTTAGCTATTATAATTTTGGCAACACTTAAGTCGTAATGTTCAGCTAAAATATTACGAGCAAGCAAGTTTCGTGTTTCTATGGATTAAAAAAGTATTTCTAGCAAGCTAAAAAATATTTTGGATAACTAATTTAGTATTTTTATTTAAGATTGATTTGTTTAAGTTTTATAAAGCAGAAATTTTTTTGCCAAAACCTCTTAACATTTATTGTCAGTGTATCTTAACAGTGATTTGTTAGTGTAGTGAAAAAGGTATAATATTACTTTAGTAACATTATATTAGTGCATAAGTATTTTGGAATATTTCATTATACAAAGTAAATGCTTTTATCTTTGATTTTAAGAAGACTTACATATTAACTCCTCCAATGTTTAAATTTTGCGAATAAATATCTCTTTTATTTGAAAACTTTGACCCCCTAAAATACTAGAAATACTTTTTAAAAAAATATTTAACATAAAAATTATAAATTTTTAATAAGAAACTTTTTGTTAAAAAAATTTCAAAAAATACTTCTAAATAGTTATTTGAGGCTCCAATGTTCAGCAGGTTAATGATTTAAATTTAAAATCCACTAAAACTTTAAAACCTCAAAATGCCATTTGAAAGCATTTTTTGAAAAAATATAAAAAAAAAAGTTGTAAATCTTATCAAAATCTTCAACTTTTATATTAAATGTTTTTCAAAAAATACTTATACAATATATATTTTTTAAGTTTAAATAATAATTAGAAAATTTAAGAGTTGATTTACATGAGTAAAAAATTTTTAGGAATTGATTTAAAGTTATCTCTATATTTTATTTTAATGTAGCCTATTCGAGGCATTACCAAAATTGATTTTTTTTTCCTCTTTTGATTTACACATTTTCTTTTTTCTTTTTTTTTTTTAATTTTGTTCGTAACTTTGTGTTACGCACTTAATCGTAATTACCAAGTTTTAGTTTCTGTTTATATTTGAACTTTGTTGTTAATTTAAGTGCTTTTATCGGTATTACCTTCCCTGGATTTCCACATGTTTTGGCAATTACTTTTGAACTTCTTTCTTTACATTGTATTACCAAAAGTTAGTCTTGACTACCGAATTCGATTTGTTTTATATATTTTTATCGTAAATGAGATGCATTAAAATAAAGTCCCTTTCCAACTCAGTGTTCTTGAAATTCTAACCACCTACCAACTATTTATGAAGGACAAACTATAGTCTTATTCGAGCACTTAGCCTTATTAACTAACTAAATCAATACTGATTGGTTAGTTGTATTGCTTATATGTAAGTTGTTTATCAACAAAGTTTCGCTACATATATTTATGTTTTATGGGGAGTTGCATATCAGCTCATATTTTTCAGAAATGTATAAATCAGTTTCTGAAAAAGAAAAAATACGCTTGGTTGATGACAAGCACGTGCCGTCAGTTAGCTATTTTTCAGTTCTCAATGACTAATTTGCATAGTCCTAAATATAGGGGGTTGATACGCAATTAACCTATTTTTTATTTGTAAATTATTTTGTGGTACTGCAACATAGCATTTTAAGTTTTGAGTATTTTAATTTATACATCTACTTTAGCTATAATTAAATGTTAGTAGTTGTAAAATTTGTTTTCTCTAATTCATTTGCATTTCGTTTAGCTCATCTCTTTATATATATATATATATATATATATATATTTTTTATCAAACTAATTATTTCGTATGCTCGTGTCTACCAACATCATTCCAAGGAAAGGACTCTTACCAATCTTCATATTCTTTTAGTAGTTACAAAAGTAAAACTATTCATAATAACATTGATTTTTTTTTTTTTAATTTTAATTTCTTTATGCTACTTTATTTTACAGCAATAAGGGATAACGACAATCATGTAAGTATATCATGAGATGATTAACACTTTGAAAATTCATATCCTGAGATTGTCAAATCCTTTAAAGGAGAAGTTATGCATTTTCCAAACATTTTATTCATTCAAAATACGAAGAGAAAAGATGGAAGTATACACACATCAACTTTATGATATTAAAGTATAAGTTTCTTGATTTCACCTCCTCTAAATATTGATGCATGTATTGGCCGACCCAAACGGAAAGTTGAAAGGTTTTAATTTTGTTTTCATGAAGTAACAATAATTTGATTGATGCACTCAGCATATCTTATTTGTCTTGCCTTCTCGTATGAACAAATTTTCAAAGGATAAAACCAACTTAATCAGATGCATGAACGTATCTATCTAGCTTGCAAAAGTCGTCATCTTGGAATCTAGTTGATCTAGCGGCTATCACTGCGATGGAGTTTCTACCGTCACACATAGAAGCCGGTGACTTCAACCCATTTTGATCCTAGAGAAGATGCCGGCTGAATGTGTTATTCCGTTGTGGGATTTTGGATCTGATTATGATGATGAGTGGGATTTTGGATCAGTTATGATGATGATGAGTATGTTCTTATTTTATTGGATTTTAGTTAGTTACAAGTTCGTCACTTACATTACATTTGGAAGCGGTGCATAAGCCTGCACATACTCTTACTGCTTCTTTGGTTGCTGGGAGTACAAATACTCCCGGAGAGGATTCTGGAGGTGGACTCCCAGATAGGAGTCTGGAGATGATGAGAGAGGTTATAGGTGGTGGGGGGTGTCAACCTGGCTACTTTGTCGGCCCCTTGGACAATCGATCTCTCAAAGAACGGATTTATTATACACTATGTTTATACTTCAGTTTGCTTCGCTCTTAGCTGTGCTTGTTAGCTTGTCTTTATCTGATGTGGGTTGTTGATGTTGGGTTATCGGAGTCGAAAAACATATCAAATGCGCAGCGAAAATAAAATTTAAAATATTGATTCCCATGTACCCGAATATAGGATCAAATTAGCATGCTATAATAATCGAAATCCATACATCGTTTGTAAAAATAAGCATGATATAATAAAATTAGTCTAATTAATTTTATCTCGATCTTATTATGCTTCTAATCGCGGTACGACTTTATCGAAATACCTTGGCAGGTCGAACCACAATACGATCCTCGGATTCTAATGAATTGAGCAGCGAAAGTACCCGGCCTCTAATGCTAGTTCACGCTGAGACGCTCGCGAAACCGAAATCCGATTTAATCGAATTAAATCGGATTTGAGTCGGTTTGGATCGGATCCAAGAAGGCCCTCTAAGAAGAACAATTTTCTTCTTCCTCCCGCTTGGGTTGCAGTCGACGCTGCCGATCAACCGCCGCTCCTCACCGTTGATCATCGCCGGCGCAATCTCTGGTTGTTGGTCACTTGGCGTCTCCGCTGTCTCCTCAACTCGCCGGCGTGTTTCGTCGCCGAAAGTTTTCACGGGCTCGGCGTCTTGCAACGCTTGCATGCAGTTACGAGATGCCGTGGACCGCTGGAGCTTCAACTCGTCCCCGTCAGCTTGCTAAGGTGTGGAGCGTCGGTGATTCGTCAAAGCACGAAGTCTTGTGCAATCGGCCAGAAGCTTCACCGAACGCCGAAGTATTGGTTCTGAAGCTTACCGTCGTCTCTTGCCAGCGTCGTACGTCGGAGGGGGAGGTGGTGGAGGCGGTCCACCGGGCGTGGAGTGCTCACCGTGCTAGCGGCGTAGGGTTTCTCCTAGTCGCGGTCGGCGCCGTCTCTCTTCTTCCTTCTTGTTTGCTCGAAGTTCAGCTGCGAGAACATATATATAGTTTTCACGTATACATGAACATTCCGATTATTTGCTATTTTGCAAAATCATCCCTATGAGTTTTGCAAACTCTTAGTCCAACATATTGAACATTGGCAAATACAGCCCCTCAAGATCAAGTTTTCGATTTTTCACGATCGCATCTCATTTGCGTGTGACCCATTAGGTTAAGTACCACGCCGGTAGTGAATAAATAGTTAATTCAACCAATTAACTATATTTATTCACAGATCATGGTTGACGTTAGCAACAATGCATCCATGACCACGCGTGTAGTATGAATATTAATATTCATCACTTGAAACCTTTATGTGAATAGTTTCCATACTCTATAATCATTCCGTTCATTTCTAACATCCCGAACGAGCTTAAAGTATGTATATCTGTCAAACTCTAATATTGCTCAATCATATATATATCGGTGTTAATAGATTTGCTCTATTGTGACATTAAGAACATTTTTAATTCACATCATATCTCGGCCAAGACTTTTCTGAGCTAGTTTTATTTAAAAACACATAGGATGTTTTCCTCCTTATAGGAGATAAGAGATTCTCTATTGGTTATCATCTATCTTCATGTGCTACTATCTATACCCAGATGGTTCCCTTGTACAGCTGAGCCATTGTTTCGTGGGATTTTGATAAAAAAAAAATTTCGTGTGACCTCGTCCCGGTGAATAAGGAATTGACCGTTAATTACTCGCGTTTATACGACATCTCCGTTTAAGATATTTCCACCCTTTTTTTTTCAAAAAAAGAATGTAATAAAAATAAACATACAACAAGAATAATGAATATTTTCATTCAAAGTGCAGCGAGAATAACACAAAGGCATGCACCCAACATTAAGCAGAGGAAAAAAAAAGACATATATATTAACGAAAAGAAAATGGTGGAGAAAGTCTTGGCCAGATCATTTTTTATGGGAAGCCGGTGATGATGAAGACGACGATCTCGACCGCGGCTGGGCGCTCACCTTCGATATCCCTTCTATTGTTTGCCGCTGTGTTTCTTCCTTTTGCTTTGATTCTCCAGACCCTCTTTTTTCTCCTTTTCTAATTCCCTCTTTTTTTTTAATCCCCTCTCTAGGCTGTAGCTTTCTTTTAGGCTAGGTGTTCGGTTCCTTGCTGTGTTCTCATCCTTCTCCTTTTATAGATTCTCTTTTTTTTTAGGGTTTCTTCATCTTCTTGCTGTTGTTCTAGATGACTAAGTCATGGTCAAAAGTCCCAAATCTTCAGGGATTTCTGGCTTGACTGATTCTAGATCCAGAAATATTTCAGATTTTTTTTTTTGTGATTTAACTAATTCAGTGAGCTTCTAGAATATGGAAGCCTTGACCGAGTTTCTTTCGAATTTTTCATAACTAGACTTGATTTCGGAAGCCCAGTCACTGTACGATTTAAAGCCCAACAAAAGCCCCCTCGATTGAAGGTGTTCATAACTATATGGACGCATTCGATTGAAACTCATCATGAGAACTAGATTTGTTGCGAAAATCCCTAAAGAATTCCACCTTTTTAGGGATTATAATATATTTACTGTGCATATATATGTTCTTGCCTCCGTTTCTCTTGTATATCATCTCTGTAGTTTTCAGTGAAACTACTTACTCAGTTTATTTTTTTTTTTTTTTTTATTTTTTTCGTTTTACAATCATGTTTACAGAGATTCAACAGGCTAATCATAGGAAGACCATTGATGTTCCCCATCATGAGTCCATACAAGGCTTGAAATTACGATCAAACTTTATTGTTCCCAATTATTCCCTCATTACTGACTGTGTTAGGTATAGCAATGAAGTTATTTTTGGCTATCCAGACAGAGGAAAATTGAGGGAGAAGACTATTTCAGATGGTTTGTTTTTACAGCCATCAAGCTTTGACAATGGTGTCCTTTCTTTTGCTCCCATGGGCAACGACATCATAAATAGCAATATGTCTCCATGGCGTTCAGGTAATTTTGTTGGTCTTCACTATTTACGTCGTAGACAAGTCGAATGGACACAGTTGATGTTGCATGCTTTTAAGTCCGAATTATGTAGGGCCAACATTTATAGGGCGGTATATTGTTCTTTATTTTGTTATAAGTTGCCGAATATGATGCTTAAAGCCTTTCTTGAAGGTTGGAACAAATTAACCCACTCATGTCTTGTAAGAGATGGGGAAATCAGAATTTCCTTGTGGGACGTGAAACATATTATGAGTTTACCAATTGACGGTGATATTTATTATGATGAGTATAATCCTTTTGAAATAGACTCATCATTGCAACAATTATATGATCGTTATTTCAAACTTATTAATGAGGGAAGATCTAATGTCTCTGGAGATGCTTGGATCAGTACATGGTTTGAACCTGATGAAGAGATTTCTATAGAAAAAGCTCCTAGCAGAGATGATCCTTTTAGCGTGCAGACACATGACAATCGTTTGGATGATCTGTATTGGAAGTTCAGAAATCGTCAGCGTGTTAGTGGCAACATCGTTTTGGCAGCATTTTTGGCCTTTTGCCTTAGCGTGTTTGTGTTACCCTCAAATGATGGTAACGTGATTCGACCCGAGACGTTTAGCATGGCTCATAAAATGGCACGTGGTATCAAGGTAGCTCTTGCTGCACCTGTCCTTAGTTTAATATATGAGGCCTTTGATTTAATATCACAGAGTCAAGACCCTAATTGTTGTGAAGTTTGCTTTCCTATTCATTATTTGATTGGGTGGATAAGTCTCTATCTTCCATGGACTTTTACCCGTCCTAAAGACGATCCGACTCTCCCTTTGGTGATAATAGTGGCTGGTCTAGAAGTTAATGATCTTGGTCCTCATGGAGTTCGTATGATGTTTGGAAATATACGAGATGGTTGCATGCCTGATATCATCCAAACCTATTGAAAGAGGATTTTTTGAATTTACAAGCCTGGAGCTTAGCGACTTACGCGAAAGTACACTTGTAGATCGGACCACATTGACCAATGTCCAATTTGAATTTTAGTCAGCCTTAGATCTTGTCTCCTACCTTACGGCAGAGGCAATAAATATTTTCTCAATGCATATTATCCATCACGGTTTGCACGCCAGTTTGGATTAGATCAAAGCATTCATTCTGGTCATTTAGATTACCTAGAGAATCCGACTTTATATAATCTATTAACTGCATGGAGTAATGTTTTATATAAGGGCTCGAGGTGCAACTTTTTTATACCGGCCAGAAAACGCCAAGGTTTGACCACCTATGGATATGCTCTATGGTATCGGAAGAGTGTAGATTGCTACTTGAATATTCCTCTCAGTTGTTTTGCATCCAAAGCGTCAAGATGTCATAATGCTGTTACTGGTGTGTCTGCTATTAGAAGTGGTCAAATACGAATAAAATCCAAAAAGAATAATGGTATTGCCTTGGCTTTTCTTTCTCTCCCCTTTTTTTAATCATCTATTTTTTTTTAATAGCAGAAAATCTATCAACAAAGGATAAAACTGTACCACCACATAAGAGATCTAAATTGGATAAGAAAGCAACGGGTATCTTTCTCATCTTACATTTACACATGTGCTGTCATGGTTTTCCATTAATCCTTTTTTTTTTTGATTTAGCAGTCTCTGTTTGCAAATCCCTTCAAAAGTAAGTTTATCGTGAGGAGGTAGATCTGCCTATCCATACGCCTGGACATCTTACATGTATGCTATTTGTTTTCATTTTTCCACCTTTTGTTTTATTATATCTTCTAAAATACAATATGAGCATGATTATTGTTAGCAAGTTCATGTGAACAGTCAGCACAATACTGAGATGTCATTACCTTACCCATAAGTATTCCTCCACCTGAATGATAACTTGCTATATGATGATGAAAATCCAGCAGGATGGAGCATCCTCCCAAACTCATGTAGATCCAATGATAGTCCATTTTGTAACTTTGACATGAGTCAATTTTTCTTTTCTTTTTTTTGCAGCAAATAAAGACCAACTGACTGGAGGTATAGCTTCTGATAAAGTTAGCTTGTCTGACAACAAAGTTGATAATACGATAGGTATCATAAATTATTTTCATCGTCATTATTTCAATATTTCCTCACTAACTTTCCTTTATAAACTTTAGGAAATACCGGTCCTTCTAAAGCCAAGGTGCAGGTAACCCATGTTTTGAAACAAAATTCCATTCCCTCTTCCTTTAAATTTTGACTGATATTGCACTCCCAGAAGTTGTTAATGGTTTTTGCAATATTGTGGTTGTATCCAGAACAACTTGATGTTTATGATTGCTGGGTTAGAAAGCATCAGGATTATCTGCATTCACTTTATGACTTTTGAGAAACCCCAACTTCTGCTCCCCACCTTTTGTTACTTTATCATGCTTAATGATTTTGGTATTTATATAATTTTCAGTGAATCAAACCTCAGCAGCTAAAAACCAGATTAATGAAAATCATGGTATAACCACGGTTGATGGTCAAGGTAATGAGCTTCAGATTTGATCATTACCTATGTATATTGCTACCATCTTGATTCGACTTGTTCATTGGACTTTCAGAATCCTTTGATCAGCATGAGCCTTTTCTTGATGCTTTAAATGAGCGAATGATGGACGAGTTGTCAGGTGCTACTTAATTTCTGTTATTGTCATTTTTCTTCACCTTTTTTTTTGAAAATGTTAACTATCTTCTCTCACAGTGAGCCAAGATGGTTCTTATATGACCAATCCTTATGAAGATGAGGTGGACTATACTGATGATGACGAAGTGATTACAATTTCGAAGCACCGGAGGTAAGTTTTCTTTTTTTATTTTCAGCTTTTTGTTTGTCTAGTACTGACATCCTCTCTCTTTCCTTTGAAGTTTATATCCCACCACCAAAGGAGGTCTTAGGGGAGAATGTGTCTGTATGTCGCTCTCTTTCACATGAAGCTTTCAACAACTTGCGCAATTTCTTGAATAAGAACCCAATTCCATCGGCAAAAGAACTTGAAGAGGAAATGGACCACCAGTTAGAAATCCTATCCAATGCTGGGGTCTCTGCCCCTCATTGGGAACCATTGATACGTGGTCTTATTCAGTTGCTGAGAAGACTTGACTTGCATAAAATTCCGTCAATTGACACTGAACGACGTGCGGTAGTTAAGGCGAGAAAACTTGTAAAGTCTCTTAGTTCTGCTTGGAACTCAGCTTTTCATAAGCATAAAGGACTCTTGGAGGAACATTTGAAAGCGAAGGACGAAGTTACTCGTATACAAGCCCTCTTACAAGCTGAAGCTGATAGCATGGACGAGATCCGTAAAAAGAAGTACAAAGCTTCTGATACACTAGCGTCTGCTCAACAGAATTTGGAGCTTGCACAGGAGAACATAAAAAAAAATGAAGTAGAGAGACTTGACTTAGAGAATCACCTCAAAGAGATGCTTCAACAGTTTCTTGCATCATGAGAGTTTTAACTTGTAATTCGCGTTATCTTTTGTTAGTTTTCATACCCCTAGTTTTGTAGGAACTATTTTTTTTATGCATTTAATGTACCCTTTTTCTTCTAAATAAATAGAACTCCTGTTGCTTCATTGGTGTTTGAACATAACTTGTTCTTTGCTTAAGTATGACTCTATATGATGGTTTCGAACTTCCTCACATCATTCTTGACTCAAAAATTCTTATGCGTTGACATAGTTTTTTGGGAGAATCATTTCGCCTCAAGAACGCTTCCATGTTGACTCGAAAGGACGTTCCATCCTAGATAAATGAGGATGCAGTGATTTGTTTTGACTCAAAAATACTTACGTGTTGACCTCGAAGGGACATTCCATCATAGACAACATGAAGATGTGGAGATTCATTTTGACTCAAGAACACTTACGTGTTGACTCCGAAGGGGCGTTCCATCCTAGTCAAAACTTAGCTTTTTTTGGGGGGGGTGATCATTTTGTCTCAAGAACACTTACGTGTTGACCTCGAAGGGACGTTCCATCCTAGACAAAATGAGGATGTGGAGATTCATTTTGACTCAAGAACACTTACGTGTTGACCCCGAAGGGACGCTCCATCCTGGTAAACTTAGTTTTGGGGGGAATCATTTTGTCTCAAGAACACTTACGTGTTGACCTCGAAGGGACATTCCATCCTAGACAAAATGAGGATTTGAAAATTCATTTTGACTCAAGAATACTTACGTGTTGACTCCGAAGGGACGTTCCATCCTAGTCAAAACTTAATTTTTTGTGGGGATCATTTTCTCTCAAGAACACTTACCTGTTGACCTCGAAGGGACGTTCCATCCTAGACAAAATGAGGATGTGCATCATTTTTTTTTGGCTAATATGACGCCTCTTTTTTGAGGTTTTCACCAGTATTAGCTCCTCTTATTTTTGCCTATGGGACCTTCATGGGTTTTTCCATAGCAAGGATATCCATTTTTGCCTGCAGGGCCCTTGCAGGTTTTCACTACAGCCGGATTTTGGCTAGGTCCGCTAGATGTCTCATATTTTACCCACACATTATGCGTAGTGCGTCCTACACCTTTCTTTTTCTCTCTCTGTTTTTTTTTATTTATTTCAAAAATAGTATTTCTTCAAGAAGTGACCGTTGATCGGCGGCATCGGTCTTGTACCATCATGGTTGACCAACTGATATGCACCTCTCTCAAACACCTTTTCAATTACATACGCCCCTTCCCAATTGGGTTCGAACTTGCTAGGCGCCTTGTGTGCGACTATGATTGGTCTTTTGAGCACCAAAACTAGATCACTTCTTTAAAAGCTCGATGACGAACTGCTTTGTCATAAGCCCTTGACATTTGGGTACGATAATCTCTGATTTTATTGTGCCAACAATCGATCTTCTTCTAGAGTTTTCAGTTCTTGAAGTCGCAGCTCAGCTCTTTGGTCATCAGTAAGTTGTTCATGCATCGCCACTCTTAGAGAGGGTATTTCTACTTCAAGAGGTAGTACTGCTTCGCCTCTAAAAACCAAAGAGTATGGAGTCATTTGAGTAGGAGTTCGACAAGTAGTGTGATATGCCCATAATGCTCCTTGAATACGCTCATGCCAGTCTCTTTTGGTCTTTGACACAGTCTTTTTCAAAATTTTGCATAAAGTTTTGTTAAAAACTTCAGCGAGACCATTTGCCCTCGGATTATAAATTGAAGAAAATCTCCAGTCGATATAATATTTTAAAGCAAACCTTGTCACCTTGTAGCTCTTGAAAATTGTACCATTATCGGAGATAACTCGGTTAGGTATGCCAAATCTGTAAATGATGTTTACTTCTATGAACCGAATTACATTATCGGCCTTCACTTCTTAATGGTACTGCTTCAGCCCACCTAGTGAAATAATTAGTCGTCGCTAATATGAAGCGATGACCTCGTGACGATGGAGGGTCTATCGGTCCTATAAATCAGTATTCTAGGCAGCAAACGGCCACGAAGGTATGTTGGGGGTACAATGGCGTGGCGGTTGGTGTATCAAATCTCCATGTATTTGGCAGATATAGCATTTCCGAGCTAGATCCGCACAATCCTTCAACATTGTGGGCCAGTAATATCCCATCTGCTTTAGTTTAAGCCGCATCTTTGGACCGTCCTGATGAGCGCCGCAAATACCTGAATGTACTTCAGCCATTGCTTGTTTGGCTTCTTTTGGAGATAGACACCGTAATAACAGCTGATCATAAGCTCGCCTGTACAAGGTATCATTTAGTATTGTATAGGATAAAAACTTCTTTTGAGCTTATTAACCTTGGTCTTTTCTTCAGGAAGTTTTCCATACTTCAAATATTTAACAAAAGGGGTCCTCCAATCCACTTCTCAGATCCATCAACCTCATTTACACTTACAACCTCAGTCTAGGGAATCTCATAAAAAACATAAGGCAAAACTAATCGTTCTTCAACAGTTACTTCTACTTTTCCATCACTAGAAAATTTGAGGGCTGCAACTAGCTTAGCTAAGGCATTAGCTTGGTATTATATTTTTGTGGCACATGTTCCAATTTGATAAATGCGAATTGTGACATAAGCTCTCTTCCTTTCTAGTGATAAGGAAGCAACTCTGGCTTACGAATTTCATATATTCCATTTACTTGTCGTACAATAACTTGTGAATCTCCGAAAACATACAGGAATAGTATCTTCATCTCGAGGGCCATTGTAAGTCCTATAATAAGCGCTTTATATTCGGCCTCATTATTAGAGCAGTCGGTCCTTAACAACGATAAAGAGTGATATATTACGCCGTTCTCTGGCGTCAGAAATACTATTTCAGATCTTGCTTTAGCCTTCTTTAATCCAGTATGATTATCATGTGGTCTTTATGACGCACCATCAAAATACATTTCCCAGTAGGGACCAATATCTTTACTTCTTCGTCTAGTAGACTGGTGGCTAAAGGTGAATCGTCTGGAACTACATGTGCGGCTAAGAAATATGCGAGGGCTTGTCTTTTAATCGCTTTCTGGGGGACATACTCAATGTCAAACTCCAGCAATAACAGTGCCCATTTGGCCAACCTCCTAGAAAGAACCGATCGAGTCATCAAATATTTGAGCGGGTCTGCCTTAGATATTAGCTGCATCTTATGAGCAAGAAGATAATGTCGCAACTTCTTGACTGCAAACACCATTGCCAGACATATCTTTTCTATAGGAGAGTAATTATGCTCAGCTCCTACGAGAGTTCTACTGATGTAGTAGATGGCTACTTCTTTTTCTTCTTCATTTCTCTGAGCTAATAATCTACAGAGAGAATTATCAAGAGCTGCGATATATAAATCATTGGCTTTTTTTTAGGAGCTGTCAAGATAGGTGGACTCAACAAATATTTTTTTATGCTCTTTAAGGCATTTTGGCACTCCGTATCTCAATCAAATTTGACATTCTTCTTCATAAGACGGAAAAAAGGTTGGCATCGACCCGACAAATTTGAGATGAATCCTGATATATGCGAGCTTACCTTGCAATGACTTAAGTTCTGTTAGATCTCTAGGAGGTTGTAGCTCCTGTATAGCTTTAATCTTCAGTGGGTCTATTTCGATCCCGCAATATCGTACCACAAAGCCTAAGAATTTGCCTGAGTTGACTCCAAATGCACACTAAGCGGGTTCATCTTCAAATTATGTCTCCGCAACCTATCAAAAACTATTTGTAGATCTTTCAGATGATCAGACTTTTCTTTGGTTTTGACAACCAAGTCATCAACATAGCACCCTACAAGTTCATGCAGAAGGTAATCGGAAATAATTGTCATAGCTTTTTGATATGTTGCTCTAGCATTTTTAAGCCCAAATGGCATCACCTTATAACAATATATCCCCTTTGGTGTTCGAAAAGTCGTGTGTCTTGCATCTTTTAGGGCCATTTTAATCTGGTTGTACCCAGATGATCCATCCATGAAAGATAGTACTTTATATTCTGTTATAACATCCACCATTAACTCTGTGATGGGGAGGGGAAAGTCATCCTTTGGATAAGCCTTATTAAGATCTCGGAAATCAACACATATGCGTATTTGTCCATTTCTTCTTCACATGTACAATATTTGCACTCCAGGTGGGATATTGAACTTCTTCGATAAATCCGGCTACTATTAACTTGTCGACCTCCTCTATTATCTTGGACTCCAAGTTTGGATGGAATTTTCTTGGAGCTTACTTTACTAGCTTGCATGTGGGATTTATCGTCAAACGATGAACAGCTATATTAGAGTCAAGTCCATGCATTTCCTTGTATGACCATGCAAAAATATCCTTATTTTGATGTAGTAGGACTTTGTAGTCTTCTCTTTCTTCCTTAGTTAATGATGCACTTATAAAAGTTGGACGAGGATCTTCTTCCGTGTCTAAATTGATCTCAACTAGCTCATCAACCGTGGCTTGTCCCCCATCTTCTAACTCTGGCGGTGCTGGCTCTGCTTCTTCTAGGGACATTTTGACTTCTTCATCTGATTGTCTGGTTTCTTCAAGCACATCACTTTCTGCTTGCATATAATCAATGTTTGATGTATAGGTCTCTTCAGGGAAAAACTCATAGCTATCGGTCTCTGAGTCTTCTCTAAGAATGATTAAATCTTGATTAAGTTCGAATAATTCATCCACTTCAGTGTCTGATTCCTCACCAAGTATACCTATATTGCATGAGTAGTCCTCTTGATAACCCAGACTTGTCTTCCTCGGACGACTAGTAGACTCTAAGGCTTGCCAAAGTTTACTTAAAGCTCTTGAGGTCGGATGAACTTGGCTGGGGTCGAAGCCCTGCTTTTGCATCATTTTGACAATTTTAGGATCCTGGTGCTCATATTGCTCATTTGTCATTTGTGCTTCATCTTCATAGCTAGAATCTGGGATGATAGTTTGGGTAGTCGCTTTATAGAAAATCGTATTCTTGGACAAACCCTTGACTATAAATAACTCTAGATCCTCGCCCTGTGAAGCATTGACTTTTGTCAATGGCATTGTGACTCCTAGTAAGGAGTCCTTGGTAACCTTGACTTGATTCTGGGGCCTTTCTTCTTCGTCTTCAGAGTCACTTCCTAGGTGTAACACTTTAGGAGATTGTGGTGTTTCTTTGGGCTTCCAAACCATTTTTTGTCTGTCAGCTTTTGGTGTCAATATCGCCTTGCTTTTCGGCTATCCTACTTGTGGGGCTTTTTTTTTCAAGCTATTCATAGCTCGAGCTTTTTGTGGAATCTCGACTTCCTTCAGAAAAAATTTAGCATCAAGGTAGTGGGCTTATTTTAAAGTGAAAGGTTTCAAATCACCTACAATTCTTTTTTCTATCCCATCTTGGATATATTTCAAACACTGATGTAGCGTTAATGGTACGATCCAATTTTGATGCAGCCAAGGTCTCCCTAACATGGCTCCATATAAAGTGTCACAATCAATTACATGAAACTTAACAACCGTTTTGAAGTCATCAAGCTGAAGGACTAGGCTAATGGATCCAAGTGTCGCTTGGGAACTTTGATTGAAGCCACAAACAGCAACATTCTCACGTTTGAGATCTCGTTCTGTATAGCCGATCGTTAACAAAGCGTAAAGTGGTAATAAATTTACCACTGCCCCGGGATCGTTTAATATCCGTTTCACAAACTTTTGATTTATGCGTCCTATCATATACAGGGGTTTGTTATGATATGTAGACCCGAGCATTAAGTCTTATTCTGTAAATGTGATCTGTTCGGTGCTCTCAAAAGTCGAAAATGAGTGAGATGCACTTCTGCCATTTGTATTTCATGCATCTCAGGGGTCTGTAGGGCTTGAATAAGCGCTTCTCTGAGCTCCTTTGATAGCAATAAAGTATTATACACGCTTAATAGTACTGGAATTTTCCCCAAATGTGCCAAAACATTGTAATATGTTTTTGTGGAGCTTTTTAGATCCTTTTTGGCTTGAGTATTATGGGATGGCTTTGTTTGTAACTTGTCAGGTTGTTGATCCGATAACTGCTTACCATTCCTGAGAATCATATGTTTACTCTCAAATTCTTGTTCGATTTGTTCTTCATCTAGGAAATGCAGAGACTCCTCGCCTGAGCTATAGCTTATTGAGACAACATTCACACCAATTATAGTTGGAACACTATCTTCGCGTTCATTTGTGTGCTAGCCTTCAGGTATGTACTCATCCAGTATGATTGGAGTACGCTCTTTCTGAACATACTCATCATCTTCATCCTCAAATATTTTCTCCAGAATTTCTCTGGTCAGCACCGGAGTCGGTTCATATGTCACTCTAGATTTATTTTGCTTGGATTTTCTATCCCACCTCTTCTTCATTTGCTGAAGATATGTACTTTGAACTCGACTCTAATTGAAAGAATATTGGAGCCCCCAGCGTTGCGCTGCTTCCGGCTGATAGTGATACATCCTTCATCATCATCAGATGATGAGCAGAACGTTTCTTCATCTGTATGATTTGCATAAGTGCTACATTCTTCGATATTGATCACCTGAACGAAATTTTCTTCGTTACTCGGTGGATCTTTCAGAACATTCTTTGAGAATCTTATTTTCTTTTCCTCATATAGCTTCATGAGCTGGTCCAGAAAAACCCTACAATCTTCAACTCTGTGGCTTAGACAGCTATGATATATACAATAGTTCGGATCATCAACTTTATCAACTTCACTAGGCCTTTTTGGTATAGGAAGTTGAATTACTCCCTTCTCGACAGGGTGCTTGAATAATTTTACTATTTTGTCCCTTCGAAACGGATACTCTTTCTTCTTCCTTTCTTCTAAAGACACAATTTTTCTTGCAGTACTCGGACTTTCCTCATTGCCAAGTAGTATTTGCTTACCCTTTTCTTGTGCTCCATAAGTATTTCTTTATGTACCACTTCCTCCCACTTTAATCAGAGAGATATTTTTTGGAGCTTTTTTCGTTTGATCTGTAGTACTGGTGAATGATGACCCCTTCAACCTAGCCAACATATCTGGATTTTGTTGAAGATGAATCTCCGCATTCGTAGCCGTAGTGGACAAATTCTCGAATGTAGCTGGAGCTCCACCATGTAAGCAAAGCGCTAACCATAGATGCAAATTGTTCATACATAACTTAATTGCTTCATGTTGGTCAAGCACTTGGGAGCAGTGGATACTAAGATTCCTCCATCTTGTAATGAAATCAGCAGCACGTTCATTAGCTCCCTATTTTGTTGTGAGAAGTTCTGAAACACTTATCATTCTTCGAGTGTTATAGAATCTCGACATAATTGAGACTTCATAGTGTCCCAATCAGGTATCGATCCTGGAGCTAGCTTAGAATACCATTCGAATGCTGCGCCCTTCAGTGTCTGAACAAATTGTCTTAGAAGTAGAGAACCACTTCTTGCTGTATCTCCACATGCTGACAACAAATGCACTATATGCTCATGAGGGCATCCAGTTCCATCAAACTCCTTGAACTTGGGCTGATGACAGCCCATGAGGAATGGAATGTCGTCATGCCTGGCTGGATATGGCTTAACATAATTATGGCTAATAGTCGTAGCATAAGCCCCCAGCTCTCCGAGCTTTTTGAAAACTATGTTCTCAATTACCTGTAACATCGCATCTTGAGACATGCTTCCATTCGTCCCTCCAACATTTGCTTCATTGCTTGTAGGCAGCTCTCCAGCCATAGTACTCGTGGCATGTGGAGACGAGTTCCCAGCAACATTGAAGTTTCGAGTATTCATCATTTCCATTAGAGAATTAACTTTAGTAGTTAACTAAGTCAGCTGAATATTTTTTTCAGCAATCATCCGATCACGTTCTTCCATTTGCGCCCTTAGTCTTTCTAACTCCTGTTGTTCGGGGGTTGGATCTGATGCACCTGCCATCATGACAAACATTCTATCTGGAGAGTTGTTTCTTAGTGCCTCTACTATCAACCTTGATGGACTTGTCCGTGTTTCAAGCGCTTTTCTTGCCCTTGCAGTTCTTCTTGTCTGAACACCTTCCCTGTTCGCAAGTCATTCTATATCTGCTTGCTTTTCGGACAATCTTTGTAATCTTTGATTTCTCGGGGTAGTATAAAAATTTAGTCTTTATCTACCATCATTATTTCCACTTTTCTGAATGGTGAAGCAGAGGAATTTTCAGAATCTACTTGTGTATGTATAGTTGCTTTGGAACTTATGAGAGGACCTCAGGCTCTTCTTGCTTTCTCACCCATTTAGTTTGGAGCTGTGGCCTCAGGCGTTCAAACATAGACGGCTTCTTAGGGCCAAGTAGTTGATGAATAGGCATTCTTTTAGGCTGGGCAATTAACCCCAAGCGTTCATGTACTGATTTTTTCTGAGCCCCAAGCGCTCATGAACTGGCTTCTTATTCAGATTCATACCCTGAATTTCTGTAAAGAATTTATTCATTTTTTGTAATCCCTCAAATTGATTTGAGGTTGTAATCATTGGATAAATCTGAATTATTGTCTGTGGTTGTGACATATTAATGCGATTTAATGCCCTATTATAGGTCCTCCTAGCATTCCGTTTCATAGACTTAGTTATAATCTGATTTCAGAATGCTTGTCGTTGTACATTCACATTTTTGTTTGCTGGTTTTCCAAACATCAACATAGTGAGCGTCCACAATTTGGACACTATATATCTTTCTTGAACATCGATGTGGATCAGGGTGGAAAACATGTATGGTTTTAAAATTGTCATCTGATGCAATTTTAATACATGATTGGTTTATGGGCCCATGGGCTTGTTTGTTTCTTCCAAAATTTTGAATTCATCGGGCCCATAGAACTGTTTGTGTACTTGGCTAGTTTTCAACCCGCAAGGCCAGTTTCTGAGCCCATTGGACGGTTTATTGGATTTAGGAGTTCTCAACCCGCAGGGCCAGTTTCCAAGCCCATTTGACTGTTTACCTGCTCCAGTTTTTTCCATTATAGAAATTGGTGAAGTCTGAGGCACATAATACGTCATCTGTTCTAATGTGCCGAACTGGATCGTTACTGCAACGGTCTCCATTAGTACTCTTCTGAGAGAAGAAAGTTAAATAAGAAATTTTTAACATAAATGGAGATGTATATATAAGAAATATCAAAGAAGAGAGGAGCATAAGGTCCCACCGGGCGTGCCATTTTGTTTCGTGGGATTTTGATAAAAAAAGAATTTCGTGTGACCTCGTCCCGGTGAATAAGGAATTCACCGTTAATTACTCGCGTTTGTGCGACACCTCCGTTTTAAGATATTTCCGCCCATTTTTTTTAAAGAATGTAATAAAAAAAAAACATACAAGAGTAACAAACAACAGATAATAAATAAATAGATAAAAAAATCAAATGTTGCTAACAACTTAATAGATCAAATAGAGAGAAAAAAAAATAATAAAATGAAATAATAAAATAAATAAAACCTAACATGTCTGTAGAATGCAGAACAAGAATAATGAATATTTTCATTCATAGTGCGGCGAGAATAACACAAAGGCATGCACCCAGCAGTAAGTAGAGGAAAAAAAAGACATATATATTAAGGAGAAGAAAATGGTGGAGAAAGTCTTGGCCAGATCATTTTCGATTGGAAGCTGGTGATGTTGAAGACGACGATCTCGACCGCGGCTGAGCGCTCACCTTCGGTATCCCTTCGATTGCTTGCCGCTGTGTTTCTTCCTTTTTCTTTGATTCTCCATACCCTCTTTTTTCTCCTTTTCTAATTCCCCTTTTTTTTTAATCCCCTCTCTAGGCTGTAGCTTTCTTTTTGGCTAGGTGTTCAGTGCCTTTCTGTGTTCTCATCCTTCCCCTTTTATAGATTCTCTTTTTTTTTAGGGTTTCTTTATCTTCTTGCTGTTGCTCTAGATGACTAAGTCATGGTCAAAAGTCCCAAATCTTCAGGGATTTCTGGCTTGACTGCTTTTAGATCCAGAAATATTTCAGATTTTTTTTCTTTGTGATTTAACCAATTCAGTGAGCTTCTAGATTATGGAAGCCTTGACCGAGTTTCTTTCGAATTATTCATAACTAGGCTTGATTTCGGAAGCCCAGTCATTGTACGATTTAAAGCCCAACAAAAGCCCCCTCGATCGAAGGTGTTCATAACTATATGGACGCGTTCGATTGAAACTCATCATGAGAACTAGATTTATTGCGAAAATCCCTAAAGAATTCCACCTTTTTAGGGATTATAATATATTTACTATGCATATATACTTTCTTGCCTCCGTTTCTCTTGTATATCATCTCTGTAGTTTTCAGTGAAACTACTTACTCAGTTTATTTTTTTTTTATTTTTTATTTTTTTCGTTTTACAATCATGTTTACAGAGATTCAACAGGCTAATCATAGGAAGACCATTGATGTTCCCCATCATGAGTCCATACAAGGCTTGAAATTACGATCAAACTTTATTGCTCCCAATTATTCCCTCATTACTGACTGTGTTAGGTATAGCAATGAAGTTATTTTTGGCTATCCAGACAGAGGAAAATTGAGGGAGAAGACTATTTCAGATGGTTTGTTTTTACAGCCATCAAGCTTTGACAATGGTATCCTTTCTTTTGCTCCCATGGGCAACGACATCATAAATGGCAATCTTTCTCCATGGCGTTCAGGTAATTTTGTTGGTCTTCATTATTTACGTCGTAGACAAGTCGAATGGACACAGTTGCTGTTGCATGCTTTTAAGTCCGAATTATGTAGGGCCAACATTTATAGGGCGGTATTGTTCTTTATTTCGTTATAAGTTGCCGAATATGATGCTTAAAGCCTTTCTTGAAGGTTGGAACAAATTAACCCACTCATGTCTTGTAAGAGCTGGGGAAATCAGTATTTCCTTTTGGGACGTGAAACATATTACAGGTTTACCAATTGACGGTGACATTTATTATGATGAGTATAATCCTTTTGAAATAGACTCATCATTGCAACAATTATATGATCGTTATAATGAGGGAAGATCTAATGTCTCTAGAGATGCTTGGATCAGTACATGGTTTGAACCTGATGAAGAGATTTATATAGAAAAAGCTCCCAGCAGAGATGATCCTTTTAGCGTGCAGACACATGACAATCGTTTGGATGATCCGTATTAGAAGTTCCGAAATCGTCAGCGTGTTAGTGGCAACATCTTTTTGGCAGCATTTTTGGCCTTTTGCCTTAGCGTGTTTGTGTTACCCTCAAATGATGGTAACGTGATTCGACCCGAGACGTTTAGCATGGCTCATAAAATGGCACGTGGTATCAAGGTAGCTCTTGCTGCACCTGTCCTTAGTTTAATATATGAGGCCTTTGATTTAATATCACAGAGTCAAGACCCTAATTGTTGTGAAGTTTGCTTTCCTATTCATTATTTGATTGGGTGGATAAGTCTCTATCTTCCATGGACTTTTACCCGTCCTAAAGACGATCCGACTCTCCCTTTGGTGATAATGGTGGCTGGTCTAAAAGTTAATGATCTTGGTCCTCATGGAGTTCGTATGATGTTTGGAAATATACGAGATGGTTGCATGCCTGATATCATCCAAACCTATTGAAAGAGGATTTTTTGAATTTACAAGCCTGGAGCTTAGCGACTTACGCGAAAGTACACTTGTAGATCGGACCACATTGACCAATGTCCAATTTGAATTTTAGTCAGCCTTAGACCTTGTCTCCTACCTTACCGCAGAGGCAATAAATATTTTCTCAATGCATATTATCCTCACCAACTCTCACCTGCTCCGATCGGTCGACCGAAACAACTATCGATCGACCGAAAGTCCTGAAATCTGCATAAACAGATTCAGCACCACACTCGGTCGACTCGCTACGGATCGTACGCTCGCGCCAGCGAGACTCCAACTATGCCAGCTCGTCCCCAACGCGACCACGCATGCATCCCCACACAACAGCAAGCCTCACAAGCACATGCAAGTCCAAGAAAAACATAATGCACACATACCCAACATGCGCAATAGGACTTAACCAAAATCTTTCAAACACTTACATTCAAGTCTAAAGCCAAACAAGAACTATAGACTATGAGAGACCTATCTCGTCCACGGACCTCACAATAATAATCTCAAGTCTAAGCATCAAGACATAACTATCACACTGAAAAATTACCATTGACATACTCCATTGGTATTCTTTGAGTAAGTCATTCAGTGAACTCATTCATCCAATGAGCACCTACACACTTGCTCCAGTGTCGACTACACGCGTAGTAATGAGATCACTACTCTCATCGTATGAGTAAGCAAGCTGTGTATTAGTCTTTCCGGTGACATTGAGCCCCTATTCAATGCACCTACGACTAGGAGCATTTTGGATTTTGGTTTATAAAACATTAGGTCTTATTATCATGATCAACTATCACGATCCTAATTCTGTTGCCTTTGTCCATGGCGTTTATCACATATATTCATACAATATATAAACATGACGATGCGATAAATAAACAAATAACCATAATCAAGTAAAGGAAAAGTGTTTATTACAAAAGTATGTTCGCCAATATATCAAATATAATTGGCCTTTAGGGCATTTATCCTTTCAATCTCCCACTTGAACTTAAAGCCAATTGCTAATGCGTCTCACCCCCATCTTGTCGAAATGGCTCTCAAACATCTTTTGAGAAAGTGCCTAGCTATGTTGTCTTTTGCGTCAACCTTTTGTATTTTGATTTCGCCTCTCTCAATGAATTCTCTAATCAAATGAAAGCGTCTCAGAATGTGTTTGGATATCTGATGAGACATTGGTTCCTTTGCTTGCGCAATAGCCCTGTTGTTATCACATAACAACGGCATAGGATCCTGTATCCCTAGAACCAAGTTCAGCAAGAAAGTTTATCATCCAAATAGCCTCTTTTGTAGATTCTAAAGCATCAATGTATTTGGCCTCTGTAGTTGAGTTGCTATAGTCGGTTGCTTGGAACTTTTTCAACTAACCGCACCGTCATTCAGGGTAAGACGAACCTTGAAACAGATTTGCTGTCATCCTTATCTGATTGGAAGCTTGAGTCCGTATAGGCTTCAACTTTCAACTCTGATCTGCCACTATATACTAAGAAGATATTCTTAGTTCTTCTCAAGTACTTAAGGATACTCTTAACGGCAGTACTCCAGTGACCTCTATCGGGATCAGATTGATATCTCTCTGGTCGGGTACACAGAATTGCATACATAATCGACCCAATTACAGATGCATGTGGGATATCCTTTATGCGATCTCCTTTCTGGCGTTTTATGTGACATGCCTTTACAGAGCTGAATTATATGATTATACGGCAAGAACCCTTTCTTGCTATTTTTCATGCTAAACCTCTTTAGCACTTAGTCAATATAATTGGATTAGGACAATCCTATTATCTTCTTAGATATATCTCTATAGATAATGTCTAGGACGTAGGAAGCTTCTCCCAAATCTTTCATGGAGAATTGCTGCGATAACCAAACTTTTATTGATTGCATCGTTAGAACATCATTTTCAATAAGTAGTATGTCATCTACAAACAATACCAAAAAAGTAATAGCATTCTCGCTAACTTTCTTGTATACACAGTTCATCCTCATTTTTGATAAAGTCAAACGATTTGACTATCTCATCAAACCGGATGTTCCAACTTCGAGAAGCTTGTTTAAATCCATAAATGGACCTCTTTAGCTTGCATACCTTGCTTTCACTCCCAGTAGAGATAAAGCCCTCGGGTTGTGTCATGTACACATCCTCTTCGAGGTTTCCATTCAGGAATGTCGACTTTACGTCCATTTGCCATATCTCATAGTCATGAAATGCAGCTATCGCAAATAATATTCGAATGGATTTAAGCATCGCTACTGGTGAGAAGGTTTCGTCATAATCGACCCCTTGCTTTTGTCTGAAGGCTTTAGCCACCAGTCTGGCTTTGTAGGCATTGCCGTCTGCTCCGATCTTCTTCTTGAAGACCTATTTGCACCCAATGCTACTCACTCCCTCAGGTGCATCCACTAAGTTCCAAACCTCATTGGTACTCATGTAATCTATTTCGGAAATCATTGCTTTTAGCCACTTCCTGCTGTCGCTAATCTACATAGCTTCTATGTAGGAGTTTGGCTCGTCATCCACTATGACTTGCATTTCTTGGTTTTCATCAGCTATGTAAATGAATTTCTCAGGTTGCATTCGCTTCCTGGAAGATCTCATAACAGTTTGTGGTACATTTGGTTACACTACTATTTTTGGGTTCGAAACATGATTAATATTATTTTCCAGCCCTTGAGTTTCTTCAAGTACATACCTCATTTCCACAACAACCATCTAGCAGGAATTCCTTCTCAAGGAATATTGTATTTCTGGCAACAAACACATTTTGTTCTTGTGGATACCAGAAGTAGTATCCAAGACCCTACCTTGGATAACCGATGAAATAATATTTTTCCGATCTTGTTTCCAGCTTATCAGGATACTTTTTCTTGATATAAGCAGGACAACCCCAGATCTTAACAAATATAAGACCAGATTTCTTCCCTCTCCATATCTCATATGGAGTTGTATCCACATATTTACTGGAAACCCGATTTAGTATGTGCGCTGCAGTTTTCTAGAGCATAGCCCCAGAAGGTAACGGGAAGTGTACTGTGACTCATCATAGAACGAATCATGTCTAACAAAGCTCTGTTCCTCCTCTCAGACACTCCATTTAATTGGGGCGTATAAGGGGGAGTTCACTGTGAGAGAATCCCATTCTCCTTAAGATATTCTGTAAACTCAATATTCAAGTATTCTCATCCACGATCTGATCGTAGTGTTTTAATACTCTTTCCAGTTTGCTTATATACTTCATTCTTATATTTTTGAATTTCTCAAAAGATTTGGATTGTACTTCATTAAGTACACATATCCAAATATAGAGAGATCGTCTGTGAATGTAATGAAATAACAGTAGCCACCTTTAGCATTTGTAGTCATGGGTCCATATACATCAGTATGCACCAGCTCTAGCAACTCCTTTGCTCTCTCTCTAGGTCTAGTAAATGAAAATTTGGTCATCTTTCCTTTAAGACAAGGCTCACAAAGTAGAGTATGTTTTATAAACATCCTGTTCAATTAACCTCTCTTTATAGAGTTTGTTTAGTCTTGTCTCACTGATATGACCAAGTATACAATGCCAAAGATATGTCTCGTTTACGTTTTTCTATTCATCTTTATAGGTTGTTCGATATTGTACACTTCATGAAGTGTATCAATGAAATAGAGATCATCACATAATGTACCAGAACCATAAAAGTCGTTTTTGAATGAAAATGAACAATTATTGTTCTCAAATACGAATTTAAAACCACTCTAACAAAGAGTTGAAATGTAAATCAAATTTTTATTAAGTGCAGGTACAAAATAGCAACCCATAAGCTCTAGTATTCTTCCGGTAGGCAATCCGATCTCGTACGTCCCTACAGCCAGTGCAGCAACTCTTGCTTTGTTGCTAACTCTAAGGTCAACTTCTCCTTTCACCAATCTTCTAGGATTCTTTAGTCATTGCATCGATATGCAAATGTGTAAGACACATTGGTATATAATACCCAATTTAAAGAATCTTTACTAGAGAGATTGATCTCAATAATAAACACACCTGAGGGTTTGGGTTCCTTAGCATTTTTCACCTTCTCAAGGTGAACTTTGCAGTTCCTCTTCCAGTGTCTAGTTTTGCCACATTCAAAGCACTTGTTCTCGGTCTTAGAATCGGCTTTCGCCTTATGTTAGCATTTTCCTTGGCTTTCATGTTATTCTTGGCAGCGACGGTCTTTTTGTTCTTCTTGGAACCATTGGACTTTCCATTGGTCTTAGAAATACTAGCCACCATCACAGCCTTACCCTTGTCCTTCGCGACAGAGCTCTCAGCAGCCCTCAGCATGTAGAGGAGTTCTGTAAGGGTTGCCTCCGACTTATTCATGTTGAAGTTCAGGACAAATTGAGTATCGGAGGGCAGGAGTGATTGAAGGATTAAGTCGACACTCAACTCGTGATCCATCGCAAGTCCAAGTTGCCCAAGTCGCTCGATCAAATCGATCATCTTGAGAACATGGATCTGCACGGAGTCTCCTTCATTCATCCTAGCCCTGAAAAGCTCCTTAAACATCTCAGATCTAGCAGTCCTATCAGGTTCAGTATAAAACTCCTTCAAACGTAGCATTATACTAGCACTATTCAGATTTTCGTGCTGAAACTCATTGCACATGGAAGCCAAGATGATACACTTCGCAAGTATCTCATCTTGCTTCCATTGGTCAGCCTGAACTCGCTCATCATCAGTGGACTGTTCGTTAAGAACAGTAATGAGACACTCGAGAACATATTCTACCTTTTGAATATCGAGGACTAGTTTAACTTTGCACAACCAATTGATATAGTTCGGTCCAGTCAAATTGTTCGCATCAAGAATGTTATATATAGACAAACCACTCATCTACATGCATTCAAAAATACAAAAATAAAAGACATATTAGCATGCAATTATTTATTTGAAATAAAATATCAAATATATTATGGTTAACTCTAAATGATGCTCCCACTATTCGTTCTACGATCATGCAATTTTCAAACATGAGAAGAAAATCATATTCTTAGTGAGATTAAAAGGACCCAATCAGCAAAAGTGTAATCTCATATTTACATGACGACTACATTTTTTTTGATCGGTAGACAACATACTTTATCAATTACATTTCTATATAACTCCTTATCTTAGCCGCTAATTATTCATGGCCTTGCGTTTTTCGCAATAAACCATAATAATATTCAAGTATAACCTTCATTCAAGTGGCATAAAACTATGAGACAAGTCTTTGCGTTTTTCGTAACGAGACTTATCTAATCGATTTACCCACTTACACACCAATATGTGAGAAAGATTAATGCCCAGTGTTTTACCTACATATCAATGCGTTTACATATCAAGTCAATTAGGTCAAACACTTGACTTATTACATCATTAATGGAGGACGTCTAAGGTTTTTCGCAAAGCTAAAAACATATATATATACTTGAATTTAAAACCGAAGGTTTAGGAAATCAGATTTTAAGCAAATTATTCTTTCAAGGTCTCATTTTATTATCATAACATGCATTTCTATGTTTGATCATAACATGACATATATCACATACAAGGCATGTTACAAACTACCAGATGATTATGGACATCTACCTAATCCACTCGAGCTACTGAGTGGAGTTCTAACGTGTATGTAGCAGCTTGCATCCGATACACTTGATTGTAATCCCTCAAATTCCTTCTCGAACTTCTTCGTCCCTCCGTGAACCCTTCAGGTTCTTCTATTACATGATATTTTATATCCTAATACAATCTTTTCTAAAAAGCAAAAAAGGGATTAAAAAAAATAATAATTGTACGGAAACTTGCTTTTCGAATAGAGAGATGCATAGCACGCAGGGTATGAAAATTACATTACAAAAATTCCTAATACATACAATCTAGAACGGCCTAATCCATGATCACCCTTCACCACGCAATCCATCTATATCACATATGAATAAACAAAATAAATACGATTATTCGATCACGACGACCTAAAAATGTATCGGATCAAATTTCATAATTTAGTTCGTTTAGGGTTTTATATCCAACTCGTAGTTAGTGTGCGGTAAATACATGCATCGCATATAAATTATAATATTAACAATTAATATTATTACGTCATGATCAAATATTGACGATTATTATAGCAAAGCCAAAGATAGCTCTGATACTACTGTTGGGTTATCGGGGTTGAAAAACACATCAGATGCGCAGCGAAAATTTAAAACAATGATCCCCGTGTACCAGAATACAGGATCACATTGAAAGCTATAATAATCGAAATTCATACATCGCATGTAAAAATAAGCATGATATAATAAAATTAATCTAATTAGTTTTATCATGATCCTATCATGCTTCTAATTACGGTACGAGTTTATCGAAATACCTTGGCAGGTCGAACACGCTATAATACGTTCCTCGGATTCTGATGAATTGAGCCGCAAAAGTACCCGACCTTTAATGCTAGTCCACGCTGAGACGCTCGTGGAACCGAAATCCGATTTAATCGAATTAAATCAGATTTGGGCCGGTGTGGATCGGATCCAAGAAGGCCCGCTAAGAAGAACAGTTTTCTTCTTCCTCCCGCTTGGGTTTCAGTCGATGCTGCCGATCAACCGCTGCTCCTCACCGTTGATCCTCACCGGCGCAATCTCTGTTTGCCGGTCACTTGGCGTCTCCGTCGTCTCCTCAACTCGCCGGTGTGTGTAGTCGCCGAAAGTTTTTACGAGCTCGGCGTCGTGCAACGGTTGCACGCAGTGACGAGATGCCGTGGACCGCCAGAGCTTGAAGTCGTCCCCGTCGGCTTGCCGAGGTGTGGAGCGTCGGAGGTTCGTCGAAGCACGAAGTCTTGTGCAATCGGCCGGAAGCTTCACCGAACGCCGAAGAATCGGTTCTGAAGCTTACCGTCGTCTCTCATCGGCGACGCATGCCGGAGGGGGAGGTGGTGGAGGCGGTCGACCGGACGTGGAGTGCTCACCGTGCTAGCGTATGGTTTCTACTCGTCGCGGTCGGCGCCGTCTCTCTTCTTCCTTCTTGTTTGCTCGAAGTTCGGTTGCAAGAACATATATCTAGTTTTCACGTATTACATGAAAATTCCAATTATTTGCTATTTTGCAAAATCATCCCCATGAATTTTGCAAACTCTTAGTCTAACATATTGAACATTGGCAAATGCAGCCCCTCAGATCAAGTTTTTGGTTTTTCACGATCGCATCTCATTTGCGTGTGATCCATTAGGTTCAGTACCACGCCGATAGTGAATAAATAGTTAATTCAACTAATTAACAAATAATTAATTCAATGACATTTTCTATTAGCAGATGATAATTAAGTGAGTTATTATATTTTAGCACTTGTTTAGGCATTCAAGTTATCAATATTATATTTATATGATTTAAAAGTTAATCTTATATAAAAATAAGCATGTAAATATTAAAAAAAAAAAACTTTTGCAGTGTCCCTATTGATGGATTTATTGAGCCTAAATAGTAGAAATCACAACAAATAAATTTCGGAATTAACCAATAAATACAGAAAATTATTAATTAACTAGCTAACATTTTGCAATATATCACCATAATGAAATTATTAATTAGTAAACAATAAATCAGTAAAACTTAAAACAACTGCCTCAATTGAGAATGATGTAACAGTTAAAAATAAACCAACAGTTAAAGAATACTCTATTTTAGACTTCATTCAAGGAATACAACATCCTTAGGCCCCTGATCAGATCACCAGCCTAGGAAGCATTATATAGGCGCTGCTGAACGACACAATAACACAGCAATTCTAAAAACTGTTTGGACTATGACGTGATAGGTGTTGATTATAAATCAAATTTAAAGTTTATTTTATTATATATATTATTTTATTTTAATTGTCAAGAAGGGCATTTTAGATATTTTACCAAGTTAAATTTCGCAGCCAAATCCTTGCTGGGATCTCTTTTCTATTTCCAATAAAATGTCATTATTTTAGCTTGTATAATAAGTTATTCTTTGAGTGGGGAAGATAACCATTTCTTTAATGTATATGGAAAAGAGATCCTAGCACGTAAAAAGAAGACTTTTGGGTGTGATTTCTCTGCATTGCTCCAGAACCGAGCTCTCTGTTTTTCTTCTTCTTCTTCTCTGCTTGATCACTCTCTGGAGGAGTTTGATTCTCTTCCAAGAAATTTATTTGATCATTCTTTAAACTCCATAGTCAAATATTTTCAAGCTCACTCTCAAAGAAAAAACTCGGTGGTGTCTCACTCGACTCCGAATCGTGCAAATCGAAGACCGAAGGGTCGTTGTATCTCCGTCGAATCTGCTAGAGAGACCCTTGCACGGGGCGGCAAATATTCGATTGGATTGATGGATTTATTGAGCCTAAATAGTAGAAATACACAACAAATAAATTTCTGAATTAACCAATAAATACAGTAAATTCTATACAAAATAATAACTAAATAAAAATTACCAATAACTATCACCACTTCAAGATATTCCAAATAACCTACAAAACAACAACTCAAAATAAAAGTAAGGCTAGAAATTTAACCGGTCGAGGCGTGCGTAGCACTTGTCCCAATCGAATATTTGCCGCCCCGTGCAAGGGTCTCTCTAGCAGATTCGACGGAGATACAACGACCCTTCGGTCTCCGATTTGCACGATTCGGAGTCGAGTGAGACACCACCGAGTTTTTTCTTTGAGAGTGAGCTTGAAAATATTTGACTATGGAGTTTAAAGAATGATCAAATAAATTTCTTGGAAGAGGATCAAACTCCTCCAGAGAGTGATCAAGCAGAGAAGAAGAAGAAGAAGAAAAACAGAGAGCTCGGTTTTGGAGCAATGCAGAGAAATCACACCCAAAAGTCTTCTTTTTACTTGCTAGGATCTCTTTTCCATATACATTAAAGAAATGGTTATCTTCCCCAGTCAAAGAATAACTTATTATACAAGCTAAAATAATGACATTTTATTGGAAATAGAAAAGAGATCCCAGCAAGGATTTGGCTGGAAAATTTAACTTGGTAAAATATCCAAAATGCCCTTCTTGACAATTAAAATAAATAATATATATAATAAAATAAACTTTAAATTTGATTTATAATCAACAATCCCCCACATAAATCAAATTTGAAATTTTTGAAAATAAAACATATCGATAGAAAACACATAAAAATCATTAAATAGCTAATTTCAAATATTAATAACATTGTGCAATAGGCAAAGAGTACCTTCCGGGTTTGAACTCTTGCTTAGTGATAATTGCATTGGCCCGTGAAGAACTCGATGGACATACGCCTTGAATCGGTCTTCATTCTCGGATTCAAACAACATCACACACAATGCCACTCGGTATTGGTGTCTCGCGGTTGTGCACTTTTCGATCATGCACACATGTATCTATTCATGTGTGTTTTAGGATCGCCGTTATCCATAATCGCGACCCCACGATTCCACACATATAGGTGAGTCCTCTAAGGGTGTAAGCAAGTCAAACCACCCCGTCTCATGGATCTCGGACTCATTCGGGATCTTGTTTAACTTAAGAGGATTACCCTTTTAAAACCTCTTTAGTTATGTATAAATTATTTGTATAGCTCATTTATCCCTCCGCGGACATGGCTCTCAAATAAGTTCCCTCCTTTTTACACTTGCTCTCTAAAAGCACTCACTCGTCATAGGGATGGGCCACAGTTGCGAGTGCTATATCACATAGGTCACTCGTTCGGCTCGTTCTTCCCTTTGAACCTCCCGAGGAGGTAGGGTTTCCACCGCGGTGACCTTTATTACGGCATTACACCCATCCCCCTCGACGATTCCAAAACCACCGTTTTGGACAAGGGTTTTGTCAAATGATCAGCTAGATTATTTTCTGATTTGACATGTCGTAATACAACTATGCCTCTCTTTAGTTTGTATCGTATGGACTGATGTCGCACTTTTAGATGCCTATTCATATGCACATCTGCATTCTCTTGGTTGCATTTTTCAATAGCAGTCCTGCAATCACAGTTTATCGCAATAGGAGATAGAGGCAATGAAACAAAAGGAATATCATGCATTATATCTCTAAGCCATTCGGCTTCTATGCATGCAGTATCTAGGGCAATAATCTCATATTCCATAGTGCTTCTAGCTATGACAGTTTGTTTACAAGATTTCCAAGATACAACAGCTCCACCAAGTATAAACACATATCCTGATGTAGATTTTACATCTTGAGAGTCACTAATTCAATTAGCATCACAATAACATTCTAAGAACTTAGGAAATCCAGTAAAGTGAAGACTATAGATAGATGTCCCTCTCAAGTAACCTATTACTCTATCTAGTGCTCTCCAATGTTCATGACTAGGATTATTTGTATACCTACATAGTCTATTTACTGCATAAGCTATGTCAGGCCTAGTATAGTTCACCAAAAAACCTAGTGACCCAATAATTTGTGCATATTTGTTCTGTCCTACAGGTTCACCATTATGTTTCAGTAATGATAAATTAGTCTCTAAAGGAGTTGGATAGAGCTTTGTATCTTGGTAACCAAACTTATTTAATAAACTGTCAACATAATGAGATTGAGATAAGATAATACCGTTGCCATCACGTATCAATCTCACATTTAAGATAACATCTGCTTGCCCTAAATCCTTCATATCAAAGTTAGCACATAATAACGCTTTAGTATAATCAATAATCTGCATGCTAGTGCCAAACATGAGAATATCATCAACATAAAGGCATAAGATAATTTTATCTTCTCCAACTACTTTATAGTAGACACATTCATCTGTAGAATTTATTTTGAAATCAAAAGAAAGCAACACTTTATCAAACTTCTCATGCCATTGTTTAGGGGCTTGTTTAAGACCATAAAGAGATTTATTCAATTTACATACTTTCTCTTCATGCCCTTTTATCACAAACCCTTCAGGTTGTTGCATATAGATTTCTTCATCTAAATCACCATTTAGAAAAGCAGTTTTCACATCCATTTGATGAATATGCAGATTATAAATAGAAGCAAGTGCCACCAAAATTCTAATAGTGGTAATGCGTGCTACAGGAGCATAAACATCAAAATAATCTATACCGGGCTTTTTAGTGTAGCCTTTTGCAACGAGTCTAGCTTTGTATTTATCTACGGCACCATCGGGTCTTAACTTCTTCTTGAATACCCATTTACAACCTATGGCCTTAGAACCGGGAGGAAGATCTACTAAATCCCATGTATGATTTTGCAAAATAGAATCTAATTCAATCTTAACGGCCTCTTTCCAAAATGGACTATCTATAGAATTCATGGCGGCTTCATAAGTTGTAGGATCATTTTCAACATTCATAACAAAATCATCACCAAAATCTTTTTGTGTTCTAACCCTCTTACTTCTTCTCAATTCTTGAGAATCAGTTTCATTGGATTGTGTTTGTGGTGTAGAAGTACTAGGTTGAGCTACTGTAGGTGTTGTGGCAAGGTAAGGAAAACAATTTTCAAAGAACACAACATCTCGGGCTTCTAAAATAGTATTAGGAGCAATATCAGAAATATCGGAATTAATTACTACAAATCTATAGGCGTTACTATTTATAGCATAACCAACAAATATGCAATCAACAGTTTTTAGACCTATTTTATTAGTTTTGAATCTAGGCACCTTCACTTTGGCGAGGCACCCCCACACTTTGAGATAAGTCAAATTCGGTGCTCTACTTGTCCATAGTTCATAAGGTGTTTTATCTCTAGACTTTGTGGGCACACGGTTTAAAACATAACAAGCAGTTAAAATAGCTTCCCCCCACAAATTTTCAGGTGCACCGGAACTCCGGAGCATGGCATTGACCATATCCATCAAAGTTCTATTTTTCTTTCTGCTACCCCATTAGATTGGGGAGAGTAAGGAGCGGTCACCTCATGAATTATGCCAGACTCTTCACAAAAGGCTACAAATTCATTGGAAGTATATTCACCGCCACGGTCGGATCTCAAAATTTTTATTTTCTTTTCTAACTGATTTTCAGCCTCTGTCTTAAATAAAATAAATTTACTCATGCATTCACTTTTAGCTTTCAACATATAAATATAACAATATCTAGAATAGTCATCAATAAAAGTTATAAAATACTTACTACCTCCACGAGTAAGCTTACCACCATCACAAATATCACTATGGATAAGCTCCAAAAGATCACTATCCCTGTCTACAGACTTGAAAGGAAGCTTAGGCATCTTTGCTTCAACACATATATCACATTTATCATGAGTTAAATCACAAGAAGGTATTAAATTCATGCTCATCATTTTCTTAATAGAATTATAATTCACATGACCTAACCGTCCATGCCACAAAGATGACGATGAATAGTTATTGGTAATTTGGAATAGTTTGGAATATCTTGAAGTGGTGATAGTTATTGGTAATTTTTATTTAGTTATTATTTTGTATAGAATTTACTGTATTTATTGGTTAATTCAGAAATTTATTTGTTGTGTATTTCTACTATTTAGGCTCAATAAATCCATCAATCCAATCGAATATTTGCCGCCCCGTGCAAGGGTCTCTCTAGCAGATTCGACGGAGATACAACGACCCTTCGGTCTTCGATTTGCACGATTCGGAGTCGAGTGAGACACCACCGAGTTTTTTCTTTGAGAGTGAGCTTGAAAATATTTGACTATGGAGTTTAAAGAATGATCAAATAAATTTCTTGGAAGAGAATCAAACTCCTCCAGAGAGTGATCAAGCAGAGAAGAAGAAGAAGAAAAACAGAGAGCTCGGTTCTGGAGCAATGCAGAGAAATCACACCCAAAAGTCTTCTTTTTACGTGCTAGGATCTCTTTTCCATATACATTAAAGAAATGGTTATCTTCCCCACTCAAAGAATAACTTATTATACAAGATAAAATAATGACATTTTATTGGAAATAGAAAAGAGATCCCAGCAAGGATTTGGCTGGAAATTTAACTTGGTAAAATATCTAAAATGCCCTTCTTGACAATTAAAATAAAATAATATATATAATAAAATAAACTTTAAATTTGATTTATAATCAACACCTATCACGTCATAGTCCAAACAGTTTTTAGAATTGCTGTGTTATTGTGTCGTTCAGCAGCGCCTATATAATGCTTCCTAGGCTGGTGATCTGATCAGGGGCCTAAGGATGTTGTATTCCTTGAATGAAGTCTAAAATAGAGTATTCTTTAACTGTTGGTTTATTTTTAACTGTTACATCATTCTCAATTGAGGCAGTTGTTTTAAGTTTTACTGATTTATTGCTTACTAATTAATAATTTCATTATGGTGATATATTGCAAAATGTTAGCTAGTTACCAGTTCATTGGAAATTGGAATGATTTTCTCTAATAATGAACTTGAAATTGTTTCTTCATTCTTTATTTTTGTTTTTTATTTTTTATTTTTTATTTGTTGAACTTACTAAAGTTTCTCCCAAGTTCTTTGTACTAGCCACTTTGTTTTTTTGTAATTATTTTTGATCAAACGTGATTTCCCAAAGTCTGAATCAAATCACTATAGCATCACACCAAGTGCCAGGCCGATTGAAAGAGATGAAAGTTTTGGTTCCTGAACAAAAAAGTGGAAAGGATTATGAGAAGAAAGGACATCGTTCTGATCCGGAAAAGATGGACTATCAAGGAAGTTCATGGAGGAATGAACAGAAAGTAAAAACACAAGGGACATGGAGAAGCAACTAGAAATCGGTCTCCTGAGCCTGATATCTGGTCTAAACCGATTTGAAGAACCAATGCCTGATGCACCAGGACCACAGTTGGGTTAAAGGAACCTCTGCTTGCAGCTCGCCAAGCATTTTCAAGGTCTGTTTCATACAACCAGCAGGGTTTGTTTGGAAGATCTCGGTGCCTTCCTCCTGCCTGAGAGTGGCCTGCGCCTGTATTCAGCATACGTCCAGATACATCACAATGGGTATATCTGTAATTTTGATATTTGGTGCGGATCACGAGGCGCATGTGAAGATTAGTTGTGTGTGATTTATTGGGTAGTTTGTTTAGGGTGAGTAGTTTTTTCCTTTTCAAAAATGAAGAAGAATAAAGTGAGTCAAAATAAAGCGAGGCCATGGGATTTCACATTTTCATTCATTGTTGCAATCTCTTTATTTTATTTTCACGAGGTAGATTGCTCTGGGGGATATGTCATCAGCGTGCCCTGATGGCCAAAAACCTTCAAACATTTGAAAATTCGCAACTTAAGAGACTAGCGGGTTAATAACTTGTGATAATATTACAACATTTCATTTCGTAGGGGAAGACAGGGAAAAAGCAAATGAGAGCTTTTAAAAAAAAAAAAAAAAATTCAAGTGTAGTTCTGAAAGTTACCACCACCATATCTGATTGAAATGTTTTCTCAGGCTTCGTGTTTTTTTTTTTTTTTTTTTTTTTTTTTTTTTTTTGAGAAATACTGAGGTGGAGAACCCACCAAAGTCGCTTCATTCAATTAGTCAATGAAGAAGCAAAATACAAAAAGTACGGAGCTAAAATAGTTCCATACAAATTAAAAATAAAATAAAAAATAGATAGTAAAGTTACAGAGCTCGGACGGCAAAGGCTTTCTCAAGCTTTATTATCTGCATTAAAGTTTGTTTTCCCTTTTTGTTTTTGCTACATTCATTCTTGGGTTAACAATTTGCCCCCCTCTAGCAAGAAATCATATCTAATGATCACTCCCGACATTTCATCATTATATATGTCAGCAGTACCAATTAAGTTTTAACATAGAGCACTTGTAGACATACCAACTTTTAAAAGTCAAAATAACTAAAAAAATTTTAGAATTAGAGGAAAAACATGTAAGTGAAGTTATACGAAAATTCAAAATTTTTGAGCTATTTTGAATTTCAAAAGTTGATCTGCCTAGTCAGCACCATCTGACATGTAGAGTGATGACATATTGATGAAGGTCACTAAATCTAATTACTTCTCTCTTAGCAGTTACTTCCGTCTCTCTACTGGTTTGGAGTAACACGTTCTTTTCTTTTTTTTTTTGTCTTCTTAACCTTTTGCTGTTATCATGAATACATAGGTCTCACTATTGATATTATTATGAACATGTTCATTGTATTATCATGAATGCATAGGTCTCACTATTGATATTATTATGAACGTGTTTTTTGTATTATCATGAATGCATAGGTTTCACTATTGATATTTTGATTTGTTAGTTTTTGGTCGAAGTTCGTCCATGGCTTGTACGTCGTGCTGTGAGCTAATGTAATCAGAAAATGAAACTTGAACTTGGTGGGGCTGTTCAATTCATACATGTCTTGAAATATACAAGGTGGGTGAGTCGTTTTTCGTCGTCATCATAAGAAAGTTCAGCCTCAGATGCTTCTAAAGGTCTAAGATCTTTGAGGAAATTTTGAAGCTTTAGAACAAGAAGGCTGTTGGAGCAAAAGCTGGAACCATTACTGGAATTCCAGTGTCCCTGCAATAATATTATCAACAAAGATGTAAATTTTAAGAAACAAATTTCCCAGTACTAGCATAATTATAAAAGATAAAGATTTAAAAGTACAATATAAAAGAAAGAAATACGCTTTTCTTCATTTTTTTTAAAAAACTTTGAAATTGTATATTTATTTACTGTTTTGATTATATTTACTTCTACTATTGCAATGCTCATCACCAGACGATGAGAGATTGAACGTATCGAAATGTGAGGTTACTGTCCAAATTGGTTTCCGTAAACCTCTGCAGTCTTTTGCGAATGCACGGAATAATAATGCTATCTGTGGAATGTCGAACGATGTATGTCGAGACATGGGTAATAAGTCTGACGGTTCAGAGCTGAGATGGTGGAGCCAGAGAAAACACCACTTTAAATTTGGTAGCTTGGCAGGTCTATAACAATCGGCGTATTTGTCAGCTAAAAGTTTTTCGGTTGTCCTATATATATATATATATATATATATATATATATATATATATATAAAGTAGTAAAAAAGCATGACTATAAAGTAGTCAAACAAAAAAAAAAGATATAATCCAAGTCCATGTTAATCGTTGTGTCCTAACTTTTGCACGATTTATAATAGTGGCTAATGGATACCAGTGGACACGACACCGAAATGGTTGATACGAGTTGAACTTTTAATATACGACCTAATCCATTATCAAATGCAAAAATATTCCTCCTGATCCTATCCAACCACATATATTCTTTTCTTCTCGTGAAAGATCTCTGAAGCTTATCTTCTTCTACAACACTACTATAGATATCAATATAGTGGGAATGGGTCCCCAAATGGATTCAACTATTAAATAGCTCTGGTTGTAATATAATAATAAATAGGCCGATATACAAAGTTCTCTCCAATAAAATTTTTTTTTTCTTCTATGGGATTGAAGCCTTCTTTGTGCAAGGCAGCATTCGGTCGACCTTCCAACCAGAAAACAAACAAGCATGGGGCAGCGGGCGGAATTCATTTATGCGTCTATAATCTCAACCTAAGTGATATGCAGAGGTTGGGAAGTTCTAACGGAACTCCAACGTAGAGAACATACAAGCCGGCTAATTTCATCCACAATAGATTTACAACCAGCTATTTTTATAACATACCGAGGAGAAACTATCCCAAATAGCCCATCCTAAACTCAGCAATCGCCGCAACCTCCAAGATAGGCCGTCGCATAATCAGCGATGAAGGGCAAAATCGATCGAGAGAGGAAGCACGGGGATAAGAGCGACGAATCGCGAGCGAAGGCCACAGATTCGCAAGGAATCGGCGATCAGAGCAACCTCCTATTGGAATCACAGATCAAAAGGCAAGATTGATCGAGAGAATGAGGAGATCGCGAGCTAAGGACGAGAATCGCACGCGAAGACCAGAGATGTCGCAGTTTCAACTGCAGCTAGGGTTAGCAAATTCAACGCTCGCGCACGGGAGTTCCAACCGCGGCCTCTCACATCGCAGTTTCAACTGCTGTGGCTCGCGTCGCAACTGCAGCGCCTTGCATGCGGGCCCCACCAACTGCAGTGAACCAAACGACGGAGTTGCAACTGCTGCGTTCGAAATGCTGCAGTCCGAACGCATACATAGCAAACCAAACACACACTGCGAAGATCTATAAATATTCGGGATGTCGTGCGCATAATGGATATGCAATCTCAACCTTGCAATTGCTCGTTCATGTGGCAGACATCCTACCAGCCAGCTCACTAAGACGCCACTTTTGTTTTAGGCGGACACTTTACCAGCCTAAAATGCAACTTAATTTTTTTTTTCTTTTTCTTTTTATTTCAGATTTTAATGAGGTCAATTTGGGTATGCCACTTGTTAAGTCTTGAGATAAGAACAGAGCCTAATCACGTCGCTCTGTATTGAAAACGATCCATCAGATCCCAACCCCATGTTCTACGCAATTTCTCTCTAGCCGTCTGATCGTGTCAAACATGATCCGACGGATTCGGTGATTTCGTCGGATCCACCAAGATTAGGATAATCATGATCAACCAGTAGACCGACTTAATCGAACTTAAATTATTCCCTGTTTTAAAGGAGTAAATTAATTTTTCAGCCAGAAAAAAAGGATTGATTGATGGCTTACTGTACTAACCTATTTAATTATTAATATAATAAGATGAGATATAGCATATTTGTATATTATATTATAGGGGTGACAAATAAACTTAAATCTATTTTGGTGAGTAGTTTGATATATGTGTATCGATTAGGCAAGGGTTTAAACATCTGCCTCTCTCTTATTTATTGTTATTATTCTTATTTTTAAACCAATAAAATCTTGCATCTTCTCCGCCGATTCATAGCATCATCCATTCTATTCTTTCTACTATAATTATCTGCATATTGAAATCCTAAAGTTTAGTTTGAAAGCTTAAAATCTTTCCCTCTATTTCTAATTTATTTGACGCTGCTATTTAAAAATTTTGGATTCGACTTTGACCGACTTCAAAATTTCCCCTCATGCAATTGGCTCGAAAAGTTACAAATTCGTTCTATAACGAGGGAAAATAGAGCAACCGCCGTATATTTAACTCTTATTCCAGTGACAAAGAGTTCTCTCTGATTACATTTACATGTGTTTTAACGATCTAAACAAAATAATTACTGCGGAGGCAGAATCTTTCATATTATCTTAAAAATACGATAACGAAACTATATCATGATTAATCTTCGTTAAAAAACGGCCTCATCCACCTTTCTTTTTTTTTTTCTTTTTTTTTTTTTTAAGTTCCTTACATACGAAAAAACTTTCGCCCATTTGCTACGAAATATAGGATGACTAATACGAACGGCTCTAAGAAGAAGGTGAGTTGCTGAGTTCGATTCATGCAATTGGCGCAAAAATTTTACAAATTCTAAACAGAGGAACAATAGATCAAAGTCGAACTATATTAGAAATTCTGTGAGACCGCAGTTTGTAATTCAAGATTAAGATCAATAAAATATTACCTGTAATCATCTCTAACAGATGGAGGAATCACTCTTCCCTTCTTCGCCGCCTTCGCCTTCCCCGTTCCGCCACTCTTCCTTCCCGCTACCGCAGCAGTCGCAGCGGAGGCCACGCGATCTTCAGAGATTGAGCCGAGCGAGGGCCGCCAGTGCGCCGCCGATCCGATCGCCGTCGACCTCCTCCCCCGCCGCTTCTCCGCCGCCGCGGTTCCCTCTGCACTACTCTGCGGCGTCTGCGGTTCCGCGGCGGCCGGACGACCACAAGGTACGAACTCAAGAAACCTCATCTCTTAGTACTACTAGCAGTGATTTAATAAAGGACCGGAATTGCTAGAATTTACGAGCACTACCACTGGTGCTGGGAAGGAAGAAGAGGGAGAAGTTCCATTTTCTTTCTTCCTCTGCGGTTTGAAATGAATTGCTTCTGGGAAGTTATTTATAGGGACTTTATTAGCTGCTAAGTGGACCGCTACGAGCACTTATTGAAACATCGTATCCCAGGATAAATTCTTGCTCGTAAAAACATCCGACTATTTAACCGAATATTTATCCAAATATATATTTTTATTTTAGAATTGATAAGTTTATAATTTGTCGATTAAAAGAAAAATTATACGTTCAGATAGATTTTCGGACTAAAATATTCGGACGCTTAATATTATTCTTGCTTTTCTAATTGCTTACAAATTTATAAAAGAATAATATTAAAAAAATTCTTTTGTTTTAAATACATATAATTTAGTTCATGGCTTTTTAAATTTTCAAAAAATTTGTAGTCGTAAACTCAAAAAATATTATCAATAGCTAGTTTAGTCTTTCATATTGCTAATATAACGTTATTATTATTTATATTATAATGTACCAACTAAAATATTTCAGACAAACTATCTTAATATTTTCATAAGCTAAAAATATATTTTGGACGAGTTAAAAAAGTCTGGATGGAAAAAAAAACTTTTAGAAACTAACGTAGTGTTTTTATTTTAAAAATTAATTTATTCAAATTTACAAAGCAATGTTGACAAACTCCAATTATAAAGTCTTTTGTGTCGACCAGTAGTGGGCCAGAATTTCACAATATATGATTACTCACTTTTTTTTAATGAATCTTAGAAAAAAAAGAATTCATATAATTTAATAGTTGATAATTGATGGATGGCACCAAGTCTTATTTTATCAATGAAAATAAATCTTTTATTTTTTTCTGAGTGATGTTTATGTGATTCGAAACTAAGATGTCAATTGTATAAGGTGGACAGGTGGATCCATACTGATTATTTACTCATTGAATAGTTAATTTTGTAGTAAACATGAGATTATAGGTGTCTGAACTGCCAGGGTTAAGTATGTAAAATGTTGCGATGACCAGTGAAATGACAGAAATACCCTGATTGTGGAAAGAATGTATAGGGGTAAGATGAGAAATAGCAAGTGGAGTGGCTGCTGAGATATGTATTAGTTGGTTAACTTCTTCCAACTTGTTCTAGTTCTAGGATTTATGAATGAAGACAGGTAATGGCAGGTTTTGAATTTATCAAAATATTTGCGCTAGGTTGTCATGAGAAAGTTTTACTTATAAGCGGTCTATTTTTGTGTTAACATTGTAATATATAAATCTATAGATAGTACGATATATATTTACCAACAAAAAAGTCTTAGTTTTTTAATCTGGACAGATTTTAATATTCATATCATTCTTTGTAGGGCATATAAAAAAAAAATTTCTCACATTTTTACATGTGATATTTATAAATTGAAATTGTAGATATCTATTTTATATAAGATACAAATTTTATCATCTTACCTAGTCCTCTTCATATGCCCGCAATTAGGGGTGAAAATGAGCCTGAACTGCTTACGAGTAGCTCGGGATCGAACTCGTTTAAATTCGGCTCGAGCTCGAGTATTACCGAACTCGAGTCGAGTTTGAGCACGAATTCAAGGGAGCCGCCTCCCCTGGTGCTAACGCACTAGGGTGTAGCAAACTCAACGGTAGTGATCGCGCCAAATCAGCGAACACGGATCACGAGACGTTAAATAAAATTTTCGTTTGTTTATGTGACCTATTTTTAAGCATTTTTAGGAAAACTTTTGAACTACAAACTTATAGATTTTGATATGAGCTACAATTTTTCAGGTGAAAATTTTTCGAAAAAATGCCAAACGTTATGCCAAAATGATAATTTTATCTTTTTGACATACCGTTTGGCATTTTTTCGAAAACTTTTCAACTGAAAAGTTGTAGATCACATCAAAATCTATAACTTTATAATTCAAAAGATTTCCTAAAAATACTTAAAAATATGTAAAATAAACGAACGAAAATTTTATCTAACGTCTCATGATCCGTGTTCGCTGATTTGGCGCGATCCATGCCGTTGAGTTTGCTACACCCTGGTGCTAACGCACCAGGGGAGCCGGCTCAGAATTCAAGCTCGAGTAATTAAAAGAGCCGAGCATTATTTACTCGGCTCACGAGCCTAAACGAGATTTTCTATTTTATTTAAATATCTTTTATAATAAAATTACTTAAGCGAATTCGAATTCTAGCTCGAGCTTTGTCTAATTCATAAAATCGAGCGGAGTTCGAGTCGAGCTCAGCTTGATTCGACTCAAGCTCGGCTCAGTTGATAAATTTGAGCCGAGCTCGAGTCAAGTTCGAGTCGAGTGAGTTCGAGCTTAGCTTTTGAAACTCATCGAGCTCAAACGCGAGTTCAAGCTGGAGCTAAACGAATCGAGCCGAATTTGAGCTTAGTAGTACTCGACTCAAACTCGGCTCGTTTTCACCCCTATCCGCAATCTATTTCTTCAAAAAAAAGAAAGAAAAAAGGGTAAAGAAATAAACGATTTACAAGAAACGACAATATTAAGAAAAATATATAATAAGGGGTTTTCTATTAATGTTTGGGTAATGTGTGCAAGCAACAGCTTCCCCTTCTTATAAGGCAACCATCTAGTAATCTACTCACTTCTGTCTTTTGGTTTTTTTTTTTTTTTTTTTTTTTTTTTTTTTTTTTTAAATAATTGGCAGAAGTTGATTGTTTGTCATGAGCATATAACGCTATCAATCTATTAAATGAGAGCAGATGCACGGGATCTTCTATATTCGTCCTTTCTCTTCCCAAGTTTCATTATTTTTTGTTAATCTTTTAGCATATGATAATATATATATATATATATATATATATATATACAATGAAATTAGTTCAACTAAATATGCTATTCTTAAATTAAAGAATATCCTATTTTCTAGGTCAATTTGATCCTAAAAAATCAGGACTGATGTACGCAGTTAATAAAATATTTGAAAATTGATTATTCTAACATTTTAATATTTTAAAAATAATTATTTTACACTTTTTTAAAAAGAATATATCAAAAATAATTCTTTTCACGATAATTAATTTTAAACAATAAAATGTATACTGATATGGCATTGTTTATATAATTACTAAATCTTTTAGGATCAAAATAATTATGAAAAATAGTATTTTTCTAAATTAAAATATTTAATATTTTTAATTAACTAATTAGATTTGAGAAAGATGGTCTTAAGCTACCAACTTGTGATTATCGCTGTAATTAGTTTTTTATATCATCTTATAAGGGCTGCGAATACTTTTGCTTTAAATTTTAAAGTTGGTAGATTGTTTAGGTGAAGTTTTTAGGTAGTTTGCAGATTGTAAATTGTAGACTAATATGAATTTAATTTATAATTTACGTTTGGTAAAATAGATTATTAAATAGTTTGTATATGATAGATAAAAATAAAACTAGTTGATTGCAGCATCCAATCCTTCCAAGATACAAGCACCTCTAATAGATGGTGGACCGACTGCAAGATTTCTACTCTAATTATTAATTACATTTTATACTATCTTTTTGATTATGTATGTTTGATTATGGCTTTGCCTCCGCTTCTTTGCTATTCCTCATTCGACCTCATGTCGCCGCCGTGCCCAAGTCGCACGACAAAGTCTCATTGCACCTCCGCAGCCTCGCAATTGTGATGAGTTTAAGTGTTTGATTATTTTCTCTTGACCTTTATCTAATCTATTTCACTTAATTTTATTCTGATCCTTATTTTTTTATACAACCAAGTAGTTTCTGATCTTTTTTTTTTTTTAATTTTTTGATGATTTGTACATTTAGTATTTTTTTGTCATTTTATATTTATCAGCTATAAAAAAAATATGTATTACCAGATACTTTTAAAATAATTAGTTAGACAATCAGCAAACTATAGATACCAGCTGTACAAACTAAATTAAAATAGAAGCTAAGTTACCGTTCAACACACCCTAGTTAAGATGAGCCTTCATATCTATATAGATGATACATAAATGATCATTTTTAGAGCAATGACAATGTATCGAATATAACTCTAATACAATCTCTAAAATAAAGTGTTATGCATAAAATTATGGATCCCATAACTATTTGATACATACGATTAAGATATGCAACTCCACTCAACTGCATGAGATATTGGTTTTGGCTGAGATGTACATATATTTTTACTTATTTATTTATTTATTTTTGAATTTACGAACAAGCGAGTAGATCAAAGCAGGGGTGACGTCTTGGAAGGTCTAAACGGTCATGTTCAGTTTAATGAAAAAAATCTAGTAGACGAAGGCCTTTGAAGCTCGCAAAAATTGGCGTAAGACTAATGCTAGAGGTCCAAAAATCATCCCAAAATGGACCAAGTTCGTAACAAATAGCTCAATCTTAATTGATAGTGCATCGTTCAACTTTTGAAGAACTCTCGGATGCAATCCGAAACTTGTTTGACAAGTATTGTTCAGCTAAGACTGTTGCATCTCAAATTTTCACATATTTGGCTGAGCACGAGTAGCTCAACCAGATGGATGACACCTTATAAGCATTATCATTCGAATTTAAATTCGCGTTGGATAAAATTTTTTCTAGAATTTTTTGAAAAAAAAAATTATGTAACCCGTAGCAGAAGCTTCTATTATAGAAGGTCTATGTTCGAGTTCCAAAGCATTAGCCGTGGCTGGATATAAGAATTTTTTGCTAGTTTGAAATTTTTACGAAGAAATGTGCTCGTATTACGGATTTTACGGTAATAATCTCAAAAAAACTTTGGTGTACTTGTTTCAAATCCCAAATTTTACGGCCATCAGAGTCCAGCATTAATCGATCTGAAAGTTCTCAACTAGTTGGACAATGAGCGATCCGTTGCCTTTTCGTACTGGCAATTCCACAGAGAGGAATCCTGGTTTGTGGAATCCTGATTTCCGGAAATTTCTAGAAAATAAGTCCACAGATTTTTAGATTATCTAGGAAAAAGGTAAGGAAATATAGCAAACTAGCCTTGAAATCATATCCAAATCAATTCCTAATCTCGAATAATTCATAAAATTAGCGCATGTTTCGATATTTATAAATATTTTGACTATTATCTAAATTTTTTTTGAGAAATTTTAATATAGAAAAATAGATTTTAATATGATATGCAATTTTTTTAATTAAATTTTTTTGAAAAATATATTTTTAAATAAATATTTTGAGACTTAAAATTTTAGAGAGTTTAAAAATTAATCTCTACTACTTTGAAGCCACAAAATATCTATTAGCTATATTAAAAAAAATTAAATAAAAATAATATATTTTGATTGATGTATAATTTTTATATTAAATTTTTTTTTAAAAAAATATTATTGACTATATATTTTGGAGCTTTGGAGCGTCGAAGATAGCGTGTTATAAACAAAAAATTTATTCGTAAATTAAATTTTGAAGTAGATACTGATATGCAAAACTGTCAAAAGATAAATTAATAACTAAACTGGTTACTTGGGTGGGACCATCCAGTTGTTGAATTTGCTGCACTTGCAGCCAAATTAGCTGCCTGAAAGGAAGGGCAATTGTTGCTGCATGAATTGCAGAAAAATATGAAAAATATGAAAACCCCAAGAAACCATCTGGTGTCTGCTTCAAGTGATTCCTAGGAGGGAACCAAAGTTTTTTGCAACCACCTGATAATAAAAGATCTCACCTATAATATAAGTGTGCAATCTAGTCTCAATCCATCATACCCATCACTAAATTGAAGCCACATGGACCCATACGTATATGCCATTAACAGGTCTCCACTAGAACCGACCAGCTAATCAAACCGACTCACTGAAACTGACATGTAATACTTCATTGACTTAGATATTTTACACTGGTTGAGTAGACCGGATATGACGGAAATTCTTGCCCGGTTTCCAGGGATTCGGTGAGTTCGTTAATATCTTTGGTCAAGCTAGGACATGTTAGATCCCATTCAATTGGCCTATTAGTCAAGCCCATATTAAGGATAAGTGTTGAAATCCATTAGATTTAGTCTAACAAATAGGTTTGTATAAAAAAGTCCAAAATGTGTCATCTGGAGTAGCAAATATTTATGAAAAATGCCTCATGAAGAATGTTGTATCTAATGTAATTTTGAAGATAATAAAATAATTAGCAAAGTGATATTGTTGTGATGAGTTTAGATGTTGACTTGGTGAACCAAAAAGAGCTAACAAATTAAAACAAGCAACATAATACGCCGAACGAACATAGAATTGATCAGGAAGTCTAACGAACATGCATGGAATGATGAAACACACGACTGAGGAATGTAGAGCTTGAAGATGTTATATGGCGTACCATGTCAAGCTACTTACATAACCTTGCATTGGTGTTCGATGGTAAGAGCTCCGCCTCATGAACCGAGGGTTGCGGACTTGGTACGGGTGATCTCCCTGTGTGGGAGAAGTGTAGGACTTGACCCCGTCGGAAGAACTGGCCGCTTTTCATGGGTCTTGACCGGTAGGCAAGTGTGGGTCTACTTGCCCGCATATCTGTGTTGAGTCTGAAATAGTGTGCGTTACTTGATGTTTAGCTGTTCTACAAGCTTACTAGGTGAGTTAAGTACGGCAGGGTTTTAGTCTCAAATCTATATATACATATATAAAACTGTTATATCGAAGTCGTTATACCAAGTGGCAATGCAAATAATTCTTGATGTACTATTCGGTATTTACTCTTATTCTAAAAGAGTCATGTAGTATTTGTATTAATTGATAGAAATTTATAAAATTATATAACTTATTTTAAAAATATAAAATGTCTAAATAAATACTTTATAATAATAATAATAATTAATAAAAAATCTAAATAGATATATAAATATTAATATAAATAATTATATTTTATTTTATTTAATATTTATTTTTACAAATAAGGTTTTATTTATATGTAAAAAAAAATTGATCATATATATATATATATATATATATATATATATATATATATATATAACCCCACCATTTCACGTCACTTCTTAAATAACTTTTATGTTATGGCTTGTAATATTTTTTCTTGCTCTAATAATTTATAATGAATAAAGTATAATATGCTAATAAAAATAACTATCAATTATATAAAATTATAATATAAAAATTATAAGAAATTAAGTTTCTCAATATTATTATTTATATATGATTATATAAATAATATCTGTACATTGAACGGGTACAAAACTAATATATATATATATATATATATATATATATATATATATAATATATATATATTATATATATATAATATATATATGAGAAAGGCTATTCTCAGCTCGACCTGAGAATAGCCTATTCTCAGCTAACATCTCAGCCGTTGATCTGCTTGATCTAACGGTTGAAATTTAATTTAAATACTTAACGGAATAACGATTCATGCCGTTAAGTATTTAACGGCGCCGTTAAGTGTTAAAATTAAATCTCAGCCGTTAGATCAAGTAGATCAACGGCTGAGATGTTAGCTGAGAAAAGGCTATTCTCAGGTCGAGCTGAGAATAACCTATATATATATATATATATGAATGCATGAGAAATTTGCGAATTTATTCTTAAGTCTCTTGAATCTGAAAGACATAACTATGTCAAATTGTTTATGATGGAATAGCTCAATGATGGGGGTGTATGGTTTATGAATTATTTATCACGAGTTTGAGTCCCACAAGACCCAAAGTCCAAACTTTCATAATAATATTCTTAAGATTGTGGCAGATATGTATTTGTACGTAACAATATGTTGGGAAGCATTAGAGGTGGCAAACGGGTCGGGTCGACTCGACCCGCCCGCAGGTCAACGGGTAATGAGTCATACGGGTGCGGGTCGACGGGTACATTATATTTGCCGGGTTACAATTTTGGTACCCGTATCCGCCCGCGGGTTTGCGGGCGGGTCCGCGGGTATCCAGATTAAAAATTTTCAATATTTAAAAACCGTAATTTTGAAAAAAAAATATTTATAAATATTTTTTGAAAAAAATTTCAATATGAAAGTTATAGATCTCATTAAAATCTATAAGTTTTATATTGAAAGTTTTTCCAAAAAATATTTCTAACTATTTTTTGTTCCAAGTGTTAAATATGAAATTTCGAGTTTGAAATGTATGTATTTCACGTTTCGCCATAAAAATACCTATTAGATATATTTTTTGAAAAACTTTTTAACATATAATTTATAAATATCATCAAGATCTACAACTTTTATGTTGAAAATTTTTACAAAAAATTTTCCTAACTAAATGTTTTTAGGTTCCAAAAATTAAATCTGAAAAGTCGAGTTTAAAATTATACGCGTTTTATGTTTTACCCATAAAAACACCTAATTAAAAATATTTTTTTAAAAAAAAATTCAACATAAAAGTTATAGATCCCAATGATATCTATAACTTTTATGTTGAAATTTTTTTCAAAAAATGCTTCTAATTATGTGTTTTTAGGATAAAACGTGAAATTAAAAAAAATATATATAGTTAATGCGGGTGCCCGCGGACCCGCGGGCACCCGCCCATTTGACCCGTAAGTTGCGGGTACGGGCGGGTGATACCCGTATTCAATATTTTTAACTAAAATTTTTACCCGTACCCGCGGGTACCCACGGACCCGCGGGTACCCACGGACCCGCGGGTACCGGGTGTAATTTTGCCACCTCTAGGAAGCATCTTACTTTCTGATCATGCACAGTCCAATGACAATTATTAGAAAATCGTGTTCAGTGAAATAATCTTGAATTTACACTAAGAAATATTTCGCTTCGTTATTTGAAATAAAAACATAATTATGTCAAATTTCAAAGTAGAGAAATGCATGAAATTTGAATGAAATAGACCAAAAGCAATAATGGACATTGCCTACAGCCTTTATTTTAAAGTCTTTTTCCAAGTGCAAGTGACGATGAAAGAGTTTGCTGGGCGTATCTTGCTTTCTTGGATTTGAAAGGGAGATCTCACTTCCCCTTTCATTTTATAAGGGACATAGATGCATTGTATATAGCGATGTGTTACAAATGGGTTAGGATTTGACCGCCTCGTCGATTTTTCAGCAGGACCGGGCGGAGCCGACTGTGTTGGTCCGGCCGGCAATGTTAGGTGCTGCAAGGTAGCAGATCAAGCCCAGCCAAATTGAAAATGAATGGTCACCTTGCAATGTGGCTCCCACAGATAGGTATGGTAATATTTCATCTCATTCATTTGACCTCAAGATTGTCCTTGAATTTAGTTTTCCTGCATCCCATCATATATTGAACTAAAGGCAAATATCAAATCACTCCTTAGATTCTCTATACTCATCCAAATCAACTTCTAGATTCTCTATTTACTGTTTAAAGTTTCAAAAAAACCCTTATCTCGATATTATTTCGTGCTAAAGCCATTTTGACCATTGCATAAATATTTTTTTGAAATAATTTTCAACATGAATATTATAAGTTTTGATGAGATTTACAACTTTCGTGTTTAATATTAAAATACTTTCCAAATAAATATTTGAGGTTTTAAAGTCTTAGGGAGTTTCAAAATTAATCCATTAACCCGCTAAACTTTGGAGCCTCAAAATACTTATCTAACCGTATTTTTTGAAAAAAAATTTAAAATAAAAGTTATAGATCTCATCAAAATCTATAACCTTTATAATGAACATTTTTTCAAATAATACTTCTAAATAAGTGTTTTAGGTTGTCAATATTAACGGATAAAAATGATAAATTTATTTGTCAATTTTGGAAAAGGGAGGGGGTGATATTGAAGTCTCCCATGAGCTAATTCATAACCAATAGTTTTCCTTTTTTCTTAATTCTCATATTTTGAAGTTGGAGATTTTAATTATTGGGATTTGAACACTAAGAAAGATCTAGTGGTTAAAAAGTCATGTCTCACTGAATGAGACTTTAGCTCTGCATAAGTAGTTTAATGAAGTTACGTTTCCCATCATCGGCTGTTTATTGCCTGGTGGCGCCAAGTGACAAGAGGAATAGTGTTGCAAAAAAAGTACGAGCCGGGCAAGCATAGCCGACGAGGGACGGGATTCCTACCCAGCTCGGTGGCAGTGAGCCATGCCCTGTAGATGGCGGGTCGGCTTGGCCCATCACCATTTCTAAAACAAATAAAAAAAAAACTATGCACAGTGTGCAGGCTGCTCTGCTGTCTGCTGGCTGCTGCTCCTGCAAAGAAGTAGTAACAGGAGCAGGGACGGACCCAGCTTATCGGCAGGGGTGTCAAGCGACACCCCTGCTTTTCGGAATGGTATATATATATACTATTATATAGTACTTGTAAGTTAATCCATTAACAATTTCGTTTTCAGTTGGTGGTGCAGTGGTTAGGAATCCCAGGCGCTCCTCCATGACGCGGGTTCGAAACTCTCATGTGTGGTTTTCTTTTAATATTGTTTTTGGGAACAACTCTCCTACTGTAGCACTGTTTTAGGCCGTATTTTTTTGCGAAATTATTTTTCTCTACTGTACTGAGTCATTTTGATTGCTATATAAGCATTTTTTAAAAAAAAATTAATATTAAAGTTGTAAATTTAATAAAATTTATTACTTTTATATTAAATTTTTTTTAAAAAAATATTTTTAAATAGATATTTTAAGATTTCGAAGTATTAACGGGTTTCAAAATCGACCCGTTAACTTAACCCAATGAACTTTTAAAGTCTCAAAATATCAATTTAGAAATATATTTAGAAAAAAATTTTAAAATTTAAAATATATAAATTTAATGTTAAATCTAAAATATATTTATAAATAAGTGCTTTGAGGTGTTGAAAATATTGCGAAGGGGCTAAACAAGAAAATATAAACTTTTTAGGACTGACGAGAGAGAAGTTTTCAAAACAAATTTGTTCGAAAAAAGTCATTTTTTTTCTTCGCTGCTTAAGTGCAGACCGCGACAGCCGGTAAAATCTAATTTCATAATCCGTCACGGTGCCACATGGCTACACATGAATTCTTCTTCTTATTTTTTTTTTGAAAAATTAATTATAGATTTTGTTAGAGCTTGAGTAAGTTATAATTATCGCGACTAAATTAGTTATTATTATGAAAGTTAAGTAATAGCGTTTTTTGAAGTATTAGTCTAATTTTTGAAAAAATTTTGCTTGTAAAATTTTACATATATTACTTTGTACTTCGACACCCATGTATAAAATTTCTGGGTCCGTCACTGAACAGGAGCCGTTGCTTTGCAACGGCTGTGATCAGCTAAAATAGTCAAATATTGTACGGCCTTGCACGGGCCACTTCTATGGCATTGGACTGTATCATGCACGGCTAGTGTGGTCACGGACTGGCCCGTAGGCTATGAGCCAATTTTGTATCCCTAAAAGTGGGAATACCGGAGATAAGAGTTTGAAACGCATGCACCTCCCTGACTCTAAAAGAAATACATGAGATTGCCGAATAACTATCTTATTTTTTTTACGACTGCTGTAAAAATAAATCGGGTTGTGATACTTTCAATGAAAAAAATCTCGCCAATTTATTTGGAAAGTGAAATTTTGTAGAACCATGGCAAGGAAAGAATGACCTTTATGTAATACCTTGAACGGAAATGCCCAGGAAATATTGAGCTCAAACTAAAATTAAGCTAAACAATTTTCCAGTAGGTCGTTGCCGGCGACCTTTCCCTGATGCTAGCCATGACCCATCTTTTCGTCGGCAATAGCGCACGTGTTACCATCTTCGCCACTCATTCCACCTTAGTGGCCATATCTGCTGCCTTTGCTAGTGCTCTAATATCTCCGTCCTCGATCTCTTGCCTAAGTCTGTCACCAGTCTTCCCAATAGCTAGGACCCACTTTTTGCTGTTGCTAGTGTTACTATCAATTTTATATGTAGAAAGACTAAAAAATAATTAATTTTGAAATGAAAAGGTTTATTTTTAAGTATAAAATCAAAGAGATTATTGTCAATGTAAGGGCTAAAAAATAATTAATTTTGAAACCAAAGGGTTATTTTTAAGTATAAAATCATAGAGATTTAATTAATTTTGAAACCAAAGGGTTATTTTTAAGTATAAAATCATAGAGATTAAAAAATAACTTTTCAAAAAAAAAAAAAAAAAAAAAATTATACCCCCCCCCCCCCCACAATGAAGAAAAATAATTCTACCCACCTAGCTCCAAATCTCCACCGTCAATTTGAAGAATATATATTCAAGAATTGATGGTAAAGCATACATGTATTCACTCACGATCGATAGAAAATTTTGTCTAGATGATGGACTCAGAATAGTCTCCTCCTGAATAATATCAGGTTTGGGAAATGCGCGATGCACAAGCTTGGGTTGGGTTCTTCTATAAATTGCAACTAAACAATAGTTTCTATTTCTCATATCTTTGTTGAATTCTTTCCTCCGCTTTTAATCTCATCTCCTAACACCATCACCGCCCACGTACCTCACCAATCTTTTATTTATTTATTTATTTTTATTTTTTTAAGAAGGCACGTACCTCACCAATCTTAAGTTTTTAACCACATAAATTCAATATTGTGAGAAAAGATGAGAAAAAAGGAAAGCCTCTTTATTTATTCATTTTTTTTTTAAAGAAGGCACGTACCTCACTAATCTTAACTACATAAATCCAATATTATGGGGAAAGATGAGGAAAATTGGAAGACAGCATACTAATTTTGTTCTCAATTTACAATAACAGAATATATACTATAAATACACAAATACGATCATTATCTCTAGTAGACAATGGAGATTAATAAAACACAAATATCAACGTCACAATTCGTGGTTTAACTTCAAAAAGTTAATTGAAAAAAAAATGGAAAATTTGCTTACTTTGACATCAATATGATGAAACCTTCTATTTGCTTAGTTAGTTTCTCGTATAAGTAATTGTTTGGTTCACTATCAGATGAACTAAATACAATGTAGAACACCATATAACTTGTTACATTTACATATATAAAAAACCTAATTTATTCTATATATTTGGTCCTTCTAATGTACTATCTAAACCAATATTCTCCATATATCCACGGTGGTCGTGCTTAGGCGAAGCAATAGGACCTTCCAATAACTGGCTAAAATTTTCCGGCAAATATTGGTTGAATTTCTCATCGCACGGCGATGAAGATGGTTCCATCGTCTCCACCGCCTTTGTATATTCTCCACCACCACCACCACCACCACCATTTCCGTCGCCATTGTTGTAATTCATAATATTATTAAGTTCTTCGTGGCTCATGAACTCCAACAGCCATTGCATGTGGTGCTCTTCCAACGGCACGGGAACATCAAATTGCAGCGGCAAGGCCGCCTCCTGGCCCGCGGCCACGATGAACATCGGCGATTTCTCCGCGTTGCCCGAACCGGTGAACGGTGCAGTATTACGCCCGTTGATAAAATCTATCCTATTCTGCACTAAACTAATATGTTCGTTCACAATCGCAGACAAACTCCTCACGTCGTTGATGTTCTGCAGATCATCATCGATGTTCCCACCTCCGGAGAGGATTCTTAGCAACATCAACTTGCTCTTGACTTTACAATAGTCTTTCTGCTGCTTCTGAAGCTGAGTTTCGAGCTTTTTTATTCGTTCACGTAATATTCCAATCTGATTCACCATCTTCTTCGTCCTCTCAGGTTCCTGAACGTTCCAGAACTTGTGTAGAACATCCCGGACCTCCGCGGGCTCCGCCGGATACGTCTCAGGCTTAGATTCGCCATTACCGTAAACAATAGCGCATGCGGGTACATCACAAAGCGTGCTGAGCTCTCGCACCTTCTTCATGAACCCCTTGCGACGCTTCTTGAACGTGTTTCGGCGGCTGGCGTCATTGGCGATGTACTCGAGCTTCACCTTCTTCCTCGCCATCGCTGCTTGACTAGTTAATTAGCCTTCTTTATGAGTCGTGCATGCATATATAGAATTATGAGGTTTATAGAATCGCTAGATCAGTGGGAGGTTTTACAGAAATAAATTTGGAAAAAATTAGCAGCCATTTTAGGAATGTCAATCAGGGGACTGAGCAAGAGCTAGACATCGCTGGAGATTATTTGCATTTTACAGAGAGCACAAATTCAGGCTGATCATATGAGAGAAACTTTTTTTTTTTTTGTAATTTTTTTTTTTTTTTTGAAATAAGTTAATGCAGACTTAATCCCTTCTAATCTCTACCTTTCTCACTTTGTTTTAGATTAGGACATTCATAGAGACCATTTTGGTCTTCAGCTATAACAAGTGCAGTTGTGTCCAATTTAAATGTAATTGTAGTGTACTGGAGTTTGACTTCAAACTAATCTGAGTCTCACTTTGGGTATGCTGGGATGAACATCTTCTATGGGCTCGGTCCAGGAGTTAGATGTGTCTAACCCGATAGCAATAATATGAGGATGCATCATCTAAACTTGAAAGCAAGAAGCCCACATAAAAAAAAAAAAAACAAGCACATTTGCCAAAAAATGCCTCCAACAATTTGAAATTACTAAAATATATTCTCTTAACTCAAAATAATCTTTTTATGCCCCTTGACCAAGTAAAATAATAACATTATCCTCGTCAAGTTAGATATCTTCGTTTTTAAAGGAAAATGGTAAGGACAATTTCATTATTTTACATGATGAAGGGGTATAAAAAGATTATTTTGAATTAGATAGAAATATTTTAACAATCTTTAATTATGAGGGGGTGTATTCTGGCAAATGTCTCAAAAAAAAAAAAGAAATATGAAACCTACACCAAGTGGGCTTGCAATGATCCTACCATTCTCTTGCTTTTTTGAGACAATAAAGCTTCCCAGGGACACAGAGACGATCATTTTGTTTGACATAGTTTTCTAACCCAGCATAGTAGACTGTAGTGAAGGAGTAAAATTTTGACATATATGTTCTCGACAGCATCAAGCACAAATAAATAATAAATGAAGAACTACATGATGTGGGCTTGCATTGCACCTACTATTCTCTTGTTCTTTTCTTTTTTTCTAGACAACAAGGCAAAATATTTTCTATGACACATACAAGATTACTTTATTAGACACACTTTTCTAACACAGCCTATTGGACTATAGTGTAGGAGTAAAAATCTGAATATGTATTATTTCTGAACATATCCTTAAGTACAGATTCATTCTGCCATAATAATATTTTTAAAATTTCAAAAAGACTCCTAAATCGTATTGCAACTATTCAAATTCTCAAGCGATGATTCAATAACCATACACTCTACCCGTCGAACTAACCCGCGAAGGGCCCTAGCATCCAATGACTAAGTCCGGGATCTGCATATATATATATATATATATATATATATATATATATATATATATATATATATATATTATATATATATATATATATATATATATATATATATTCAAGTAGTTGAGCGCCATGTGTCACTTCCAATAACTTATATTATACCACATGGTATCTCTATTATCTCACAGCGTGACATGTGGCACTTCCAATAACTTAAAATATGCCACATGACATCTCTATTATCTCATAGCGTGACATGTGGCAAACTTAATTAATCACGCTATTAATATAACTTTTCATCAATGCACATTGAATGGATATAATGTATTAATATATCTTTTTAAGAAGCAATTATTTTAAAATTTAAATTATTTATTTAAAAGATATATTTATAATAATTTTAAAGAATTTAAAAGATCAATATAAAAATATATCTATATTCCACATATAAGTAAATAGATAAATATATAAAAATAGATGATCAAAATCGTGACATATTAAATAACCTCCGATGTGTCTTTTGCCATTTATTTCTATATCATAAAAAATATGTAGTATTTATATAACTAAGTTTAAAATTATAAAATATCTAGAGTTGAATTAATAAAATATATTAACTTTTTAAAATAAAATCATTTTTTTTAAAAAATATATAAATATAATAAGAACATTTTAAAATAATATAAAAATTATAAAAATTGGTGATCAAAACTGTTGTATTACATGACATCTCAACTAACTTTTGATGTACCATTTAGATTTTTATTTTTATATCATAAAAAAAAGACACGTAAAATTATATAAATATAAATTCCTATGGTGTTTATTCTTTTTATATCATATGGTGTTTATTCTTTTTATCATAATATATAAATATAAATTTTTAATAACATAATTATTAATTAATCTATAATTAAAAAATATAAAAAATTAAATTAAATTTATTTGTATTTATTAAATGTATTGGTGCATAGCACGAATGTAAAACTCGTTAACTGTCTGTAAGCTGGTACGTAACTTGGCTATCATCGTCAGCAATCTCTGTTGACCTGTCCTTTGTACGTTGCAAACACGAAGATGTTGATGGCTACGACAGAGAAGGTAACGATCTGCGTTTCTGTCTAACAGAGTTAGGGGATGAGGTGGTGTTTACAATGCCTTTGCTTACAAATTCAAGCAAACATTTTGGACTACCCTTTGGTCCTTCGTGTGTTCGCATCCGATTCCGTCTTCATCTTTCTTAGATTTACCCCCTTTAGTATTACTTCAGTTTGTACAACAAATTATTAAGTACACAAAACTTGTACGTGTCTTGTTAAATCACAAGAAAACTTCATTTTCTATTATGTAGAAAAGAAAGTGTTCGCCTCCCCATGGATCACTCCTATTCTTGTACATAAAATGTTTTTTGTACACACACACACACATACATATATATATAATATATATATATATATATATATTATTGCTCGTAATTGGTCTGTTTTTATACACTGATATAACAGATAAATCTACGGATACAGATACATCATATGTTCCATACACAATACATTCCACGTTCCAGACACACAATATATATTAACCAGCACTTATGGTTTGGTAGGTAAAACATTCCCACGCATGGTTCAGTACTTGGACCAATTCCCTCCCACAACATGGAAGGGTTATATATATATATATATATATATATATATATATATGACAAAATGGATTTAATATATTATAGATGGCTTTTGGTTGCCTTCTCATGAGTTCACTCAAATATATTCTCCAAGTGCCATTCTTGTCAGTTATAAGAAGGCTCCCTATTTGTTTTATGCATTGGATTCATGCAAAGGAATGTACGGGAGTAGTATTATGTGTATTGTAGATTAATTGTTGCTTTCTTACATATTTCTTCGGTCTCAAAGAGGAATGTCCTATTTTATTTTCTTTCTTTTTTCAATAAATTATTTTATTATCAATTATAACGCGCTAACGACAAACTACCCGGCCGGCTGGGCCCACTTTTTTTGTCAGTAATCTGATAGTTTATATATTTATTCGTTATCATGTTAGTCAGTTGTGTTGAGACACCACTAGGTCCATTAAGATGATGTACAGCCAAGCATTATAATTCGAACTTCAAATATCTTGCCTCAGACTTATAATATGTGCTTGTCAGATGTGGTGTATATAGTGATAAATTTACAATTATACAGTGTTTATTGTGTCTGTCATACTAGGTAACTTTACTAGACTTCCAAACAAAGATAATTAGGTGAAAGTGGTTCGATGTTTCCAATATAAATCGATGTTTCCAACATATTTCGCATATTTATTACATAAACAACGGCAATTTCACAAGAAATTATACCATGACCTAGCAGTAGGTGGCTATATATGGATCATATTATTCACAATCATTCATTTGCATTGGTTTTAAAATGCTAGGCCAAGATAAATTTGGTCTACTGCCGCGTACTCGGCCGGTGAGCCTAACTCATTGTATATGTCTCCTATGACTTATACTATAGGTGATCTGTTCCTTGCAAATAGTTTGGACCACGTACTTATTACATATAGGTGGTCAGATAAGTGTAATATTTGGGAGAGGGGATCTACTTTCCCCAGTGGTCCTAAAATTTTTGATGCACGATAACATTTTCAATGATAAAACATTTATATTTCATCATGATAAAGTTAAAATAAATATTAGGCTAAAATAAGCCATATGCCTATCTTTAGATGATTGTACTTCATATCATGAACTTCCAAATGGCTTCCTCATGCCTCAAATTTTTTGTAGATTATTTGTGCCCTTTTCCAAATGTTCGGCACATCCTAGTGTCAATTTTCATGGCATAACATGTATTTATACAAGGTGCTAGTCAATTTTTGAATGTGCAATGGGGCATGAAATTAGATAATAAAAGATAACGGTGAAAATTGGTGCAAGTCTCTCCAAAAGGGTATCACGGAATCATTTTAGAGTCGCACCATGTGCTCAATTTGAAGATGAGGGCGTAGGGCACACTTAGCCGGAAAATTGTGAATAACTCCTATTTCTAAGTTATTTGCCCATATAGCTAGCAACTATACTGATAACAGTATCTTTAAAAATGATAGAGCTTAAATTTCTACTCAAACATATATCTTTGTGTTATAGAAAATAAAATAAAGCTATTCTTTAATCTCGTTCATTATTTTACTTGTCATAGCCTCATCTTGTTTCCGTCATTATTGATTAGTAATGCCGTCACGACTATAGTCATTATTGTAGCTGCGGTCTCAGCTATTACAAACACCACCATTGCTGCCACCGCCACCACTACTATTGCCACCACCGCCACCACTGCTGTTGCCACCACCGCCATCATCATCTTAACTTTATTATCCCGGGTGGCATTATTTTGATAAGAATGCAAGATGACGTCTAGGATGACATGAGAAAGTGGCAGTAATCGTACGATATTAAGGCGTAGCGCTATATGATAACTATTTTGACAGTGAGAATGGAATGCTAGTAAAAATGATATGCAGACTCCACCCGAATATCGATAAAAAAGAGTTAATTAGTGATACTTGGTCAAAAAATTGTATAATAAATTAATAAGGATTAGAATATGTAATTTTTAAAGCAAGGAGTTATTGATGAGAATGAAATTTTAATGGTTAAAAGATTAGCTTTTACTAGTCAAGGGTTAACCACAATTTTTCCTAACTGTAAGCCAAAGTAGGTAGCTTATGCTTTCCATGGTAGCTAGGAAAGTCCTGTTGTCTTAACCATTTTGTAAAATTATTTTAGCATACTTAAACATGACGTTTAGGACGAGTGGTTGGGACATTCACCTCATAAGTAGAGGTCTTATGTTCGAATCCTGCAAGCACTACTCGCAAGAATGTGAAGGATTTATCCCATCTGTACTCCGTGGAGGATAACACAGGTCTACTTAGATCGAAAGGGTGGGACTACTCAGTTGGTGGAACATGGTCGGTGCATGGATTTATCTGTTACAACGGTCGCAGAAAAGTGGCCAATTATGGACAGAGTTTTTCACGATAATCTAAAAAAATTATTTTAGCATACTTGCAATTAAACACAGAAAATTTTTGAATTTTCTTTGTATAAATAAATAAAGTTTCATAATATCATTTTTTATAATATTTTGATGTATTTTTAAAAATATTTTACAATATGACGTTGCAATTTTTTTTTTTACTTTTTGTAATTAATTTTTAAAAAAAAAAAATATCACAAAATATGAATTTAATGAGTTTGCTGCAAGTAATGAATATGTGAAACATTGTAATATTTCTTCTTAAGTACAGTAATTTTTTTATCTAAAAAAAAAAAATGTTTTTTAGCAGTGTGTAACTGGAAGTTAGAAACCCTAATCTTCCACCTCCTCTCTATATATAGCTCAAGCAGCACCAGCAACTGAGCCACTGAACTCTCCGTCTAATATCTCCGATTCCCTTCCTCTGAGTGTCAAAAGAAACACGAACAAAATCCCAGCATTATCCCTTTAGACAACCTCTCTCCCACAAAGATAAAGCCTAAACATCTTCAATCTTCTCACCTTCAATCAATTATCGCCACGTGTTGTTATCACCACCACCACTACCCCATCTCCATGCACGTGAAGCAGAGTAGCTCGGAGATCCTGAGGGGTTAAAGCCCTAATACAGATTCTTACCGATATCCTTTTCTATCTTCTTATCCTCAACTTAACCAAGTAACCAGCCATGAATGCAGAGCTCCGACGAAGCTCCGATCCTTCAAATCTCTTCGCCGGAAGCAATCTAAACAATCCTTCTTCTTCGTCTTCTCTAAAGGAAACCCTAGGCAGCCTCGACGGCGCCTGTATCGAGAAGCTACTCCTCCACTGCGCCGGCGCGTTGGAATCCGACGATGTCACTCTCGCGCAACAGGTAAATCTTCTGTTTTTTTGCTTCCTTCTTTTCTTTTTTCATCAAAGAGTAAGACTATGCCTCAGCTCGTTGAACAGGTAATGTGGGTTCTCAACAACATAGCTTGTATTCATGGCGATCCTAACCAGCGCCTCGCCGCCTGGTTCCTCCGCGCGCTTCTCGTCAGAGCTTCTAACGTCTTCCCCACTGCAGTATCCTCCGCCACTGTTTCCACGGTTCAGTGCTGTCCGATGACCGTCACCGAACTTGCCAACTACGTCGATCTCACTCCCTGGCACCGGTTCGGCTTCTGCGCTGCCAACGGCACCATACTAAACGCCGTAAGAAACTCCGTTAAAGTTCACATCCTAGATTTCAGCATTATCCACGGAATGCAATGGCCGACGCTCATCGACGCTCTCTCTAAACAACCACAAGGTCCCCCGGAGCTCCTTCGCATAACCGTGCCCTCCGCTGCAGCACGGCCGTTGATGCCACCGTTTCTCAACGTCACCGCAGAAGAAGTCGGACACCGCCTCGCTGTTTTCGCGAAATCCCGTAACGTCGCCTTCGAATTTACCATCCTTGAAGACGAGTTTGACCTTCCGTCAATCATCAGAGAAGATGAAACTCTTATTGTTAATATCCATCACTGGCTGCGCTATTTGCCAGCTGATAATCATCATAACAACAAAAGAGATACTTTCTTAGAGATAGTGAAAGAGCTCAAGCCGATGCTAATAACTATTTCGGACGAGAGCGTCGGCATGGATTTATCGAGCTTAAGGTCAAGAATATCGGCGTGTTTCGGATATGTGTGGATTTTTTTCGACGCTCTGGAGACGTTCATGGCGAGAGACTGCAAGAGAAGGGTAGCGTACGAGGCGGACGTGGGGAGGAAGATAGAGAATATTGTAGAGGCAGAAGGAGGGAGAAGAATCGAGAGGGCGGAGAGCGCAGCGGCGGTCGTGGCGAGGATGAAGAGAGTGGGATTTAAGAGCATTGGGTTTACGACGGAGACCACGGCGGAAGTGAAGGTCTTGCTGGAGGAGCACGCTGGTGGTTGGGGGATGAGATCGGAGGAGGACGATGTGATTTTGCTTACTTGGAAAGGCCACGCCGCCGTGTTTGCGACGGCCTGGGTCGCTGATGAAGGATGGTTTGATGGCTGAAGAGATTTGTCATCTTTCTATAGCCAAGTAATAGCGATTGCCAGTAGCGCTAGATGGAAAAAGAAAACAGGATCTGAATATGTTTTTGGAGAACGGCCAAATTAAATCGAAAGTTCAGCTCAGACAACTTGTACTGTTGGTACTCCAAAATACTCTTCTTTTAGAGTTAGCCATTCTTAGTTAAAAATGTCATCGTTCATATACTTTCATCCATAACATCATCTTCAAATCTAACAATAGGCTAATGTGGCAATTAACATGTAAAAAGTGCGTATATTTGTCTAGTATATATATATATATATATGTCACGTTAAATAGTTTATGTTGATCTGAAAAATTTTTTGGGGTATATTTTACGGTTTTCTCCACCAATTTCCATCTCTCTAGCCATTGCTTTTGTAAGCATTGACAATAAAACCTCTATTTTTAAAAAAATTTATCAAATCACTCAAAAATACATATTTGTAAATATTTAAAAAAAAAAATTGAATAAGAATTTTTTTTTTTGATTTTAATGTGCTCTCAACTTTATTTCAAAGCTTTTCAAAAGAAAATTTAAAGGTTGAATACTTCAAATGCTTGAAACACACACACACACACACACACACACACAATATATATATATATATGTATATATATATATATATATATATATATATATATATATATATAATTTAAAGGTTGAATACTTCAAATGCTTGAAACACACACACACACACACACACACACACACACACACACACACACACACACATATATATATATATATATATATATATATATATATATATATATAATATATATATATATATATATCTGTGTGTGTGTGTGTGTGTGTGTTCACAATTTTTAATACATTTTAGCTTGATTATAGCTATTAGAAAAAAATAATTTATTTAAAACAAAGTACAAAAGTATGAGCTGATTTAAAATTATCCCTTAAAAACAAATTTTGACCCTACCTAATTTCACCACCAATGTAGCTTTTAAACCTGTACATATTCGTGCCTAGAAAAATAAATTCACTTTTTGGTGAAATTCAAGGGATAAAAAACCGTGGAAGAACTATAAAATATATCTCAAAAAGTGTTTCAGATCAACATTCAACATAGGCTACCTCATGTAACATACACGAAATAAAAATTAGTACTTTTTTTTGCCTGTTGACCGGCACATCAGCATAGTAGATTCGAAGACGGCATTATAAACGAAATACAAACAGCGATGTGCTTGTAATTGAAAATGACTAACTCTAAAATAGGAGTATTTCATGGTATTAACAGTACAAATTGGTCTGAAAGTTCATGACTGAAACGTGAATTTGACGCTGCAGATACAGGAAACTAATTTATTAAAATTTATATTTAGTTTTTCATAAAAATAAAAATATTAAAAAAATAAATTTTATAAATTTAGAGTTCAATTTTTTTTTAAAAAAAAAAAAACTTTCATCTCAAAATACGTTTAATTGAATATGTTAGTATAAATATTTTTTTTATTTATTTATGCATAGTATTTTTATCTATTTGTTTCAAATATTATTTAACTTTCTTAAAACTATTTTGAATTATAAAATTATTTATTTTATTTTTCTAAATAACTTTGTAGTTCAAAAAACAATTGAATCTAAATATAGTTTTTAGTGAGTTTTGTGTAAGTGATAAAACTTATGCATGAAGCACTGCAAATTTCTCATAAGTAGACAAGATGTCCATTTCTTTGAAAATTACAACCCTATATATGATTCGTTGGTTTTTTTTGTTCTTATTCTTTTTGTTTTCACTTTCAGTTGATTATTAAGGGGTACACCATGTGAGAAATACATATGCATCTACGTATAGTCTCTAGTATGATGCTAATAATGACTTGGAGCTATCTCATCCACCACATATTCACATTATGAGTTACATTAATAGTTATGCGATAAAAATACTCCGCTTCAGCAATTATATCTAGATGTGCCTAGTACTACCATTTATGGTATGAGAGAATAAGCACCGCAAGAATTTAAAAAAAAAAAAAAAAGAATATTTTGTTAAAGAGTACTTCCTAAAATAATTTTTGGCCAAAATATTCCTTATCAGTTTTGGTGCTTCATTGTGCCTCCTTATTGACAAAAATATTTTCATCATTTTCTTAAAAAATAAAATATCTTTCTTACTCTATCTTTCTTTCTCTTATATTTCACGCCAATCTCTTTTTCTTTCTTTTTCTTTTCCTCAGCACTCTCTCTTCCTCTTATTTCTTTTTTGTTTATTTCGTCTCTTTGATCTCTATCTCTAGCTATATCTCTAATAGTTTTATCTTTTTATTTTCCTTCTCTTTCTCTCTTCTCTTCTATCTTTTTCTCCTCTTTTTTCTCTTTTTCTTTTTTTTTTTTTCTCCCACCAACGTACGTTGACTGCTAACATGTTTTTAATCGTTATTGTTCACATAGTTTATGCTACAACTATCAAGAACTCCAAGAACACATAAAATGTAGTTTATAATACATCATTACATCATTTTCATGAATAAAATAACTCCGAACAGCTAAGAAGATTTCATAGCACAAGGGACACAACATAAATTACTTCAAACACATGAAAATACTCTTCATATGTATAAGAATATTTAGAAACACCGGGAACACCTAAAAGGAATGTGTTCTTAAGTGTTCACATATGTTTCGAGTAAATTTATACATGAGAATACCGAGGAAAACCTAAAGTGAGGGTGTTCCCATAAGTTTTGAGTAATTTCTATGCATGGGACGACCTAGGAACACCACGATAACACCTAAATGAAAGGTGTTCTCATGTGTTTGAAATAAATGTTATGTATGAGAACACCTATGAACATCTAATATGGTGTTCCTAAGTGTTCCCATATGTTCGTATTAATTTATATGTATGAGGCCACCTACAAATTACACCTAAACATAAGGTGTTCTTAGGTAGTTTTATATGTTTGGAGTAGATGTTATGCTGACAATATCTAAGAACACCACGTGAACATTTAGGAACGTCTAAAATGAAGGTATTTCTAGGTGTTCTCATACATATATATTACTTTGAAAATACAAAACAGCTCCGCTTTAGGTATTCCTAGATATTCTAAGGGTGCTTCTAGATATTCTCATGCATATAAAGTACTCGCGACATATCGGAACACCTTCATTTAGGTATTCCTAGGTGTTCCCATGATATTTCTAGGTGTTCTCATGCATATAAGTTACTACGAACATTTGGAAACACCTAGGAACACCTTTCTTTTAGGTTTTTCTTGGTATTCTCATACATATAAATTACTTCAAACATATGGCAATAGCTAGAGAAACTTAGTTAGGTGTTCCTAGGTGTTGTGTTCGAAGGTACTCATGTATAACATTTAGTACTCCAAACATATATGAATACCTAGGAAGACCTTTATTTTAACTTTTTAAGTATTTCTAGGTGTTCATGTGGTGTTCTAAGGTGTTGTCATGCATAACATTTATTCTAAATATATGCAAACACCTATTAACACCTTCATTTTAGGTATTCCTAAATGTTCTCATAGCATTTTAAGGTTCTCTCATGCATATAAATTACTCTGAGCATATAAAAACACCTATTAGCACCTTTGTATGCTCCTAGGTGTCTCCGGAGTTCCTAAATATTCTCATGCATATTGAGGGTAGTTCCATGTATTTGGATTAGGTTATATTATGTTTCCTTGTGTTATGTTTTGTTCTTAGTTGTTTGGAGTTATTTTTATTCACAAAAAATATGTTTTAGTGTATTATAAACCAAATTTTATATGTTCTTAGAGTTCTTATAGTTATGGGATAAACCTTGTGAACAACAACGGGTTCGGAACATGTTATTAGTCAACGCTGTTTAGAGAGAGAAAGGAGAAGTGAGGAGAGAGAAGAGAAATAAAAAGAAAAAAATAGAAAGAGATAAAGCTAGAGATAGAAAAGAACGATAAAAAAGAAAAAAAAAATGAAAAGGAGAGGAAGAGTGACAAACAAAAAAGAAAAAGAAAAGAAAATTAGAAGAAGAGAGCACTACAAAAAGGAGAGACAAAGATAGGCGGAAAATCTTGAAGAGAGAAAGAGAGAGTGATTTTGTTTGTTTTAAAATAAAGACAAGAGTATTTTCGTCATTTCATGTCGTAAAGAGACACTAAAGTACTGAAGCTGATCATGAGGGCACTCTTTGGCCAAAAGTAATTTTATATGACTCTTTAGTAAAATCCTCAAAAAATGAATTTATATAGAAATTTACTCCACCTTTTAGTTGGTAAAAATGTCTGTTTTATCCATTCAACTTTTCCTAAAGTAAAAGTTAAAACTTTGACATTTCAATGGTTCTCACCATAAATCCAATTCTAAAAAAGTTCTAGCCCACCATAAGCAGTTGTTAAGAGAAAAATCATCGAAATTGTTCTATTTTTAAAATAATATTAGTCTCACCTAACCTATATGGAGATGGTTTGTGGAAAAACCTAAAAAAATGACCTTTGCTAATCCTAGTGTCACTCTCCATCTGCACTGGTAGGTAGTGGGTGAACTGCGAATGGGAGTTGCAAATTTGAAAAACAAAATTCAAAATCCAACCCCTACAAATTTGTCCAGACCCATAACTGTATAAACTTTTGATATTTTTTTTGAAAATGAACTTTAACATTATATATTTTAGGGAAAATTGCGTTTCAGCCCTCCCGTTTCCCATTTTTGACGTTTCAGCCCCCCGAAACGCGTTTCCCCGCCGACGTGGCGGCGCGCGCGTGCCGCCACGTGGCGTTTCGGGGGGCTGAATCGCGCGACCCCAAACTTAGGGGGGCTGAAACGCTATTTTCCTTATATTTTATTAATTTTTTAGTTCAAAGTTTTTAAAAAATATTAATAAATACACTTACTTGACATGTACTAATAGCAACACATCGCTAAGGACATGTTTAGTTAGAAAGAAAAGCAAAAAAGTAAAAAAAAAAAAAAAAAAAAAAAAAAGAGGGAACATATGTAAATATGAATATAGTATTAAATATTATTATTTTTAAAATTATGTATTAAAATCTAAATAAATTTTCTAAGCTACTTTCAATCCGCTATCTATATAAACGAATAAAGACCATACTTCCATTCCACTTTTTTTTGGGTCTTCTTTTTAATTACAGATTTACTTGACAAAGTTTACGACCAAAAACTGTCCACATTGGGTTTAATGAATAATCTAAAAAAAAAAAATTCATACTTTTTAAAAGTAAAAAAAATTGACTCCTACATTTTCAACTTTTTTGAAGAATTATTTGATTGTAACTCTAAATGTTCTAGACACCTATTTTAATATTCTAGATAGTTAGTATAATATTTCAGGTGAGCTACCGTAGTATTTCCATGAGCTCAAAAAATATTCGAGGGAGTCAGAAAGTATTCCATTTGAGCTAAAAAAGCATTATGAAAAACTAAATTAGTGTTTTTTTTTTAATTGGTTAGTTCAAATTTTGCAAGGGGTTAGAGCTACCCTACTCTTCGACGCTTTGCGCGAAGAAATTCTAATGTGCCGAGGAAACTGAAGTAGTATTTTGATGTCTTGATGGCAAGGTGTTGTAGAGAAAGTTGATGCAGAATTGACAAGCCAGATTGGCAGTGCTTCTACACCTGCAACAAAGCATATAAAAAAAGATTGGAAAAAAAAAAAAAATCAATCTTTCTGAAATATAAACTAAATTGTGGCTTTCATGTCATAAACACGTGAATCTTCTTAGAAAGCAAAAAATTCAACCACAATATTGAATACCCGTAATTTGGTATGCCGATCGTAAGCAATCGTAGCTCTGTTTTATGCAAAATAAAATCTTTCTGGTAATTCCTAACATATTAAAATTTAAAAGAAACTTGCAATAGCACATGAAGGTAGTGCACCTACAACGCAAGTGGATAGATCAAAGACAGGCAGTCCTGACTTGCGATGTTGGAAAGTAAAGCGAGGCGTAGTGGATTTGATGATGCACCATGAGGGATACGAACGAATTGCAAATGGAGTTGTCAGGTGAAATGAAGATAAATATTCATACAATGATCACAAGTGCATAAGCGAAACCAAGAGTTTCACAAAGAAATTACACTTCAACCAGACTAAGATACTTGATATATAGTACATAATTTGTGTTGTCAACTTTAAATACACATCTTATTACTACAACTTGAGAATTCAATAAATATTTTCCACTTTCCACCGTCAACGGTGGAATATTAACATCTGTACACCCATAAGAAATGGTTTAGCTCGGATTAGTAGGAATTCTTCACAAATGATTTTAGCAAGACGAATCAGCAAATATTTCTAATGAGAACTGTTAGAAATTTCACATAAATTCAAAGGTGGGCATATATTTCTACCTACAAGTTATATTTACAGTCATCCTTATAATACATCTGACTCTAATTTATGGATGCACATCATCTAATAACTGCTGGCACCGAATGACTCACAAGGCAAACCGAATAGCCACCACGAAGCAAATTTCTGCAAGATAAAGTTTTTATTTTTATTTATTTATTTATTTTTTTTTGAGAAATAATTTCTGCAAGATAAAGTTATCTACTCTACTTTGCAGTTCAAACTGGCTCAGAACAAGCTCGTTAAGATGTAAAGTTTGCTGCACCTACATGCAAAACTTCTAGGGTATGTACAATTCAATCAACTTATGCAGATGCCACAACTATTCAATTTTTTACTTCCTAGAAATTAAATCGAGGAGCATAGGCAGGTACACGGCAATAATATCCTGCAATTGACGCTTACGTTGGACTAGATTATATACAAATAGCAGGTGCCTCTTTTGGTTTGTCACTTCTCAAACCATTTTACTAATCCTGATGCTGAAGCATCTACAAATGATAACTAAACTTTATATACACAACAGTTATTTAGACAACTCCTCAGCTAGCTGCTAAAATATTCTTTCTTTTGAGATTATTTCGGAAAATTTCTATCTGTGATAGCTCACTCGTAACAGATAAATCCACCTATATTTCACCAAACAAAAAGTCGCAGTTTTTCACTTTGGTCAGGCCAAAGGCCCCTGCTATTCTCCACGGGATACGAAAATGATAAATCTTAAAACTCCTGTAGGTAGCACTTGCAGTATTTGAAGACAAGATTGTAGCAACTTATACAAAGGTGGGAGCACTTGTCTCTCGCCAGCCCACCCACTCGCAGGGGGCTAATCCAAATGAAATTAACAGTACCATACAAAAATAACCTGTAACCAGTTGCAACTGTTTTGACACCCAAATATAGAGAAATGAAATATATCTTTGACACAAAAAAAAAACAAAAAGAACAAAAAGAAAGAAAAAAGAAGAAAGCATAAGTTTCAAGGCGTGTACAACTGGAATACTAATTCCTTCAAGGAAAAATAATAATGAACGAAATTGGACGCAGAGAATAAAATACTCCATCCTATTCAACCTTGTAAATAATTCCTCTATATATGCACATAAAACGTAGACCCCAAACTTCCGTACAACATTTCTACCGCATCTTTGCTGGCCTTTTCACATATGATGAGAAAATATAGTTACAGATGGCATATTATAATCAATATTTGATCACGTGGTGTCGTAACCAAAGGTCATACATAACCATGTGGAATGCATCATATCGGACTGGGGGTGAATGCCACACAAAGTGCTTCTGGACCTGCAACATTGACGAATATTACATCGAGAAGCTGCAAAACTAAATCTTCATTTAAATTGCTCCTACCCACAGGATAAAATAAGCTTCAGTAAGGTATTCATAGTATGAAAAAAGCCACCAGATAAAGAGGATCTAATTCTTTTTCTGTGCAAGAACAAGGCTTTTATGGTAAACTTCTCTTCTATAAACAATAACACAGTTTTGCTTGAAAGCCTTGGGATAACACATGAAAAGAGTATACGAAAAGACAAGCAAATGAGTAAGGAGGGCAAAAACTTACAATATCAAAGTATGCAACAGTAGAAGAGCAGAGGAGTATCCTTGGTAAGTACAATAGTTGGGAGACTGAAGGTATAAATATTGTAGGTCATTTAAGGACCAGTAATCCGTTGCACACAAACGGAGTTGAATTTTCTTATTAAAAGCAAAGCTACGCCGTCTTAATAAGTTGTTGCAGTTCGATCTTACATTTTTCTGAATACAGCTAGCCTTCTTTTGCCTTCTATAAATAGCATTGTTCTCTGGATTTTAAATAAATTTATTTTCAGAGAGGTACATAGATACTCGTTCATTACCACATCATAGATGAGGATTGAATCTCCATACTTTTAAAGTTGGGGCTAAAGTGCCATAACACCCCAACCAAGGGTTTATCCCCGCATTATAAATAGAATATTTTGTGCTTGCATCCGGTCCTAAAACTTATGAGCAATGGCAGAGTTCAGTGGTAGAATGTAAGATGGAAAGATGGTAAGGAATATAAAAGGTTAAGATGGGAAAATTAGCAATAAATATGGTTACAATTTTATAAATGGTCCTACAAAGGAGGGTAACTGTGATCACTCAGCAAACACCTAAGTTTGCCATCATTAGGTGCAGCTTATCCAAGGCAGAGTCTAAAGATGAGGGGGATCAAAATGCCAACATATGACTGTTCATCTAATGATTATGGAAAAGCTAAGATTCTACGTCCCTTGATTGAATAAATTCATGTAGCCGTAGGCAAAAGAAAAGGTCTAACTGGGGTACACTATAAATGATATAAGAACCCTCAAGGACAAAATCATGGAATACATGAATAAATTCATGTAGCCAGAGGCAAATAGGGAAAAGGTTATCTAGAGGACACTGTAAATGATATAAGAACCGGCAAGGACCCACTCTGGAACACAAAAGCTAAGATATTCATCGTATAATCTACAGTCTACACAGTTAAAAAGTTCAGGAGCTGCAACATCCAGAGTCAGGGACAGAGTTCATTTATGTGATGGAAGCAGGAGCAATTGAATCCAATCACTTCCCACAGAAAACCTTTAGAGTAACATATATTTTCAGCTAACTTATATGGTATGATAGCACCTGTACAAATTATAGAAAACAGAGACACAATTGTCCTTCAAGAAGATGCATGTGATTGAAAGGTGAACAAAGCTTTAACCCTCAAAATCTCACTCTTTATCACACTCATCATTTTTCCATTAATTATAATCAAGAACAAATTGCATAAGAATACATATTCTTTATTAATATACTAAAAAAAAATTATGCATATTAACTTTTTGCATCTAAACTAGCTTTGTTCAAATCAAATCCATTAATTTCGGGTCCTAACTTCGTAAGAATCAAATCTTTATTTTAAAATGAGTCTATTCAAAGAGATGAAGTCATAACCAACACCAATTACATATCCAATAGCAATCTAAATCCTATGATAAGACACTTATGCAGAAAGGACAGATGTATACATTGAAGAATACTTCACAGAAAATCTGCCTTAAAATTGGGTATACCTGGACCAATCTCTTGTGTAATGCAAAAAATTCTTCATCTGATATGGACTTCAAAATAGATTTCAGTTGATAAACATCCCCCTCCTTGAGGATGACCGAGAACTTGTGCCAATCAAGGATATCATTAAATGGCAGATCATAGTAGTTGGAAAGTATTACTGAAACAAAATAACCAAGATTGTAAGGAGGTCAACTGTGAGCCAAAACCCAATTAAGCATGCAAAGGAAATCTTAATTTTGAAAGACTAAGCCAAATAATAACAATAACACACTACAGACACCTGATGGGAACTGTATAAGATAGTTCTTACCAGGAATGCACCCATAGTGAATTGAGTCGGCAATTCGAGCACTATTAACCTGCGAACCACCTGGACATATGCAGAACTTAGTCCTATAAAACCGCTTTTGATAAACTAAGTGTCCAGTAGCTCGACTTATACGATTGTTGCTGATGTCAAGTTCAGTGTCATTCTCCCAAACACGAGCTAGAATAACTCTGATCTTAGAATTGCGATGGCCAGCCCAAAAGCCAAGTCTTGTCCTGTAAAAAGAAGGGCATTGACAATCACCAAAAGGCATATACAGATGCAGCAAACTCCTTAAATAAATAAGAAAGGACAACTAAAGCATGTCTTTTTTTTAGATTACCATAGGAAAACTCTACCCGTAACTGGCTCACTTTGTGTGACCGTAGTAACAGATAAACCCACGGGTGGCACCGGCCTATATTCCACCAGCCGAGAAGTCTCAGCCTTTCGGTCTGAGCAAACCCGAAGGTCTATTTTACCCTTCACGGGATACAGAGGGAATAAATCCTCCACATCCTTACGGGTAACGCCTGCGGGCACTTAAATATATTTAGATAACTAGGTTTTGCAACATCAGAAGTTCAAACAAATCTCATAAAAGAATCAATTAAAGCCAAGATTAGCAACAACAATTAGACTAACCTATGATAAAGCTATTGGCAGGAGTTTCCAACAATCAGTTTGGCTTTATGCTATGAAGATAAACTACATAATCGATTCACCTTCTCAGAAATAGAATAGAGTACTATCGGGAGAGGGAGAAAGACCTACATATGGTTTTCATTGATCTGGAGAAAGCATATGATCTGGTCCCAAACGAGGAGTTATAGCAGACTCTGTAGAAGAAAAGTATCTGCATAGCCTACATTAAAGCCATCTAAGATATTACGAGAATATTGTTACGGACATTTGGATGGCCATAGACGATTTACAAGCCTTTCATACTACCATTGGCGTCCACCAAGATTCAGCCGAATCCTTTCTTGTTTGCCTTAGTTATGGATGAGCTGACAAGACAAATTCAAAATTACATTTCCTGGTGGATGCTTTTTGCATATGGCACTGTGCTTGTTGATGGCACAAAGGAAGGGATTTGCGCTACGCTAGAACAATGGAGAGCGGCTTTAGAATTAAAGAATTTAATGCTAAGCAAAGCCAAAACAAAGTATAGTGAATGTAAGTTTAACCCTACTAACACGTTTGAAAAGTGAGAAATGAAGTTGACTGACAGTATACCTCAGAAGGCGTGCTTTAACTACATAGGCTCCATCTTACAGGAGTATGGAGAATCGACAAATATGTTAACCATCGAATCAAAGCAGGACGGTACAAATGAATGATGGCGTTTTGAATTGTGTGATAGGAAGTTTTACACCAAACTAAAGGGAAAGCGCTATCATACGGCTATTATACCGGTTACATTATATGGCTCCAACTGTTGGCTTGTTAAACATCAGCATATCCAGCAGATGAAGGTAGCAGAGATAAGGATGATGCATTGGATCTGCAGTCACTCTCTCAACTATAGAATCCAAAATGAAGTGATCACAAAAAAACTTCAGGTGGCCACTATTGAGAACAACATGCGTAAAAGTCGGCTGCAGTGGTTTGAATATATCAGGTGAAGACCAACAACTGCACACGTTCGAAGATGTAAATGTTTGACATGCGAGTGAAAAATAAGGTACGCCTAAAAAGAGTTGGAGAGAAACCAGCAACTCATCTTAGTGATACTGCGTTTTAAATAACATAGCGCTTTTTACTTTATTTTATTTTTTACTATTTGTAGCATTTTTATTATTTACTTTTATTATTTATTATTAGTATTATTGTTATTATTATTATATACCAAGGTTCTAAATTCCTAGCGGCACGCAGCGTGCCTCCCGGAACGTCTCAGAACCGGCACCGGAACGGTACCGGGCCGGCCGGCACAGCTTTTTTTTTTAATAGTCGTTCATGTTCCTCGCTTTCGCAAGGAAGATGAATAGTCGCACCCTGGTCGCACCGGTTTTTTTTTTTTCGTCGCACCGGTGAGCGCGACGTTTTTTAAAATCTTAAAAATATCTTTTAAAATATAATAATATATAAAAATAATATTTTATTGTCGGCACGTCTGGAATTTGGAATTCACCGAAACTCGGCATGAAACGGCATTTAAAACTTGTTATATACTATATGTGCATGGTTCGTGTTTGTTTTTTAAAAGCTCCATATGATTTCTCGTTCTCTGAACTTGCGTGCATGCTTGCTCGTATGTCTTTGATTTGCTTTCTCAAGCTGAGGGTTCTACGCAAACAATCTCCTTCGAGGTATAGCTGCGTATGTCTATCTTCATCAAACCCTGATGAAGCAGGACTAATGACTGGAATGTTGTTGTATGATCAAGCTATTATGTAGAAGCTGAAAGCTCTTCCCTTCGTGAAATTAATGAGGAAATTCTTTCTCATGCAACAAATTGAAGAAGTAAGAGTAACATGAATTTCCTAGAACAACTATTAGCAAAGTAAACTAGAAAAGAGATACCTAAACAACTATCAAACTACCACATTCAAGTTCAAACACTGCAATCTTATGAGAGCAATGCCATAAAGTTTTCCCTTGATGTTGAATCTTATAACACAAGCATCCAACTAAGATATTGCAAGCGGACACACAGGGAAGTGGCCACGATTTGGCTTCTAAAACAACATAAATAGCTTCTTTAGGCCATGTTTGGTACCCCGGTAAGGGTACCATATACCCGGGTAATACCCTTACCTGGGTAACAAAAAATTTTCCCATGGTAAAGGATACCCTTGTTTGGACAGTGAGTAACTAATAATCCCCCCACACATACATACACAAAATTAAAAAAAAAAAAAAACCAAATCGGCGTCCGCCGCCGCCGCCGAAGTCACCAGAAATCGAGCTCCACCGCCGGTTAGATCGAGCTGAGCGCGGACGAGATCTGGTGGAGACCGGGGCTGAGCGCGGACGAGATGTTGGACGAAATCGACGAGATCGGGGCTGCCGCGACTAGACCAGGGCTGCCGCGCCGAGATCTGGTGGAGGGCGGCGAGATCGGCGCGAGCGAGGGAGAAGAGCTCGGCAACGGTGACGAGGGAGCTGGAGTGAGAGAGATAGAGGGAACCGAGATAGAGAGAGGGAACCGGTGACGAGGGAGCTGGAGTGAGAGAGAGAGAGATGGAGAGGCGAGAGAGAGAGCGGCGGGGGAGCGCTGGTCGGCGGCGGGAGCGAGAGAGCTGGAGTGAGAGAGAGAGAGATGGAGAGGAGAGAGAGCTGGAGTGAGAGAGAGAGAGATGGAGAGGCGAGAGAGGTGGGTAACGTGCTACCCACCTCTCACGGTGGGTAGCACGTTACCACCTTTTGGGGGTAATGTGTTACCCCCGGTAACACATTACCCCCAATCCAAACGGGGGTAGAAGGCCGGTAAGCGTTACCCTGGTAACGGTTACCGGCCCTCTACCCCCACTCCAAACACGAGCTTAGGGAAGAGCGTTTTACGAAGCAGTATTGTCCTTGACATCCATATGAGTGATACAATACTTCCGAAAGGGAAGCGAAGAATCTATCGCTCTTGGTCACTGAAGCCGCTACTAACTTGGTTTCCACAGCAAAGCAGATTATAACATTCGTAACTATTACACAGCTTAAAGTTAATATTTATCAGCCTCTATCCAAAGCTGATACTACTCAACTCTCTTATAAGTTATACTAATGTATCCTTCCCATTTACCTTTTGTACTGGGACAGTGGGACTTTATTTTTTCATACAGCTAAGTTTCATAGTTCATATATTTTAGAGGTGAAATTGCACATTATGACAACAGGAAAATCCAAATGCATTCTATATAATAGGAGCGCGTTGTACTTTGATGTATGATGGTCTTCTCAAGATGTTCTCATGACAGCAAAAACATGCTAACAAACTTCTAGTGCAAGCCATCTAGCAAACAGAATATAAAAGTAGATGAACAGTGGATTTGCAGATTTAGCAGTATGTCACAAATATCCAACCTGTTCTCAATATCATTTCCACCTGCTGGAAGCGCAAATGGCTGTAGAACTTGAGGCAGAGCTACGTCCTTGTGAGGAATGTATCCTACATCGTAGCTTGGAGAACAGACAACCCTAATGGAATTCTTTATAAGGAAAGGATGTCCCTCAAACGCACGTACCCCAACATCATGGCACGTTACAAAAAAGTGGTCTGTACCTAGGGTCCTGTTCCAGTAAGGGTATTTTCTTATCAAGCCCTCAACATAGTTCTGAACTATAATTGTCATGTTCTCATATGATGTGCCCTGCAAGATTAAAGCACTTATCATTCTAGGTACAAAAAAATAAAAAAATAAATAAATAAAAGAAAAAAAAAAAAAGAAAGAATCTGAAAACAATTTTCGGAGGCCAAATACGTTTATTCACTAAAATGATCCAAGAAGATATCACTTACATTCGTCAAAAACAGCATTCCATTAAAAAATGACAACAACAAAGAAGGACATTGCAATAAAATTTAAAAGACAGGTGATGAGCATGATATTCATTAAACTACACTAAAGATAGTGCTGAGAAAGAGTTTTAACAATTTGACATGTCTGGAATTTTCTTCTCTAAACGTCAAGAGAGTATGCTTATCCTCAAAGACACTGATACCATATTATTGACCACTGTAATAGCACAATCCTAGTAAGTTATAGCAAATTCCCCATCATCAAAGCAATCAACTAGCTCAGACCATTAAGATGTCTTCTCTTCGAATAGTTCAAAGTGCTGTTAGATAAACTATAAAGAACTTCGGGAACACATAATCACGTCTTGGTGCACTCGGCCTGGGGTCGCATTTCACAGGTATGATTCCCTTCGGCTCCCTTTCAATGATTTCCTAGGGTTGGAACTGCATGTTCGCTCCCTTGTTTCTCCTGCACAGAGCAGGGTTATTGACGTTGGCTGGCAAGCAGGTTGGGTCCGTAGCGATAACCCCAGAGATCATCAACTTAATCAAACGAACAACAAACAGCATTACAACCACATCGAATTCAACACATATAACAAACTCTAAGCCAAAGAATGAGTTATACCTTGCCTCGCATTTTGTGGCAGGAAATTGGCACGAAGAAGAGGTGAGCCTCGTCAGGATTCTCCGTGTGGAATCGGGATTCACGTATGTTCTGGAAGAAGTATCCCTCGCTCGAATACTTTCCGGTAAGCTTCCGCGGCGTCTGGTAGAACGTCCCCGGATCGCCGTCCGGATATATGAACACCTTAAACTTCTTCTCCATTTCTTCGTAATTCATTCTGAACACTTCCGGCGAGTGGTACACCGAGTCCGAGGCCGAGTCGGAGATCAATGCAACCTGTAGCTATTGAGCAATAACGGAAACTGGTAAATAAAGACGAAAAAATCAATTGACATTTACCCGGTTGTTCGAGATATCACCTGCGGAGATGATGAAGATGATGGGGGGTGCAGGGATCTAAGAGAGAGAAAAGTGAAGCAGATCAGAGTGAGAGCGGCGAGAGCGAGGAGGGATCGCTGGAGAGAGCATATGGCGGCGGCGGCGGTGGTGAGGGACGGCGGCTGTTTTCCGGCCATTTACCGGCGTTGAGGATGGTGGTAGCACGTGCGAGACGAGGCGGAGCTGGAGCGGCGAATTAATGAATCAGTGAAGGAAGTGCTAAACGAAGATTGTGTGCAGTGGGGGATTGGAATCGGGCTTGACAGCTGAGCAAGCAAAAGTTAATATAGATTTTTTAATTTTTTTTTAGGGATGTTATATATTATGTTTTATCGCATGGCTTGTAACATTCGTTATTATAATAACTTTATGATATTTATAGTATTTTTTGAGATATTTGCTTTAAATATCTAATAATTTATTATTCAATATCTTAATTGTAGATAGAAATTGAAAGATTAGATGAAGATCATTTTTTGGGTCAGTGATTGAGATCATTTTATATAGTCCCATATATTGAACAAGCATTAGTATTTAAATTTTTTTAAAAAAGCATTAATAAGTAGAATTTGAAAATTTGATTGTATTTATTGTATATGATCTTTGTTTATTCGATCCTTTAATTAAATTCCAACATTTTGTGTTTTTATGTTTATTTTGTTCTTTATATTCCAACTTTTTGCCGTAATTGTTACTTAAGACGGTGCAGCTTCAAATAAGTCAGAAACGTGTCTGAAAAATAAAAATAAAAAAAATTCAGACATACGTATCGGACATTGCTAAACATAGATGTTCAACACGTATGTCCGTATTATGATATTCTTTTACTTTTTAAATAATTTTTTTTAAAAAAAAATTTAATGATAGGAATATATAGCGATAATATACTCAAATATTTTATATATACTTTTATTTATTGATATAATTAACTCTTACTGTTTATATTTCTCTCAAGAATATAAAATATTGTACATGTATAAAATTTATTATTAAATTTATTAAATATTTAAATATTTAATATAAATTATTTTTTATATTTATGTTTTTATTATTATATCCGAAACTTTTAAAAAATCATCATATTTAATATGCATATTATATCATGTCTTCGAGTTTTCTAGCTCAGTGCCATGTTAATACCATGTTTGTCTAGAATTACATATATGTAAAAGTCTAAAATAGCATGGAAGGACGAACAAATTACAATTCAAAGAAAAGGTTGGGAATGAAGTTTGCATGAGTAAGAGCTTGAAGACGAAATATAAACATTTAAAAAAATAATAATAATTAGAGGATCAAAACCATTTTTTGTTTTAAAGTTAGTATAATGATCCGATCAAACGAATTGAATATCTTAAAGGAGCTCAAATCGAATTTGGCTCTGTTCGGCTCGAGCTCGACTCAGTTGATACAATCGAATCGAGCTTGAGCTTGAGATTTTTTTTCAGTCGTATCGAATTCGAGCTCAGTATCTGATGCTAATCGAGCTCGAACTAAACCAATCGAGTTAAACTTGAATTTAATAGTACTCAGTACGAACTCGGATTGTTTTAACCCCTACTCTAGGCGGAGTATGTTTCGCATCAATTAGAAGTCCAACCATACTCAGAATCCATTTAACCCCTACTCTATCTATGTCTCAGTTTGATTTAGCTTCGGTTCGGATTCAATCTCTGATTACTTCACAGTGGGTCCAGTTTGGACTTGAAGGGCACATCCGGTTCGGTTGACCTGAAGCTCGGCCTGGTCGTGATTATGTGCTCGTTGTCTCTGTCTCAGTTTGGTTTAGCTTCGGTTCTGATTACTTCATAGTGGTTTAGCTTTGGTTTATGAGTTACAATCGATTTACCAGTTACAAGTATATTCTTCATTTACAATCTATATTTTTCATATTCCAAATATCTATTTAAAAATTATTTCTAAAATAATTTTGAATACAATATTTGTAGATCACACTAAAGTTTAGTTCACATATTCAAAGCTTTGCAATAACAAACATCTAAATAGATATTTTCAAACTTCAAGTTTTAGCGGGTTAGCGAATTAAATTTTAAATCCATTAAGTATAAAACAATTATTTAAATATTTTTTTTTTGAAAAAAAATATGAATGATATTGAAGCTATTTTTTATATTTAATTTTTCTAAAAAAATGTATCTACTTATTTATTTTTATAAAATTAATTTCCAATGTCTTGTGAATAGTTCAATTAATTTGGTCTTTTTTTTTAATTACCTCATTCTTTTGATCATTGTACCAAAATACCATGTTTTTTCTGCATCTGCACAGTACGAGTTCTTTCCCTCACTTCAGTCTCCCCTATTATTGTCTTTCTCCAATCTCGGTGCCCTTCTCTCTCGTGTTGTCCCTCCTGCTACAGTAGCAACAACTGTATTTTTGACCTTTTCTCTCTTTTTTTCCGGACGCTCGCCATGACTCTTTACCAACTCCATCATCTACACTCTCCCCGCCCCCCCATGTACTCCCTATCAACTACATTTTTTGCACACATTCATTTTTCCAACTAACAGCAACCCACTGTAACTCCTCACATTCCTCTACCTCCATTTGCTCCCAAAGTTCTATCCTTCATGCATCACAACTATGGTGTTTGCTATATTTCTTGTCAAAAAGGACAGATATTTATGGTATATTGGACTCAATCCATCTCTATTATTCTTCTTATCTTCTTTTCTCTTCATATCATAGTGGTATAGTGATTGGGTTTTAATACCATTTACTTTTTATATTATATTGGGTTTGAATACCATTTATTTTTTTAGCTAGAATTTTCTATTATTAGAGCATGAATTTACAGTCAGAAATTCCTTTTTCATGGTGGTAGGTTTGAATACCATTTACTTTTTTAGCTAAAGTTTTTTATTTTTAGAGCATGTTACAGTCAAAAATTCCTTTTTCATAGCATTATTTATTTATTTAAAGGAATTATGAATGTTGAGAGATTAGCGATCATGTTCAGTGCTCTGCGTATGGGTGATAGAATTAATCTCTATTATTCATCTTATCTTGTCTTCTCTTTATTTTTTTCATATTCTCTTCATGTCACGGTGGTATAGTGATTGGATTTGAATACTATTTACTTTTTTTTTATAATATATTGGGTTTGAATACCATTTAACTTTTTAGCCGGAATTTTTTATTTTTAGAGTAGGGATTTACAATCAGAAATTCCTTTTTTATGGTGGTATAGTAATTGAGTTTGAATACCATTTACTTTTTTATATGGGTTTGAATACCATTTACTTTTTTAGCCGGAATGTTTTATTTTTAGAGCATAGGTAACAGTCAGAAATTTCCTTTTCATGGTGATATTGTAACTGGGTTTGAATACCATTTACTTTTTTAGCCAGAGTTTTATATTTTTAGAGCATGAATTTTACAGTCAGAAATTCCTTTTTCTTAGTATTATTTATTCATTTAAAGGAATCATGAAGGTTGAGAGATTAGCGGATCGCGTTTAGTGCTCTGCGTATGGGTGATAGAATTAATAAGATGCAAGTATTTGGGGAGAAAAAATTGACCACCGTAAGAAAAATTATGCAGAAGGGAAGATGCAAGATACATTTCACTTTTTTTTTTTCAGTTAAAAACTTTATAGAGCATGGGTTGAATACATTTCACATTTACTATCAGAAAATTTCTTTTACAGAACATTATTCATTAACTTATATTATATTTAACGGAATTGTAAAGTTTAGGAGATTAATAATGGATCATGTTGAGTGATGTTGGTGTTCTAGCATTAAAATGATCCATTCCTGGAGTTTAAGTATGTTTTGTTTTGTCAAGATATAGAATTGTTACAGCGTTTCATTTATTTAGTTACCTTAAAGCATAGATGGCTCTGTATATAGTCTTGTTTGAAATGACACTTTTTTTTATTGCACGAAATGTACGAGTTTGCCTGTAATTTATTGGTGATTTTATTCTCTGTGTTCGAAGAAAGATGATAAACTATCTCTTCTTTTTGTTCCAACCAGTTGTGTATTATACCCAGCTTCATCCTGGCTGTGCAACAGAATATGTGGTGAACAAAGTTGAACTGTTGTAATCGTGTCGTTGTGCCAGTTGCCAATTTTAACATGCTATAACACGAGCTACTTCCTGGGACTCTAGAGGAAACCACATAAACAATGTGAAGCTTCTTCCAAATTGTGGAAGCTCTATATTTCCGTGCCGATTATTTTTTGCAATTGTTAAGAAATAAAGAAGGTCATATGCTTTGCAGTAGTGAAAAGTTTTTGAATGTTGAGCACTAGATATGATGGAACCATCCATCTTTTTAGTATTTAGAAAAAAAAAAAAAGATCAGAAATTTGAATTATTAAAGGAATTCTTAGTGTCAAGTAGGATATGATATATTGGAGTTAGCTAGATGACAGGTTAAATATAGATACTAGACTAGGTTTTGGTATCTATCTCTTGCTTTAGATTACTGTTAATTTTTTTAGTAAATTAGTGTTTTCATGTTTGGGTTGTGAGTACTGAACTAATATAATGATAAATTGATGATGTAGTAAATTGTTGGTGATTGTTCAACTAGGTGTTTGAAGTATATACAAATAGTAGATGTATGTATAGAAATGATGGTGTTCTAGCTGTGAGTATAGAAATGGGGCACCGAATCATATAATTCTAAATGCAATAATTAGTGTTTAAGTTTGAACTACTTCTTAACAATAATTGGTTACTGTTAGCATTTCATCATGCTTCTTCATTGAAACAATGAAGACCATATGCAGAAAAGCCTCTCACAGCATTCAATGAGTCGATATGTAAAACAATGGTTCCCCAACATTAAAAATTTCAAGAGTATCACAGTCTATTTCTTCGCTAGTCATTACTTTTTGATGAGGAAGTTTAACATCAAGTTTCGATGTCAAATGTAGCAAGTTCAAAGTCTATTACCGATATGTACTGTTCGATATATAAATCATAATATAACAAAGAAAAAGGAATGAGCTAAACACATTGGAATTAAATTCTTAACTTGAATGTTGATATATATAAAGAAAAGATAATATACATCACTCATCATCTGAGTACTTCCAATGAACAATTTAACTATGAAAGAGATCTAACTAAATTATAATTGAGGAATGGATAATCTAATGTTTTATTTTGGTCATAAGTAGTATGTGAAAGAACTCTAATTGAGAGAATGAGAGCAGAAAGTTGACTGCATTACTGATTCACATGGATTGACTATTTCATTGAGAGTATACAGAAAATAAGTCTAAAAACTGGAAGGAAATTTCAAATAAGATATCATCCATTGACATATCCAACAGACAAGAAGGTAATACCTCTGAATTTGCAACAAATTTTGAAATGATCTAGCAAGAAAAGTTTTTCCTATGCATTAATCATTGCAAGTTTCTCATTACTGATTACACATTAAGTTGATAGTTCAACTTCATTTATCAACTTGATCAATTGATTATTATAATAATAATATTATTTTAATATCCTCTATTTTATTTTTTCTTCAAGTGTCATCACTAAAAATAATTAACATCTGTTGAAGATTGGGAGGTATGACAGTGTCTTATCCTTTGCGTTTTGTGCGTTTTGTCACAGATATCCATACAATTTGAGATATATATCTATGATATTCTTGACTCCCAATTTGGGACATATATAGATTGTTATAGTTATTGGTTATTGGTTGTGAATTGTCGATATCACTTTTTTTTATTGCTTTATGAATTGTTGCTGTTGGAGGTCGTGATATCAGCCAACATCTGAGATGTATATCTATATATTGTTGCTGTAATATATCAACAAGAATTGTGATATATATCAACATCTCGAATGATTAATTGTAAGCCAACTGACAATGTTCACGACCTTAAAAAATAGTTTATATTATAAGTTAATATGAATTTTGATACAATACTGCTCCTAAAATTTTTTTTTTAGAAATCAGCAACTAATTTTCGGAAGGTTTGAAGCTTGGTAGCACAGACACAAACATGGTATGAAAATACGACACTACACAGACACAGACATAGCAATTTGAAAAAAAAAAAAATACGACACGAGTATAAATCAGATACGATAATAAAAAATATAATAATACAACAACTTATATTAAATATTTGAGCGTATAAAAATGACAATAATATTTAATAATAAAGCTTATTAAATAATATATATATTTTACATTTTTGAAAGATAATAGTCTAATTTAATCAATAAAATTATATAATATATAATATTTGAGCATATCAATGTATTATATTACTTATTGTTGTCTGTTCTATTATATAATATTTCATTTTTCTTACACAATTTTAAAAAAAAATAAAAAAAATAACAAATACGCTCGTTGGATACTCCTTACTTGGCGCGTCCGGAATTTTTTTTTTCGAACACGTCAAAGATATGTCCGATACGTATCCGGACTTGTCGGTGGGGAGTCGGTGTCCGATATTACACTGACACTGTTTGGGCTGAATTTCAATGTGTCCGTGCTTTCTAAATTTGAAGAATCAGGGCTAACGTGTTGTTTCCTCGTGTTATGTATTTAGAAAAACACATAAAAATAAAAATCCGCTTCGTAACTTTTTTCTTCGGCGTATCCCTCCCCTCCATCCTCACCCACTCTTACCTTCATCAACGAGATGACTCCAGATTTTACTCTCGAGAGTCAGATCCATCACCTCTCAGCAGTTCCCTCCACCGCCAAGTTTGCTTTTAGATCTTTCCAGATGCCACGTCCTCGGTTTCGCTAACATCATCTTAGACGAACCAATCCGCCGAAGAACCAGAACAACACGTTGAGTACATGGATTTCCGACAGACTTACATCGTATGCCGGAGGTCGGTAAACAGCACGCCGCAAAACTTTGCAACGTGGTGGCGCATCGGAAAAACTACCGATGCGCATCTACGGCGGTTATTTTAGAACCATCCGTTGGAATGCAGTTATTTAAAGAATAATTTGCCGACGACACAAATTCAATTCTTCTTTTATCTGTGCAAGTCGGTGTTTTTTTTATTCCCTAGGTACCGACGTACAGTTCCGTGGGAAATACGTACAAGTATAGATTATAAAGATTAAAATGAGATAAACATCCCATCAAAAAAATGTTTTGACTTATATTAATCTTTATTTTTAGCACCGAAAAATTATGTGAAAAATAAAAGGATCATTACATCTGCCAGCTTTAGAGAAGCAATGTTGGATGATATTCAAGTTAGACAAAAAATAATGGATGAGTCAGTTGCGTATCGCCCCGTTTTTTAGAAACCTATAAATTAATTTTTAAAAATGGAGAAACGCGCTGACGTGACGATGTGCGTGCGCCGCCACGTCAGACTAATTTTTTCGTTCCTAAGGACTAATTTGTATAGTCCTTGAAAATAGACACAAGTACTACCTCCACAATCCACACTAGTTAAAGAAGAAAGAAAATGCACAAAACCATATTGCAATTCAAAACATTTTAATTTATATATATATATATATATATATATATTTTAAAAGGAGGAGTTGAGAAGTTTAGGAGACCGTGCACATGAAAGAGGTCGTATGATGCATAATTTATAGGAAAATAGAGGAGGCGCGAAAGGCTGTAGAAGTAGCAATGAAAAGAGCTACTATGATGGCTAGGCTTGCTGAATGGATTGTGGATGGGCTTGCTTAATATTAATTTTTAGAACCCTCAAAGACACATAGCAAATAGCAGATAGTACATATGAGTGCCATATAATATAAATCAGATATTATTTTTTTATGTACTTATATTGTAGAAACTTTGAAAATAATTTATGAGAGACTACGCAGTTCCTTTTTTTTTTGTTAATGATTTACTTATATTGTGATGCCGCTTCGTAAACTTTAAGTCTTTAAAAAATGACCATAAAACTTCCCGCGGCATGAACACGGAAGCTTGAACTTTTCAGTGCGTTTCTGAGGGACGATCATAGCAAGTCGCAATTTATGTCGCCGGTCCTACGTACATAGAATTTTGGAAATTATCCGCGACGCCATTTTATTTGCAGTATTTGAATTTTTTTTGTAAGAAAGCTGTTGTTGAAATTAGGATATTGAGTCGTATTATAATTTATTTTGCTCAAAGAAATTTTTGTTTGAAGCTGATTCTGCATAGGTATATTGATTTTTTTTTTTTTTTAAAAAGAATAGTGATATATAATTGATTTTTTTTTAACTAGCGGTAGCCTTTGGTTCAATACAAAGGGACCGAACTAATTTGAATTTAATTTAGTTCGTACTATTCGGAGAAATGTTTGCTGTATTTGGATCGTCTTATCAAAATTTTGTTTCGTTTGTTGCACTTTTTCAGTTATGTTGGGATAATACGATTTTGTTTGACTTAAATACTCTAATGTACATATATTGACGACTATACCAGGTTTGATATCTATATTTTCCCCAAAACAAAAAAAAAAAAAAAAAAAAAAAAAAAAACCTACAGGCAAAATCGACCCATATATCTAAACATTAGACCAAACAATTGAAGAAGTACTGACCCAAATATTGTGCAATTCAGATTGATATTTCGTCTTATTTTTTGGTTCCGTTGAGATAGTACAACTTTGTTTGAGCTAAATACTCTACCTTATATATATATCCACGACTATACCAGATTCGACACTTATTGTTTCCCGAAAAAAGAAGAAAAAAGATACGAATAATTGCTCTGCAGTCCCTCCATATTGTTTCAACATCACTTAAATTTTTTTCAAAATTTTTTTTGCACTTTAATCACTTTGACACCTTCCGATAAATTTTTCACACCTTCCGATGAGTTTTTGACACTTCCGACATACGTCCAACACCTTGCATTTTGACACATTTTAGTAAATTTTTGACACCCTCTTGTTAATTTTAACATCCTCATGATAAGAAATAATACATTGACACATTTCTGATAACTTTTAACACGTTCTTGACAATTTTGACACCCTCCGCGGAAGGATTTAACTGCAATTAAAATTTACCCCAGAATTCAAGTACAATAGAACTTGTAATTTTAGACCCAAACGCAACTCACCCAAAAAAATAAAGTACCTGGCCAAAATCCGGCCCAATAACCAGCATTAGACCAATTTAGGAGGTCTGATTCTTTCATACACCTGGAGGGCATGAGAATAAGTACTGTGAACCACTTTAGCACCTTTGTTGAGGATTTGTGATCGGCCATGAACCAAACAACAGATCCAGTCGACATCCATCCATCCGTCCATCCATCCAAGATTCGTCCATTCATCCCTCCGTCCATCCATCCAAGATTCCGACATGAGATAAAGGGCGGACGCCGCCTACCAACACAGAATATATCCAAAACTCATGGACATCATCTAAATAATCTCTCTTTTCCTTCCCTTTGCATTTTCACAACCTTTATTCCCCTCAACAGTCAGCATATCTTATTTTCTTGGACATTTTGTATTTTTGCTCATGCTAATTAAAGTTTGTATTTTTATGCTGTCTAATTGGATTTAATATTTTTATACCTTTTGTTATGTGAAATGAACAAAAATACCTTCAAATTTTATTACGAAAAAAAAAAGTTGAATCTCCACGAACACCCACAAATACAAGCGAACACATACGAACACTTACGAACACCTAAGAAGACCTACGAATACAAATACCTTCGAACATACGCGAACACCTCATACGAACACTTACGAATACCTATGAACACACTATAAACATCAAAAAGAGAAACTGCTACAATATTCGGAGTGTTTATGGGTGTTCGCGTATGTTCATAGTGTTCGTGTGTTCGCGTGCTTTCATATTTTTTCAAATAAAAAATTGAGGATATTTTTATCATTTTATATGATAATGGGCACAAAAATACTAAATCCAATTAAGGGACCACAAAATCACCAATTTTAATTAGCAGGAGCATAAAAATGTAAAATGCCCTATTTTCTTCTAACCGGCTTATAAAAGAGACCTTTGCGCCTCCGCACTCCTCTAATTACCTATCTGCATATCATGGGTCAATCCCACTCGTGGTTGATCTGTTACTATGCTCACACAAAAATAAATCCGTTACGGACAGAAACGTTTCATGATAATCTCAAACAATTTAATGTTTACTTCTCTGCGATTTGATTCAAGGGAACATAGTTACGGCATTGACTAGCAATAATCGATGGACCATGCCCAATACACGAATTCAAAAAAAAAAAAAAAAAAAAAAAAATCATATTGTTATCAAAAAGTATTTTAAACACCAATATAAATAGTCTTTTTAATTAGCTAAATTTTGTCTATATAAAAAATGAACTAATATTGTGTTCTTGATTCTGATTTTGTGACGAGTCTAAAGATACGTGATTTTATGCATAAGTTTTGTTCTGATTATCCACTATCGTCTCAAATCGCTGAAGTCTAAATGGATTTCTTCAGTTCTAAATAAATAGTTACCAGAATTTTAACCCTCCATCAGGACTGTGCTTACAAATTAGGTATTCGGATTGAATAAATTTGGATTTGGTTCCACCAGGTATACTTGTTATAATTGACTTAAAAAATATATTCTATAGAAAGGGACAAAATCATTACTTCTTTTGTGATTGACCACCAACTTGTGGATGCGCTACGTACCGACACTGATACGGAGACCGATTCAATATGAATACGTGATACAATAATTTTTCTTTAAAAATGACTACAGCTCGAACACTGTAGTCAAAATATAAATAATTAAAAAAAAATTTATATTAAATATTTAAACAACTTAAAATATAATAATATTTAATAACAAACTCAATATATAATATAATATTTTACATGCTTAAGATAATTCTAAACAACAAATTTAGTTACATCAACAAAAATAAAATAAAAAATAATATTTAAATATATAACTATATTATACTACTTACTGCTACTACGATATAATATTTCAATTCTCTAAGTTTAGTTACTACTATATAATATTTCAATACTCTACTTGCAATATATTACGCGTATCCGACATGTGTCTACGGCGTGTCCTTTCGGATACTATTGGAAAACTTTCGGTATGTCCGTCCTTTTTGGTAAATGCGGGCAAGGAGATGAGGGGTAACTTGCTATTTATTATATAGCTCGCCATACTCTCGCACTTGAACCCAACCAATGGTGGCCCCAAGGACCCAAACTCCATTTCCTACAACCCTTCTCTGCTATCTACTGCTATGCCTTACTACTACTTTCCTACAGCCTTCGTCTTCTCAAAGAAGTTGCCCTAGCTGCGGTCCCATGGAAGTACCATATCCACTTAGCACAAGCCCGAGCTGCGGGGATCCATCCTACAGGCTCATCTGCGACCCCAGAGCACATAAGCTCTACCTCGCTGCTCTTAATCGAAGCTCGTATTTGGTGCTGAAAGTTGAACCTGCCATGAAGCGCCTAGTAGTGCAGCCCGCGCCATGGCTACCGGGCAACTCCGCTGCGTGCGTCACCGAAGACATGCCCAGCAGCGAAGGTCTGGTAAACTTTATAAAAAAGGGTTATCGTTTTAGTATCAACTACAGTTAAACATGGTTTGAAAAACTTTCGCAGAGAAAAAGAATGTTTTATTAGAATCAATTACAATTACAACGAAAACAACCATTATTTGCGTCATCAACACCATTGAATGTGCCTTGGGATATGTGCACAGTGGATAACATAGCTTGTTTAATTGTTTGTAACCAAATTGATTTAATATTTAGTTGAACAACTTATAGCGTGTACTTACACATTACATAAATACTTTATTACTTGCTATACTCATGCTCCATATATTTGTTATAAGGTTTGTGGCTCAACCAGTCTCTTCCTTTCAATATCACGACATCCAACACCGTTTTTCTCTTCAACTGCTCGCCGAGGCTGCTCCTCTCCCCGCTCAACTGCACCACCTCCAGTCTCTGCCACCGTTACCTCGAAGGCTCCAGCATGCTCGATCCTCAGAGAGCCGCTGCGTGCGGCGGCGGACCAGGCCCCTGCTGCACGTTCGTTGCTGGCGGCATGCCATCGGCATACAAAATCAGATTGCATGCTTCCGGCTGCCGTGCATTTCGAAGTGTTATACATCTCGATCCTCAGAAGCCGCCGGCGGAGTGGACAGAAGGGTTAGAGATTCAATGGGCTCCACCGCCGGAGCCTCCCTGCGATTCTCATTTCGACTGCCCACTATACTCATTTTGCACTAGATCTAGACGTTGTTTGTGTAGCAACGGCTACGTATGGAATCCAACAACAGTCTCTTGTTCAGAAGTATCTCACAATCATCACTCTCACCATTCTACCAAAATAATGTTAGGAGCCGTTGGATCGTGCTTGCTGGCAACTTTGACGGCGGGGATAGCCGTTACAATTAGATACTACAAGCTCTACAACAAAAATAAAATCACGAAGAAACGAGAAGAAATGCTGAAGAATTCGGTGGTGATGTTCGGATGGAAGGAGTTGAAGAAGGCAACAGAGGGCTTCTCGAAAAAGAGATTGCTCGGAAGCGGCGGCTTCGGCGAGGTTTACAAAGGAACATTAGATGACGGAACAATTGTTGCCGTCAAATCAGCCAAGGTCGGCAATCTGAAGAGCACGCAGCAAGTTCTCAACGAAGTTCAAATTCTAACCTTAGTAAATCACAAGCATTTGGTCAGGCTGCTTGGCTGCTGCGTCGAGGCCGAGCAGCCGCTAATGGTCTACGAGTACATATCCAACGGTACACTCCACGACCACTTGCACGGTCGCGGTGGCGGTGCAGCGCCGGAGTTGAATTGGAGAACGCGATTGAATATTGCTTGGCAGACAGCGGAGGCTCTGGCCTACTTGCACTCCGCCGCGCAGACTCCGATTTACCACAGAGATATCAAATCTACCAACATATTACTGGACGATGAGATGAACGTTACGGTCTCCGATTTTGGGCTGTCGAGGCTCGCCAAACCGGGTATAAGCCATGTCTCGACGTGCGCGCAGGTGATAAATTTGGTAGCTGAACTGATTTTCTTAACATAATCCGCAATCTACAGTATTTAAATGAGCAATAACCTTGATGATTGAGTTTATCATACAATAATTATTATAGAATTAAATTGTGATCTGATATATTTCTTTATTAACTGCAGGGGACGATCGGGTACCTCGACCCAGAGTACTACAAAAACTATCAACTGACAGATAAAAGCGATGTTTACAGTTTTGGTGTTGTTTTGCTCGAGCTGGTGACGTCACAGAAGGTGATAGACTTCTCGAGGAACAGTGATGATGTGAACCTCGCCGTGTACGTTCTCCGACGAGCCGGAGAGATCGCCGCAATGGATGTGGTTGACAAGAGATTGTTTGGAAGGGATAATTGTGAGGGGTTGATGAGGAGTGTTGAGATGTTTGTGGAGCTTGCGCTGGGTTGCTTGAGGGAGAAGAAGGAAGAGAGACCTACCATGAAGGAGGTCTCTAAAATGTTGCAGTGTATCATAGAAGTTGAAGCGCACCAGAGGAGGGGTGATAATAGTAATAATGTTGAAATTGATATTGAGGTTTCATGAGGTTATTATTTCCGTAGATCCATCTATGAATATTCCGTTAGAACAAATGTTCTTTTTTTTTTTTGGACCTTGTTAGCAAAGATCAACTACATATTATCCTTTTAATTATATTTTACAATTTTGTACTGAAGTTTCAAATATATATATATATATATATATATATATATATATATATATATATGGCTGTTGTTATATATTTTGAAAAATCAAAGGAAAGAGTTGTAGAATAGAAATAAATAAATGGTATTGTTTATTTGTTGTTGGAAGACTTGCATATCAACCCCTCCTTATATCCTAGTTTTCCAAATAAATTCCTTATTTATAATTTGTTATATTCAACACCCCCAAATACCTATTTTAAAATATTTTTAAAAAAAAATTGGATACAAAAATTGTTCATCATATCAAATTCTATTTTTCTTATATTTCAAATTTTTTTCAAAATAAATACTTCTAAATAGATAGTTTGAGACTTCAAAGTCTTAGCGGATTAATTTTTTAAAGCTAGCAAAACTTGATGTCTCAAAACATCTATTTAGAAATATTTTTTTAAAAGTTTTTGGATACAAAATTTGTAGATCATATTTAAATCTTTTTTTTTCATATTCATATTCAAAGCATCTCCAAAATTGTTATAGTAGTTAACATACTCCTAACATGGATATCGAGATAATGTTTTATTTGCAAATCATTTCAAATGATGAGTTGATTTGTTTATGGCTTCAAAACGTAGGAGCTAATATGCTATTTTCCCTTTTTAGGGCTTGAATTTACATAATAATCAAAATTGTAATCCAAATATACTACAAGTAGGAACCGTGAAATCATATCCCACTTCCCACCAATGATATAACATCTAAAACAGGCGATAAACCTGAAAAAAAACAGACATTAATGATGCCAAATAACAGTGATGGTAATGTTAGATACATGTATTTGTAAGTGGATGACAATAATGAAACCATAACAAACATGAAGCAGATTCTCCTAACTCCCCAATACTAATCAAGCTTCCATTCATGTGGGTAGGTCGAAATGAAACGGGTATGGAATGGAAATATAGTTAAATCGGAATAGAAATAACCAAAATTTAATACAAAGTTTGGTACATCGTAATCACATTCTAATTAACCTGTTTGCTCTATGACATTACAGAATTAAATAATATTCCAATTAACATGTTTGATTTATATTGTAATAAATTATTCAGATTACAAAAATTGCAATACTCACCACCAAATAAGAGAATCACCCTGGCCTTTCGTACATCTCATAGGAAGTTAAACATTCCAACTTCATCAGCTCGTCAATAACTTGGTTGCTTTGATCAGGAACTCACCTTGCATTGTATTCGCCACAGCATCACAAGAAGATGCTCGTTCCTCAATTGGGCAAGTTCAAACTCTCAGTGTGTTAATTGCTTGCTCGAATGCTTCGAGACCTTCCCCACTAGCTCTATCTTTGCCATATATATATTTCATCAAGTACCTCAAAATGAGGGAGTGTGATATCATATAAGCATTGCTTCTTTATGATGTTGTCATTCAAAAATATAGAACAAATATATTTAAAAAACAATTAATGCCAACTTTATTTTATGTGTTTTAAAAAGTTACCTTATGATGAATGGTGTGAATGGAGAGATCTAGTCCCTTAAAATTTTATTAATCTGGAATAACCAAACCCACTTGATATAAGTGGGTTTGGTTATTCTAGATTAATAAAATCTTAAGGGAGTAGATCCCTCCATTCCGACCCAAAACAAAAAAAGGGAAAGAAAGAAAAAGGTTACATTGCACCATTCATCATAAGAATTCTTATCAGGAACAATCACGTTTCTAGTATTATCTTATGAGAATCTAATGTGTGAATCTTTGACTCAGTGTGTTGATTTGGTTCTAGGCCACTACTAGAAATCTAATTTTTAACCATTTTTTCAAGTCAGAAAAGATGTCCGTTCTTAAAATATGTAATTGCTTTCAATTGAGTATCTGTGTACAAGTGACATAGTGACTCCACTAAAACTTGATCTTCTAGAGGAGTCCACACGTTTATGCTTCCTCCTACTGTGCATATGGCTACTTTCAGCATCCATCATATTAAGTAATTTTTAATTCATGTTAAATTATTTTTCATGATAGATAGACAAGAAGAACTAAAATAAAGTAAAATTCGTTGATACTTACAAACAAGACAACTAGTAGAATATGAAAAAAAAAAAAAAAAAAAAAACTTAATAATGTAGTGCATTGAAGAGTGGAAGGAAATAATGTTAATGTAGCAAAAAACATTTCATTGATCAAAACTGTAGGAAAAGAAGACATCAGCTTTAAATTTAGAAAATTAGATAAGAATATAAATTTGGATACATTTCTCTCAAATTAAATTGATCTCTTAGCATATATTTCACTTAAAATATCACTATACAGCATTTGAGCCTACTCCCATGATTTGAAAATTTGTTGAGCAAGCTCATTTATGAAGTTTGTCCGCTAATCGGACAATTCGATCATTGTAATATACTCAAATTCTGAATTCTCTGTTCTCTCAAATGTTTTCCACCTCATTGACCTCGAACTCTTGGGAATCTAATGACATTTTCTTTCCTATTAAGTTATGAAAGAACATACATGACTTTATTAGATGAAACTGAGACTGAATTGGAAAAAAGATGAAGATCTAAGACTCTATCAACCTTTTAGTAATCCAATACAGCTCTCGATCACATTCCTAGCCTTGGTGTGCTAATATTTAAATACTCCTCTGCACTATGTTGTAGGCAGTCATAATTAATCCATTCATTAAGATGATATCGTTATTCCCTATATCAAGCAAGAAATTCCTCTCCGCCGGTATATCCACCATCAACCAAATAGTACATAAATTAGGATAAAATGAATTAGTCAGCTCAATTTCTATTAACAATAATGAATTTGATGTATGACTTGAAATGCTCAAGGTTTTATATCTTAATGCACTTTGAATCCGTTTGGTCTCGAAATAGCATCTCTAAGAACCATCTGCAGAACCCTCCCAACTAGACAGTATATAACTAAATTACATGTCAGTGCACAAATACCTAAAACATTCATTGCTATTTCGCTTTCTCTGGTTCTTTATCTCGCTTATCTTTTGATGGAGCACTCACATCGATTAGTCCCTTCTAATGCACTTAGACAATTTATATCAATAAAATATTTGTTTAAAAAGTAAGTAGTAAAATTAAAATGATTTTTTATTCTTATATGTCCTTTAAGCATTTCCATCTATTATAATGGCTTGCGGAGCGTTTAATAATATCGTTTGCAACTACAAGATATCAAGTAAACACCTATTATATTGCCTTTTTCAGCCTGCCCACTTCTAAAGAATTTATCTCCAATTGTTCGACTCTTGTGATGATGAGCTAATGTGTAAAGGAACATAACTACGATCTCTTCTACGGTCATGTTGCTAGTGCTTGTTAATCCACCAATATTTCTTACCAATTCACAAAGTATATTAAATGTTCGCCTATCCATATATAGCTCACTTATACAAGCGACATCACTATCTCGAATTAGCCAATTTAATTCTTATGATCTCAACTGTGACCAACCTCTTCGCAATATTGTCAATCGACGTATTTTCATATGCAATAGTATTAATCACATATGATGCCACATAACATGTATCATAAATATTAAATGAGAAATTTTTACATCATTGATGCATTTTGCACTTCCTCCGTCTTAAATATGAAACTGTATTTTGTGAACAAGTTTAAAAAAATATATTAAAATTAATTTTATTCTTTTATTCAATGTTTGACCATTTTAAGAACCAACTCTCTGTAGCGAATGAAACAACTACAATATGAGTAATGCCATAATTAATAATAACATATTGTTAGCAAGCAATAATTAATTAATAGAAGCAAAAGATAAGTCATTTGTAGAATTAACATATTATATAAACACAAGGTCAACAATAAAGTAGCGTTAATTTCTATATAAGACGGCAAAAAATCCAGAATAATAAAGTTCAATTTTCATAGAAGATCAACTACGATATGAATGAATGAATTCAATGAACCATTCTACTGCCATTTTCCAGAACAAAGAAAAGAAAACACTTACCATCGATAATATTTGTTTCCTCTTCTTGAGCATCATAAAAAATTAATGAATGAAAATTTTCCTTTTTGGTGGATGCGAGAACAGAGAAAATTGGGAAGAAAGAAAAGTGAGTTGTTCTCTGAGATCATGATGAAAATGCCAGAGAGATTGAGAAGGTAGAGAAGGAGATTTGAGAGAAGATCTACGATCGACGAGAGAAAGGAGGTAAGATAAAAGAAAGGAGTTGGCTAAAGTAATTAATTATGGAGATGATGAGAGGCTCAAGAGAGAAGGAGAAGCTAGGGAGAGATTGGAGGGGATGTACCTGTTAACAGAACTACCCTGTGTTTTAGAAAATGTGCTTTTCTCATCGCCTCACAAGTCAGGATAAATGCTTGTGGAAATTATGGATTGACCCCCTATTTTTTTAAAAATTATTTTTTAATCCCTTTTAATTTTAAAGTTATGGCATTTTTGGCGAATCGGCCCCCCTTAATAAGTTATTGGCGAACAGCGTCCCCTATAATTAATTTTGGCCAAATCACGCTCCTTTACGCTGAAAAATAAAAAAATTATCCTTATCTTAGTTTTTCGATCATAACTTTTTGTATAGTACTCCAAATGAGCTGAAATCAGTCCCGTTTGAAAGATATTTGAATTATCTTTCAAATAAGACCAATTTCGAGGTATTTAGAGCTCTATACGAGACGTTATGTCAAAGATACCGAATCGGCGTCAAGCTGCTACGGTATTTGACAGCGTTTCGGTATTTTTATTATAACTTTTCGTATATAGCTCCAAATGAGATCAAACTGGTCCCATTTGAAAGAGAACTCAAAGAGCTTTCCAAAAAGTATAAAATGAATATTAGGACATGCCGGCGAACGCCTGCGAACACCCGCGAACACCCGCGAACACCCGCGAACACTTGCGAACACTGGCGAACGCTTTTCTACATAACGTTTTGTAGAGAACTCCAAATGAGATACAATTAGTCTTGTTTGAAAGATATTTAAGTTTCCTCTCCAATGGGACTAGTATCACAGCATTTGGAGATACGTACGAGAAGTTATGTCAAAAATACCGAATCTATGTTAAGCTGCTATGGTATTTGACAGCATCTCGATGTTTTTTATATAACTTTTAGTAGAGAGCTCCAAATGAGATGAAATTGGTCCCATTTGAAAGAGGACTCAAATAAATTTCTAACAAGTATAAAATGAACACGATGACATACTGACGAACACCTGCAAACACCTACGAACACCTGCGAACACCCGCGAACATCTGCAAACTCTTTCTATATAACTTTTCGTACGTATCTCCAAATGTAGTGAAACTAGCACCATTAGAAAGAGGATACAAATATATTTCAAATGAGACTAATTTCATTTTATTTGGAGTTCTCTACAAAAAGTGATGCAGAAAAGTGTTCCCAAGTGTTCGCAGGTGTTCGCGGGTGTTCGCGGTGTTCGCTGGTGTTCGTAGGTGTTCGCTGATTTGTCCTAGTGTTAATTTTATACTTGTTGGAAAGCTATTTGAGTTCTCTTTCAAATGGGATAAGTTTCATCTCCTTTGGAGCTCTCTACTAAAAGTTATACAAAACATACCGAGATGCTGTCAAATACCGTAGCAGTTTGATATTGGTTCGGTATTTTTGACATAACTTTTCGTAGGTATCTCCAAATGCTGTTAAACTAGTTCCATTGGAAAGATAACTTAAATATATTTCAAAATAGACTAATTCCGTCTCATTTAGAATTCTCTACAAAATGTTATGTAGAACAACGTTCGCAGTTGTTCGCAGGTGTTCGCGGGTGTTCGCGGGTGTTCGCAGGTTTTCGCGGGTGTTTGCAGGCATTTGTCGGAATGTCGGAGTGTTCATTTTATACTTTTTAGAAAGATGTTTGAGTTCTCTTTCAAATGGAACCAATTTCATCTCATTTGGAGCTCTCTACTAAAAGTTATATTAAACATACCGAGATGCTGTCAAATACCGTAGCAGCTTAATATAGATTCGGTATTTTTGAGATAACTTCTCCTACGTATCTCCAAATGCTGTGATACTGGTTCCATTGGAAAGAGAACTTAAATATAGTTAAAAAAGACTAATTTCATCTTATTTGGAGTTCTCTACAAAACGTTATGTAGAAAAGCGTTCGCAAGTATTCGCAGGTGTTCGCGGGTGTTCGTGGGTGTTCGCGGGTGTTCGTGGGTGTTCGCAGGTGTTCGCGGGTGTTCGCTGGAATGTCCTAGTGTTCATTTTATATTTGTTAGAAAGATGTTTGAGTCCTCTTTCAAATGGAATCAATTTCAACACATTTAGAGCTCTCTACTAAAAGTTATACAAAACATACCGAGATTCTGTCAAATACCATAGCAGCTTAACATAGAATCGGTATCTTTGAGATAACTTCTCCTACGTATCTCCAAATGCTGTGATATTGGTCCCATTGGAAAGAGAACTTCAATATATTTCAAACAAGACTAATTTCATCTCATTTGGAGTTCTCTAGAAAATGTTATGTAGAAAAGCGTTCGCAAGTGTTCGTAGGTGTTCGCGGGTGTTCGCGGGTGTTCGCGGGTGTTCGCAGGCGTTCGCTGGAATGTCCTAGTGTTTATTTTATACTTGTTAGAAAGCTATTTGAGTCCTCTTTCAAATGGAACTAATTTCATCTCATTTGGAGCTCTCTACTAAAAGTTATACAAAACATACCGAGATGCTGTCAAATACCATAGCAGCTTAATATAGATTCGGTATTTTTGAGATAAATTCTCCTACGTATCTCCAAATGCTATGATACTAGTCCCATTAGAAAGATAACTAAAATAGCTTTCAAACAAGACTAATTTCATCTCATTTGGAGTCCTCTACAAAACGTTATGTAGAAAAGCGTTCGCAAATATTCGCAGGCGTTCGCCGGAATGTCCTATTATTCATTTTATATTTGTTGGAAAGCTCTTTAAGTTCTCTTTCAAATGGAACCAGTTTAATCTCATTTGGAGCTATATACGAAAAGTTATACTAAAAATACCAAAACGCCGTCAAATACCGTAGCAGCTTGAAGCTGATTCGGTATTTTTTATATAACTTCTCGACAGAGCTCTAAATGCAGTGAAATCGGTCCCGTTTGAAATAACTTTTTGGAGTACTATACAAAAAGTTATGATCGAAAAACTAAGATAAGGGTATTTTGGTTATTTTCCAGCGTAAAGGGGCGCGATTTGGCCAAAATTAATTAGGGGGACGCTATTCGCCAATAACCAATTAAGGGGGAGCCCGATTCGCCAAAAATGCCTAAAGTTATTGATAACTCCGTAATTTCAAGAGTATTAATTTTTACCCTTTATTTTTTATATGGACCATAATATCCTTATTGTGTTGATTACTTATTTTACCCATCCCCTCCATCCCCAAACCCTCCGGCAATCAATGCAGTCACCTCGGTGATTCCTTCATCTTTCCTTCCCAACCACATCTTTCGGGGATTATGCTGCAAATCACGATCGAGGAGACGAAGCGTCGCCCACATTCAATGAATGCAATCAATCTAAATTGATTCTAAATTGCTCGATCGCCTATTGGTTTCGAATCACACCTTCGTTCCTAAACCCTCGCGTGCGCCGAGCACTGCAGCCACCCCGCCATTGCTGATCTGACGCCTCAGGTTAGTTATCTCCTCTCTCTCCAAATTTTCATCAATTATTGCTACCACCTTTTTTTAACTCTTTTTCTTGATTTGCCTCTCCCGATATTACTGTGCCAATGTCCCTCAAGACATTCTGGAATTGTGGTGTTCTTCTGGAATACGCGTTTATGAAATATTGTCTGATGTATAGCAAATATTGTTCTGGAATTGCTTTGTCTCTCCCAATATTCTGAAATACGTGTTTATGTTGCCTAAGAGTATTAACTGATGTGATTTTACATTATTTATGTATAGCAAATATTGTTCGGCCATTATGGTATTCCAGAAAGCTTGTTGCTACATAATCTGGTTGGGATGATAACTTTTGCAATGCGTTTCCAGTAATTTTGTTGTAACTAATTCACAATACTTAATTATTTTTGGTGATCAATATGTATACTTTGGTGTCTAAATTTGTCATGTGTTATTCTGGTTTATGAGATAAATTGGGTGAGTATTGTTTTTAAGTAAAAATGCTTTGTATATCAATATGAATAATTTGCCTCTTTATGCAGTAAAAGTAGTGGAGCAATTAAAAACCTTGTAAGGTGGGTGTTAATTGAAATATCAATGAAATGAGAGTTTTTATTAATAAATGTGTTTTTGTTTAATTACTATATATTCCCTCTAATATAAAATATATATTTTTTTTTTCATACAGTACTATCACTTCCAAAAAATAAGATGCCACAAAAAACTAATCTATGTGGTCGATTTGATACCTCAGCTAGTACTATAAATGATGATAGAATTAAAAAGCAGATTTTTTTTTAAAAAAGTTTGACGAATATAGCAGTACGTGTAGAAGTCTTAGAAGTTGAGTTACAAACTCTCATAAATGATAAATGCGTCCTCTGCAAGAAGTACGACAAATTGAAGAAGAAGTATGATAAATTGGGAATGATTAAATTTGCTACGGAGATATATTAGACTGAAACACAAGTACAGAAACCTAAAAGCTTCACTTGATGAATTCAGCGCCTTTGAAGATGATGATCGATGTGATACATATGAGCAATACGATAGTGATAGATCCAAAGAGAAGGAAGAAAACGTTGCAGAAGTGACCAATGATGAGAAGGGCAACGAGCAATTACCACCCAGTATGTATATGCTGCATAACAAACCATCCCAAAACGGAGGACCTTTATTATCTGTAGGCGATAATACATTACGACAAGTGGCAAAAAGCAATACTATACTTGTTGACGAAAGCGAATCATCAAGAGAATTTGACGAGCGAGATAATAAAGCTAGAGTGTTGTTTGAAGGTATAAAATCATCATTGATAAAAAGAAGTTAAGAATTTTTTTTTTGAGAAAATCGAAGGACTACGCAAGCATGGCAGGCTTAGTAAGGCGTCGCCAAAATAATAATATGGTGGACGTAAACTCCGATTATGAACAAAGTCAAAATGCGAAGGGAGTAGATATCAATATGCGGCAACCTAACAAGAAGCATACGAAGATGGTTATAATGAATTTTTCAGGTAAAACATTATTGACAGAGAAGGAGCGCCTATATATAGAATATTTCTTGCAGGAAGCTCATCCTCAGTAAGTATAAATTTTTTTTTTTTGTCACTTTCTCTCCATTGTGTTTTTTTTTTAATACAATCATGTATATAATTGAATATGATTTTTTTTTTCTAATTCTACTTATTATTTGCAATAGGACACATATAGTTGATTTTGTAGATGATGAATCTTCAATACCAGTATTTAGAGATGACTTGTTACCAATTATTAATGATTAAGAAATTAACAGTGTAGTAAGACTGTAAAGCATGATCACTTATGTATCTCTTAACTTGCAAGCGTATTAGTTGTTGAAATTAAATTCATTGTTTCATTTCAGCTACTCAATTCATATTTGGCATTACTAAGCTATGAGTCTACTATTGGATGTCCAAATATGTATCGCCAAAAGATTGTATATGTTCGTTGTGAAGTACATGTAATAAGAACTACTTAAGTTAAATCCATCAAAAGTTGTCTATAATTTTGTCTCTAAAAAGATTGTTTTATTTTTATGTACATTTGATTAATCATACTCTTTCAAGTATATAATTTAAAAATGCATTCAAATGGTGAAACAATCCCGTATAGAAAAGAACTACTTATTAAATGATTGTTTTGGTGGATCACTTATTCATTTCCTAAGAACTTCCATTGATATGATTACCCATGCTCATTCTCGCTATATATATGTTCCACTTAATTCGCTTAGCCACTGGCACTTACTAGTACTTGACCTTAAGTTGAAGGAAATCCGCCACTACAACTCGCTTTCGACGTATAATCGTAATACTCTGGATGCACATGCAGAATATGTGATATGTATATAAATTGAAAATACATTCACTTCATATGTAGTAGACTAACATATGTATAACATAACCTAAATGATAATTGTGTGTAGGCAACATTCTGAGTCCGGTTTTTCAATATGAGTGCAAATTGGCAATGCCAACATCTGTAACTCATGAGCGTAGATGTCGACAACAAGAATCTAGTTTGGGATGTGGTCCAATGGTCATGTACTATGCTGAAGAACTATCGGGCTTTTGTAATTTTATTCAAGGTAGTTCAGAGGTGTGGTTTAGGGGATACTCTGCTTCTCGTTTGCTTGCGTCTCAGCAATGTTCACTACATCGTAGGATAGAATCATATTATCAAGAACACCGTGTATTTCTTTGAATATATTACACCATTTTCTTCTTATCGTACAAAGCATGATGTGATAAAACCTACACACAATACAATGAAAACTATTTAGATATGTAGATATATGATAATAATTTATACAATTAAAATTTAGTATGCTTGACTAACAACTCACCGTATTCCGAAAGTTCTCTTCAAGATGTCGCAGACAGAATGAGTGATAGCACTCAGGAAAAAACGCAAGGACTGCCTTTAGAATTCATATTTGTCGATCAGAATATAAAGTATATACACGATCTAGCGATCCATCAGATGAACTTAAACATTTATACATCAATTCCATAAACCAATGCCAATTGTCATCATTCTCATTATCTACGACAGTGTAACCGATCACAAACAATTCACCATTTGCATCCAAAGAAGTAGCACTCAGTAATGTACCTTTGAATTTATGTTTGATGTGAGCACCATCAAGAAAAATAATTGGCCTGCACCCACTGAGAAATCCTTCAAAGCAAGCTTGAAAGCTTATAAAAAACTCTGATAAAATGCTTACTTTCAGGTTCTATCTCCAACTCAACCACACTCCCAGGATTTGTAAGATTTACAGTATTACAGTACCAACTTAGTTGATCATATGATGAATCATCTGCACCGTATTGTTCCTCTCGTGCTTTCTCTTTACAGACCAAGCTTGATAATATGGAATCTCAACTTTGAACTCACGGAGTATATCCTTCTGAATGTCTATAGGTCTGTATGTAGGTGTATCGCGAATTTGATCCTTCACTATATCAGAGATCTAATTTCTAGAAGCTTTTGGATGATATCTAGTCATTGTACCAACTTCGCAATTATGATTCAAGTTGCACTTACGAATAGTAAATTCGCCATCTTTTGTTGATCTTGATGAATGTATACGCCATGTACAGTTATCACGAGCACAAACAACCGTTATTCGACTAGGTTCATTTTTATTAAAATGGAAGTCATGACCGCTTGCTATAACATAACTACGGATCACTTTACGCAAGCTAGATGCATCTTTAAATACTTGGCCCACTTCCAATAAGCTTTCTTTTGGCAACTCCAGTAAATTTTGTACTTGTACTATTAGTATGTTGCGCCTCCATGACCGAGTAGGTGTCAAAATCCATATTCAGTTATTTGATGCTTGACCTACATGAAAACAATATAAATATGGTCATTTAATACTCATATTGCATAGAGGATCAAATTATATATATATATATTAAATCAATTATGACGACCATGAAAGTATGCCAGTTTGGATAATTACCTAGCGTTAATTGTAGACCTGTTGATAGGGCCGACAAAGTCATTAGTAATCTCTTCCACGACCAGCTCAATCATACAAGACTTAATTATTTTATGCAACTTTACCATATATATATATATATATATTATATATATATATATATATATATATATATATATATAATATATATATATATATATATATATATTAAATTAATTATGACGACCATGAAGTATGCCAGTTTGGATAATTACCTAGCGTTAATTGTAGACCTGTTGATAGGGCCGACAAAGTCATTAGTAATCTCTTCCACGACCAGCTCAATCATACAAGACTTAATTATTTTATGCAACTTTACCATATCCTTAACTGTCGCATCATCTATTATTCTATTTAGTATTAATTTCACCTGGCATTTTATGTTTGGTCATATGGGAAGATTCGGTGATAAAAAGCCAACTCTGAGAAATGCGATAAAAAATATTATGTAATATGCTGTGCTCATCTATTGAGAACATGAAATTGTCTTTGCCGACCTTCACTGTAGCAAAAAATGGTGCTTCAGCATCCGCAACCTTTACCAAATTAAAACATAAGTTAATTTAATGAATTAGTCAAACAAGAAAGTGTCGATGTGTCTTTTTATATTGTTAATTTTTTTATAAATTGTCTGCTAAATATTTATAGGGGGTTATCTATCAAGATTTTCTTGGAGAGATTATAGGTATATGGGACCTATCCATAATTGCATTCTGTAAATTTTGGAGCCCACTAACTTTACAATTCTAGACCAATTCAAATAAGAACCATATTAATGATAAATAGATTACGGACTTTGGCCGATAGTTTATTCCAACATAAGAATCACTACAATCTACCGTGCATTGAATTTTAGCATTTTTTTTAGCCTAGCTAGGCTCTCATCTGGCATTATTTGCACAGAACTGACGTAAAAATTGTAGAAGGATGATGCTCTTACTCTAGCTACTACTAAAAGCCTCGGTGCACACCTCGTCCCTTTCAATATTTTGACAGTAAGGAAGGCCTGCCATGCCTTTATTTTTTGCTAATTGTTAAGTGTGTAAGAATTAAATGGGTTACCATTTTTCATAATAGTTGTCCCAGTTTAATTACTAATACTATTCATTTCACTGAACGAAATATTCAACGTCACTGACATCATGGAGGGAATATATTAGAATTGGAGCTCTGTATTTTACAATTTATGCACTATACTAAAACAGTTTAAGACATGATCTTTCCTGCAATATTTTGATATTCGTTGTCTATTATTTCTTTTTTTTTAAAGATTATCGTAAAAAATTATACCCAAAACCTATCTATTTTTGAGAATCATCAAACTCACGAATGGAAAAAGGGACATACAACTTTTTCTAAACCTTGCCATCTCTTTAGCTCTCAGTGCGTTTGACCTTCTCCACATCCAGCTTTACAAACGGTTTAAGCGGCCCTTCAGGAAAATGCACATTTGCATCTCTAGAACAGCTTTCGGACTTGTTACTTATGCAGTTTATCATACACATTCCACATTTTTTCAAATCGACATTGATTTTTCAAAAAACCACAACACACTACCAATCCTCTGAACTGTCGCATATCATTTGAAAAATATCCCAAGTTCTCATAATGAATTTGAACTTGGGCTAATCTTATAATTATGGGGTTACAAAACTTATGTGCTATAATATCTTCTATGGTAAATTATGAACAGAAAGAGCTAACCAAAAATCAGAGCCGCGCTCACAAGATATGGTTAAAAGGCTTGCGAACCCCCTAAACACTTGTAAGAAATATGATGCCACAACATATTGAAAATTCCAAGAAAAATAACATCAAGTACAGCCTTCTCTAATATAGAATCTGCTTTAATACAGCCAGTAGACCCCACAAGAAAAATATGCTCTGTAATACCTTACATCTCACATAGTCTGCATTACACGTTCAGCCAGGATCAGCATGTTTGTCTTTAACCACTAACTAAAGTCCAATTCAATATTCAAAATCGCTCATAAACTACATAGCACCTTTCATTTGTTCAAAGCCCGTAGATGTACTGGCAAAAATCAAAGGTCACTGACTTAAACCAGTTCCTCGGAGTAGTTGGCAGCTAGATCCCAGTAGTGTGGAACCCCGGCATCAGCAAAAACCTTCCTGGCAGCAGCGTCCGATATGTGCTCCTGCACAGTAAATCTGTTGAAGCTAGGCTTCGCAGCACTGCCCTGCCACACAAGAACACACTGGTTAGGACGGGCATCAGCATTCTCATCTCCTTCATCTTCACTCTCAACTGCAGCAGACCAGTTTATCCTCCTCAGCATCAACTTCCCATATCTCTTGATTGATTTCTTACCACCCTCCACCACAACTACACACATGCCATTTGTTATCACAGCACAACCAGTCAATCTGTTCTCATGTGCATTGACATCAACCTTAAATCGTGTTTGCTTATGCTTTAAGCTCTTGATCTTGTAGACAGAAACAACCGTTTCCAATGTGTTAGGATCATCAAAAAGTTTTCTCTCTTTCTTTTCACGTCGTTCCGAAGGGGTAAGCTTGCGAGAAATGTTTCGATCAACGTGTGCTTGCTCGCGTTCTGCTGCAGCAGTGCGGATTTCCATCTCTAGCCTGGTGGGATCCTGAGTTGCCTCAGATCCAAGGACCTTCATCAGGTTGCTCATCTTGATCTTAGGTTTGGGGGGTTCAATCAGACCTTGCCTTATCATCTCCTGTCTGTCCCTTTCCTTGGCTAGACGCCTCTGAGTCCTCAGCTTTTTCTGCTCCTTCTTTGTTAGTTTAAGAGGCTGGGGAGGTGGTGGTGCGGGTTCAGCCGGTGGCTCAATGGGTCGAGGATGTTCGACATATATCGTGATTTTTTCCATGTTCAACTTCTCAATGGCATCGAGATAGGTACCAGATGATATGAGTGGCGAGTCCCTGTTTGATATGAAATACAATCAGCTAAGTGGCCACTAGGAGCATAAGAAAAGAGATACATATGCAGAATCTTTTACTTACCACCACTCAATCTCCGGGATTTGCTCTTTCTCTTTCTCACGTTTAACTCTTTCAGATACCTGAATAAGATTTGGGTTTATATCAGCATCACCCTTTACCTTAGCAAGCTGTGTCTGCTTCATCTTCAGTTCTTTTGCCCGAGCCTCACCAAACTGATTCTGTGTATGCAAAGAGCTAAACTAAGAAACATGAGGGACAATAAAGGAACTGCAGAAGACATGCTTCAAGGCAAAAGTACCTTGAACTTAATAATCTCAGCCTGCTTTGACCACCGGCCTTCCTCCACAAACTGAAAAGACATTCTTTTAGGCCTCAACAGCTTTGTCTTATCAATCCCCATACTAGGATCAAAATGGGTGTTTGACTCTGGATTGACATCGAATTCTGGCCTCAGTATTTGAAATGCTTCTTTCTTTTGTTTGTTAATGTTGACCTGAATTTTTGAATGGCAAAAGAAGAGAACAAGAACTTCAGAAATAACAATTAGATGCATGATACCAACAACTTAATGAGGACTTAGTTAAAGCACAATATACCTTCAAGGTACTAAGATTCGTCGGCTTACTCATATTGACAACATTACCGTGTTCATCAATCTCTCTACCCTGGGCATCAAGACGCAAAACAGGAGCCTTCGCTGGCCGTTGTGGAACAACAGTGTCTGCTGATGCAGGACCAGGGAACATGTTGATGAGAGGTGCAAATTCAGGGTCTTGCCGGAATCCCATCTTAGCAGCAAGTTCTTGGGCACGCTTTACAGCTTCATAATTAGTTGGGGTCAATGCAGGAAGAACACCAACACTAGCAGTTTGCGAAGTTGCAACGCCAGCAGGCGAGGGCTTGGCACCAGAAACAGTAGATGAGGACCCTGGTTGTGCTGCTTGAACTGGAGAAACTTTATTCCCATCCTTATCAGAAAAGGCCTGTGAATTCATACCAGAGCTTGTACTAGAAGGCTTATTTAGCTGTAAATTTACAAAAATAAACATGTAAGCTCACATCTCCAAAACAAAGAAAAAGCAGTAAAAGACTTAGTGGTGGTGGAGGGGGGACAAAAGGAGAGAGGGGGCCAAAATTAAAATGATTACCACTGGGATCTTCTTCAATTTTTCTGCCAGTTCTTTCTGCATTTGCAATGCTTTTTTGGCTTTGGCTAAAGCATCAAGAGACAAGTTGCCACTCTTGCCAGCACCTGAATTTGCTGTACTGAATTTTCCAGTAACCGCATCAGATCTGGTAATATTAACTCCTTCATTTTCATTGGTGGTAGTAATTGAAGATACCTTATTAGAAATAGGATCATTGGGAGCAGAAGAGGACACAGATGACACACTGAGTGGTTCCGCTACTGCAACCTGCATGAAAGAAAGAATGAAGAAACAGCACAAGCAAGTAGATTCAACTTTGAAAGAAATTACATCCCTGATGGATAAACGACACTTAAGAGCCTCCCAACAAACAAACAGAAAAAATAACAAACAGTGAATTTTTTTCAAACCCGCAGTGTCAAGCCAGCATGCACGATGTTTCAGGAGCTACCTTAAAAGGTGGAGCTGGAGCCCCACGTGGGTTTGTTTGTGCCGTGGTCCAGTAATGTGGGCTGAATACGGGCAGGGCTTTCCTTCATTATCTCAAAGAAAATTTACACTCAAGAGAAGCATGCTCATACAGTATATACACTATTGAGTGTTCATCGATTAAGGCCTCCTCTTTTCACATGTAGTTCATAAGGCAAATAAACTCCTACAATGATACTGTGCAATATACTTTAAACAATCCAAATAATGCACGAAATAGAACAAATGAACAAATATATAGTATATCAAAAACTAATAATCACACAAGATTTAACATGGAACATTGATACACAGTATCAAGCAGTAACACAATCTGTTCTTAACGACAATTTGAACAACTGAACAACTATACTTTATATCAAAAGCCAACAATCACATAATATTTCACATAGAACATCGATAAACAGTAATCTAGCTGTAACACTTATGTTCTTAATGACAATTAGGACAACTGAATAACTATACTATATATGAAAAACCAACAATCATACACCAGTTCACATGCAACATTGATATGCAGTAATCGATCAAAAAGACATAGAAGAAAATACTCACTCTAGCAGAGGAAACACCATTTTCGAGGTTCCGTTGCTTCATAACAGCAGATTCCTCTTCCTTAACCTTAATATCTTTAAAACGTGTATCTTTATTCTCATCAATACCGTCGATAAACCTCCTCTCCCTCCTCTTCGCCTTCCTATCTTCCTCATCACGTAATACTTCTTCTTCTCTATCCTTTCGCTTAGCAGCCTTTCGATCTTCTTTCTCTTCCTTAACTTTCAAAGGCTTCTCATGTTTACTACTAATATCATTATTCTCATCACCGCCATCGTTAAACCGCCTCCCTCCCCTCTTTGCCTCTCTGTCTTCCTCATCGATCAATTTTTCTTCTCTATTCTTGCGCTTCGCAGCCTTTCGATCATCCCCATGGCTCAGAATCTCTTCCTTAATCTTACTGTCTTTATTCTCCCTCCTCTTCGCCTCCCTATCTTCCTCATGGATCGATCTTTCTTCTTTATTCTTGCGCTTCGCAACCTTTTGCTCATCCCTATGGCTATGAATCTCTTCCTTAACTTTCAATGGCAGCTCATCTCTCCTTTTCTCCTTGTGATAATAATAATCCCCATTGCTACGATCATCATCGTGTCGGTCCTCGAATCGCCGCCTTTCCTTCCTCTCTTTCCTCTCACCCATGATTGGGTAAATTGAACTCCCAAATCAAATTCTGTGAAGAGAAATTATTACTTTAGAAATAAAAGACCTAATTAGTCAGTTCTTTTACAGGATCCGGAGAATAAATAGATACCTTTCTCAGCGGGGGATCGGAAACCGGTGGGGGAAACGAGATCAGCCTATGAAGAAAGCTCCAGTGGCGGCGGCGCAATCGCCGGGAAGAGATGGTGTCTGTTGGAAGAGAGAGGGATGGGGGCGCTGCTAGAACCACATAGTCGCCGCCTGCACTGATATTATAGTGCTGACAATTTGGGTCCACCCGACCCGAAATCCAAAACACCAATTCGAACCGGATATTATAGACCCTGTCCGACCCAAATTTACTTTCAACCTGAACCAATTCGAATTGGTTCTGGTCGGCTCGGTTGACTTGAATTACCAGCAGGTCCAGCACCATATGAGAAGAATTTGAAATACAACAAATAAAATAATAATAATAAATTGAAGGTGAATTTACTTTGAGAATTTGAATAATAATAGTACAAACAGAACCCTAATAATTACTTTTGAAGAAGAACTTAAAATGATAAATTAGTTATGACTTTATAACCCGGAGGCGCAAATGGCATGATACATACCTTGCAAAGCCAGAGGTAGCGCGTTGATTTTCCCGACACCAAGGGTTGCCTGTGATTAATGGATGAGAGAGGGAGAGAGAGCAACTGGGAATCGTAATTAATGGATGAAGAAGATGAAAAAGGGCTTTTTTTTTTAATTATTATTATTTTAATATTTATTTATTAAAATATAGTTAAAAAAAAATTATTTGCCAAACTAAGATCCGCGGTGCCAGGTCGGCGCCACGTAGGCAAGTGCGTCTTTTAGAAAGACGCACTTCGTGCTGAGTAAGCAGGGGGAAGTGCGTTCTTTCAAATAACGCACTTCCCTCCGCTCATATCGCAGTAATTTTAACGGAGGGAAGAGCGTCTTTCTAAACAACGCACTTCCTAGGAAGAGCGTCTTTTCCTCCTGACTTAAACGCGACCCGTCGCCTCCATCCCCCCAGTTTTGACCTTAAACAAAAAAACCCTCCCCAAATCACCCATCTCCACCGCCGCGATTCGCCGCCCCTCACCCCCGATCGCCGTCCGGAGCTCGAAATAGACGTGATTCGCCGCCCCTCCCCGTCGTTCATATATTAAAAGAGGTAATTTTTAGATTATTCTCGATTTGTAGAATTAAAATTTAGGGTTTATAAAATTTGATATTTATTTATAGTTTTGATTTTCTATAAGTATAGGATTTATGAGATGTAATTTTGAATTTTATGATATATAACGTTGGGTTTGCCGAAATTTTGAATTGTATGTATGTATGTATGTATATAGTAGTGTCTACCGACGGGACAAAGGATGAATGTATATAATATTAAAATTTTGAATTTTACGTTTGTTTGTAATTTTGAATTTTATGTATGTATGTATAACGTAGGGTCTACTGAAATTTTGAATTTAATAGGGTACATGTTTTTCGGATCTACCGAAATTGGTATATATGTAAGTATGTATATATGATATCGTACATGTATTACGGTTTTATGTTGGTATATATTTGATCTTACTTTTAATTTGTTATTTAGATTTCTATATTTGGCAGATATGTCGGGTAGAATTCTGCAAGCTCATTGCTATATAAATGGTTGTGTTGTTGATGGACCTAACGGTGTCGAGTACGATTGTGATCCAATTGGCGGTATTCTTGTCAAGAGTGGAATGACATTGGATGATCTAAAAACTGAGTTGTATAACGAATTTGATATTGACCGGACCCAATATAGATTAAATATAGTTTATCGTTGTCCGATGATATTGCCTACTGGTACTAAGTATAGGAGGCAATCTATTAACAACGATAAACAAGTTAGATATATGATAGATGGATCTCCGACGTCTGGAATAGAGTTGTATATGAATTTAGAGACAAATCAGGATACTGTAGATGATCACATGGAGTCTATGCACATACAGTGTGAGATAGCAACACAGACAAGTGTCGAATGCCATGTCTCTCAAAATGTGCCCAATGCTGTCAACTCATTGTATCAATCTCCACAACAGCAGTCTCCCCACGAACTTAATAAACTACCCGAGCATGTAGTAAGCGATTTTCATTTGATTCTATGCACGTTAATATTCGTTCCCCTACGGACGACGTTGAAGAGGATGAGTCAGAAAGCGAGTCAGAAGATGATTATTCTGACACAACTCCAAACGATATTGGGGAGGCTACGACTAGTCAACCATTCCAGATGGTTGAAGTGCAGCCAGAACAACATTGGGCCCGTCTTGAAGCCCCGTCACCTACATTTGCACACCTTGATTGGGAAGATATTGCCGAACATGCTCCAATTATAGGAGGGATGTGCACTGGAGATAGTGTTTGGGATCACACGCAGGAATTTCGTAATGGGTTGCGCTTTAAAGATAAGAAAGGACTACAAAATGCAGTTAAGTTGTATTGTATAGAACGTAGTCTCCAGTACAAGGTTGTTGAATCAACTACAAATCTGTAGGTTGTTAAGTGTCTAAATGCAGACAGTGGATGCAAGTGGATGCTTCGTGGAAGACTTAAAAGTGCACACGCTCAATTTGAAATCTCACGATACGTTGGCCCACATACGTGCTTGGATGATCCATCTAATTGATCGCAAGACCATTCAGCACTTGATTGCGGATTTATTGCCCGCGAGATATATGGTCTTGTGAAGGTTCAACCAAGTATCAAGCCAACTGCTATAGCTGAAATTATACGAGGAAAGTATGGTTATGTACCCAGTTACACAAAGTGTTGGGATGCAAAACAAAAGGCCATAGCAATGATTTTTGGAGATTGGGATATGTCATATCGGCTCCTTCCTAAATGGTTGAATGTTGTACGATATTTCAATTCAGGGTCGGGTACCGATCTTCAAACAAAATCAATAGCTGTACCCAATGCCGCTATGTTTGATCGTGCATTTTGGGCGTTTGCTCCATCTATAAAAGGCTTTGAGCATTGTCGACCGGTGCTTAGTATTGATGCTGCTCATCTCTATGGTAAATATAAAGAGAAATTGTTAATTGCAACAGGACTTGACGCGAATGAACAGATTTATCCACTTGCATATGCCATTGTTGATTCGGAATCGTATGTAACTTGGAGTTGGTTTCTTAGATGCATTCGTCATTATGTTACAAAGCGACAAGGACTTTTTCTAATTTCAGATCGACACGCGGGAATTATAAAAGCCGTAGAGGACAGAGAAAGTGGATTTCAACCACCTAGTGGGTATCATCGATTTTGTTTGCGTCATTTCAAATCAAAGATTGAAAATGGATTACCAGTATGTTGCAGTGTTGCTAGGATTACCAGTATCGGGACGGGTCGTTACTGGTATTTTGAAGATTGAAAATGGACAACAGCTTTGTCAAGAATTGCTTGGTCTCGATGTACCGGTTCAGAACTTGGTCGGCGGACGCCTCAAGTTAACATGGTTGTAGACTAACTTCTCTGCAATCCTAGAGGACGCTGAAGAAGAAGTAGTTCAGCGTTACGTCCGAGCATATGTATTACAGCTTCTCGGGGGCAGCATATTTATCGACCACTCGCAGCAGTACGTGCATTTAATGTTCCTACCGTTGTTGAGGGATACCGCAAGGGTTGGTGAATATTCCTGGGGTAGTGATACACTAGCTTGGTTGTACAGAGGCTTGTGCAGAGCAAGTCAAGTTGGGAATGATGACATGTGTGGACCTATTATTTTATTGCAACTATGGGCATGGGAGCACATCACATTTGCCGCTCCGCAAAAACTTAATTTGGTTAACCGGCCTGGAGATATACCCCCGGGACCTCACGGTGAAAGGTGATGACGCTTCTTTGGTTTTACATATGAAATATTCATTTATTTTAGCTTACTATAATGCATCTAATTTGGTTCTACATTAATTTGTTTTATTAGATGAAGAGATTGTTTAAGTGTTCGTACTGTATCGACACATGTGCTTCGAACCTACGGAATGCAACTTGATATGATGCGGCCTACGCAGGTATTCATATTATAGTTAGATTTTGCTTGCACGATGTATTTTGCTGGACTTTAGCTTATACACTTTTGTGGTATAGATTTTTTGGCGACCATATTCTCATGAGCTTTTGGATGAGTTACCTGCCTGTTGTCGCAATGGTCACGATATATGGTGTAAAAAGCTGCCTTTGATTTGTTTTCACATAGTAGAATGGTATTATCCAGACCGTGTCAAGCGTCAGTTTGGCTTTAGACAGGGTATACCGCCTGATTGTGATATATCCGTGGCTCTACACGGCATCGACCTCCGATCGAAAAGAGAATCAGACTGGAGAATTAAGCACGCTGACTTTATAGAATTTTGTAATAACGGCGGTGAACAGGTCGGAGGAGAGCAGGATGTAGGGTTGGGCGACTATGATAATTAGTATATGGAGTGGTTCCGACGAATAACTCGACGTTACATAAGTCCAATCCATGTTTACTACGACTTTATGGTATATTATTAATGTTTATGTCATTTTTTAGGAGATAGGTTTATTTCTTCCAAACTTATTTTATTACTGTTTTTTTCAGACTCAAAGTGTGCGTCAAATTCGGACTATGGCGTCTCCGGATCGCGAGGATATCTCACAATATTGCACGGAGGTTCTACACAAGGCGCACGATTACTATTGGCGTGGTATTCCATCTCCGCCTCCGTTTGAAAATGGTTACAACGTTGAGATACCAACCGAGGACTACGGAGTTGGATCCTCACATCAAGATCCAGGGGCAGCTGGGACGAGTCACGACGCAGGTACGGATGAAGACGTTACACCGCAACCACCTAGTCAGGTCGATCCGATGGACGAGGGACAGATAACCCAAGATCCAAACTATCATCAATCGGTGGTTGGCCAGCACTTGGTCAGAAGAGGAAAACGGGTTCGAAGACATAGACGTGGTTGTGATACTTGATCCGCCTTTTCATGTAATTGAATGATTGTAAATTAACGTTTAATTACTTTCGGATGTTATTATTTCTGAAACTATATATGTATGTATATAGTTAGGGATCGAATATGAAATGGTTTGAAATGTTATTGGTTTAAATAGTTTAATGTTTATGGTTTTAAATGGTGTTATGGTTTGAAATAATTTGTAATATGATGGTTTGGATGTTTAAAATGTTTTTGTAATTTGAGATTAAGTTAGATGGTTTGAGAAAAGTGAAGATAGAGATGAAGTTTATATGTTTGAAGTTTGTATATGGTTATATTAAAGGTTTGAAGTGTGCTGGTTATATTAAAGATTTGATGTTTGTATAGAAAAAGGAAGTTTGGTTTATGTGTGAGATTGGGTCGGTTGAATTCTGCATTTTGGCTGTTTTAGAGGGAAGAGCGTCTTTTTCAGAAACGCACTTCCCACGAAAAGCGTCTTTTACAGTAACGCACTTCGTAGGAAGAGCGTTACTTGAACTAACGCACTTCCCTCCCTTAGGAAAATTCCTGAGGCAGCTGCGGGGTGCCCTCGGCAAGGGGAAGCACGTTACTTACAGAAACGCTCTTCCGACGAAGTGCGTTTTTTAGAAAAACGCACTTCCCTCCCTTAAAAAAAATTCCAAATGGGAGCCATGGGGTGCCCTCGGCGGGGGGAACTACGTCTATTGCAGTAACGCTCTTCGAAGGGAAGTGCGTTATTTGAAAAGACGCACTTATCCCTGCTTAGTCAGTACGAAGTGCGTCTTTCTAAAAGACGCACTTGCCTACGTGGCGCCGACGTGGCGCCGCGGACCTTAGTTTGGCAAATAACTTTTTTTTAACTATATTTTAATAAATAAATATTAAAATAATAATAATTAAAAAAATTCTGAAAAAGGGAAGGGAGAAAAGGTTAGAGAGAGTGTGTTTGGAAGAAAATCCTCTGCATCCGAATTTTACGCACCATTCTGTTTAATGACACTTAAAATAATATCTACATCTATTTTTTGAAAAAAAAAAAATTAAAATAAAAATTATAGATTTTGATTAAATCTATAATTTTTTTAATTTAATAGTTTTTCAAAATATACTTCTATATAGATATTATGAAGCTCTCAAATTTTAGCGGATTTAAAATTAATTTTTAAAATCCGTTAAATCCGTTAAGATTTTGAAAGCTCAAAACATATATTTAGAAATATTTTTTTAAAAAAATTATTAAAAAAATTGTAAATCTCGTCAAAATCTATAATTTAATCCACATTTTGGGAGTGGGGGTGGGGGGTGAGGAGAGAGAGATCTCATATATCAATAACTTAAAAACAGTAAACGTTGGGCTACATTGTGCCTAAACCCAATCAATCATATTGTATAACTTTTAATTTTGGGAAAAACCTATCCCGACCCAAAATATTGCATCCTAATCCGAATCGAATTTTCTACACCTGAATAGAAATAAAGCCAACCAGCCCAAAATATTTGCTTTATTCGGATCGGAGAGGGTCGAAATATCTGGACATTTCGGATAATGCTCAACACTAGATATTTAGGAGCTTTTGCGCCCACGTTGTCTCGATCATTGAAAATTTTTGATATATTTATATAGTTCAACATGATATTATGTTAAAAATAGTATTAACTTTGGGGAAAATGATGTTAAATTAAAACTTTTTGAAAAAAAAAATTAAATTAAAAATAACATTAACTTGTATAAGTGTTTTATTATCGTTTTATGTACTTAGTAGTAAAAAATAGATCATTATTTTCTACCACACATAGTAAACAATATTTAATTTTGGAAAAAACAAAGTATAAGACTGAAATACAGCTTGTTTCCTTAAATAATTAGCAAGATAAGATTCACCATCATCCATCATTAACTGATATGATTTATAAATATTCCTAAAAAGATATAAGAATTTATGTATGCCATACATATTATATTATCCCAACAATTATTCAGTAAGAAATAAAAAAAAATATTATTCCGGAAAGAGATAATGAGGGCTGCTTTGTTCTTTCTAAATTTTTTAAGTTTCTAATCTTTTAATCTGATTCTATAAACTATCCAGAAAAATAGAGTTTTATATTCTATCCAAAATTTTATTTACTTGACTTTAATAGATTGTTTAAAAAGAGGTTAGGGGATTCAAATTTGCCATTCATAGTTATTTTTGCCTAATTTTGTAACTTATCAGAAAAAGATAAAAGTAAAAAAAAAAAAAAAGTTAATGTTCAATAAAAAAGAAAAAAGATGAGAGGATTAAAATCTGTTGTGCATAAGTATAGTAGCCCGATGATAGTGGAGAAGAATACGAAGGGAAGACTTGGGTCTCTCCTTACAAACCTTTTGAGAATAGACGCCTCATTTACAACCTGATACAGCGTGGAGTCGAACTGTCATGTATCGGCAAAAGAGTTGGGCCGAGGTGACATACTGTCGAGGTGTCCCTCCTCATACATCGGACGCACCAGGCCGAGACCGACCTCAACGCAATTACCAACATGCACTACGGACAAATCCCACGTCTAGGCAAAATGATGAAGTCTTATCGTCATACAGCCAAGACTGATACCCAAGCCTGACATCATCTCACTCAACCGAGCCTTCAGTGTATCGACCAAGCTCTTATGAATCGTGAATAAGTGAAGATCGAATCAGCCGCATAATCACTGCACAAACGTGGAGCAGTTAGTGACACACTATGCGCACCTGCGAACGTGATAGCTTACATGGCACAAGAAAAAGCCATCAACCCACTATCTTCGCCAGATTTTCCATCTCCGCAGCCGTCACGAGCCGGGCATCGCACAGCAGCGCCTATAAAAGGCCACCCGGGGACTGTTAACGAAATACAATTTTATGCACTCGAGAGCACCTAGAGAGAACTGTGATTCTAGTGACTTGCACAAAATCTAGTTGTATTCTCAGAGAGCCCTGTAAACCGAGGTGTTGTTAACCTCGGTAGCGTGGGAGAGACGAGATATTATAATTTTCAAATTCGAGTGCATTTTTTGGTGTTGGCTTACGTGACCGTCTGTGATTTTTTTTTTTCTCGTGTTTTTTGAGCATTTTCACATACAAATCTTTGTGTCTACTCATTTTCTTAACTTCTCCTCTTAGCCTTGAATCGCTTTCGAACACTTCATTAATCGGCAGATGTCAACTTGATCACAACCAATTTTTTGCGGACGTTCTAAAATATCAATTTAAAAATATTTTTTCTGAAAAACTTTGAATACAAAAGTTATATATCGAGTCAAAATCTATTTTTTCTATAAACAAATTTATTTTAAAAATACTTTTTAAAAAATATTTTAAAACTTCAAAATCTTAACATATTTGCGAATTAATTTATAGACTCACAAAAACTTTGGAGTTTCAAATACCTAATTAGAATAATATAAGCTTGAGCCCCCCCCCCCCCCCCCCCCCCCCTCCTTACACACACACACACATATATATATATATATATATATATATATATATATATAGCATTGTAGAGTGTAAATTCCTTCGAATTATATCTACTTCTAAAGTGTGTAAAACTTTGTTTTACATTTTAGGCAAAAATACGATTTAGTCCCTCGAACTTTGCTAAAAATTTGTTCATATAATCCAAAACATACAATACTACCAGCGATACTCATAATCTATGAAGAAAATATTCACGATAACTTTACCATCAGCTTTTCTTTCACGCTAGTCTGGTTGCTGACATGGCATTTTATACTCTTTTTCAAAAAAAAAAGTAATATTTGTTGTTTTTCTGCCTGGTGCAGGGTATATTAGTCATTTTAACGGACTTGCGGATAGGATTAAATTTTTAACGAGCTAACAGGTAAAAATGAAAAATGTGAGGGCGCGAGCCGGCCTGCACGGTTGGCCACGAGCCGCGGGCCTACTCGTACGGCCTGGTCGGCAGGGCGAGCTGGACTGTTTAGAACTTCTTACGAAATACAAGTCAATATTTATAATTTAAACTTATTTTAACTATTAAATAATTATATTGGAATATAATACACCAGTCCTCTTGCACTTTAATATTAGAATTGGTATATTATATTGTGTCCAATTGTTCAAATTTTATATTTATAATTTACAGATACAAATTTTAAATTGAACTAATTAAATTTTGGCCAGAATATTACTGTTAAGTTATTAAAACCTACATTTACGGATCAATTAGCTTTTGGTACACTCAAACTCATCCTACTGCGCCATGTGTTGGCCCGAATTGGACGTAATTTTGGTTTTAGATTTTTTTTTTTTTTCTTTTTTTGGTTGAGATAATTAGTTTTGGTTTTTATGGAAATTAAATTTTATAATAGTCGATTGGAGCTTAAGTAGGCCGTTGATGGCTCTGTTTAGGCTATGAATTGCATCACCCGACTTCATTCATTTTGAATCCAATATCAATTCTCCATTGCACCGCATCTTGAGGCCCAACCAGCAATAATTTGAAATCTAAAATTTTCAAGCTCGAATTTTGAACCAATACTAACAGCCGAAGCCTACATACCCACGTCCGACCTTGAGTTGACCAAACCCATGTCCAAAAGGGTCTAAGCTGCAGCATTTCAAATATATTATATATATATATATATTGAATATCTAAGCTCAGAAGTTACCAAGAAAAGCAACTAAACGGACCGCCGGCAGGGGAAGAACGATCATCACCACCGTCACCAACCGTGTCACAGATTATTATCAACAACATCAGCAACTGTAACAATTATTTTCACATTAACTTTTATGTGCGAATGTGTTTATGCCAAGCAATAAATAAACTAACATGCATAACGCGTGTTCTGTTTTTGTAGAATTGCTCGTAATTATATATATATACCACACGACAACTTCTAGATAACTATAAGCTATAATATTTAAACGCAAGATATATATATTAACTATCAAAGTAAGTTTAAATTTTATATAAAAATTATCTCATACGGCGTGTATTTAGTAGGAAGTTATAAGACTGGTCTTTTTTTTTTCTCTTCCTTATCCTCTTTTTTCTCTCTCTTCATACATAGTATTTTGTTTTCTCTACCAAAATATTTATATGGCTTTAAGATTTTAACTTTTATGGTTATGATTTTTGTGTTCAATTAGAATTCTTTTTTATTATTTTTAGCACACGTATCGCGAGTACATCGTTGGCTAGTATTTTAAAAAGCAACTTCAGTGTTTGCCCTTTTCCTCACTCAACCGTCTCATTTTAGCATAATTGCGTGCGTCATCTTTTTTTTATATTTTCTTTCTTTTTTTTTTTTAGAAAAAATCATCGTAAAAAACATCTATCCGTAATTGATTTAATTTTTACGTTCGCTATGATAGATAAATCCATTAGTGATACTAACCCATATTCTATCAACCAGTGAGTTCTAACATTTCGATATGCAAAGATCGAAGACCCGTATTATCCTCAAAAGGATAAAGAGGCTAAATCTCTAATATCCTTGCTAATGATGCTTGTTATTTCAAATACGAGACGTCCACTTAATAAGGTGAAAATTCTAACTGGCCGCCCTACATCTTTTTTCAAGGTAAAATAAATCATATGATATATTTATGCATACTTATACTGCAATATCTTAGCTGGGCTTTTGCAAATGGACAGATTGCTTCTCTCGCAACGTAAGACAAATGGGCTTGATTTCTAGAATTTCATTGCATGGAAGTGGTTTAAGAGTTTATTTAAAGATCTGAGCTTTGCAGAATACTAGCATGGGAGAGATTTTTAGGTAAAATGGTCATATCACATTACTCTATATAACAGCCTCAATAAAATCTATTTAGAAGTACTTTAAAAAAAAAAAAAAAAAAAATTCAACATCAAAGTTATAGATTTTGACGAGATCTACAATTTTCGTGTTCAAAATTTTTTCAAATTTTTTTTTAAAAACATGTTTGGAATTCTAAAATTTAACATATTTGAAAACTGTTTTAAAACACGTTAAATTCGTTAACCTTTGGAGTCCTAAAATACCTATTTAGAAGTATTTTTTGGAAGTCGTAGATCTCATCAAAATTTACAAATTTCATTTAAAAAGTTTTTCCAAAAAGTAATCATAAATTTTTTTTTTATTTAAACACGAGGAAGATATATGCTGACGTGGCGTAAATATTTTGTTGTAAAAATTTGCATAGCATGGAGGATACTCTTATAGAAAAAAAAAAAGAAAAAGAAAAAAAGAAATTGCTGGTCTATTAAGGCTCCCTTAAGTCTAAGCTTTTTTCTTGCCTTGCCCCTCATAGCAGGCCTCTAACCAAGATAGGCTCTGACGGTTCAATATTGACCTTTGGATTATAGGTGTCCTCTGTGCACTTCCACAGGGGAATCCGGCCAGCACTTATTTCTCTAATTCTTTTACTTAACCGATAATTGGTATCATATTCTGAACATCATTGGCCTAAAAGACTGACCTCCTCCGGAAACATTCCACAGGCTACGTTTGGAATTCCATCCTTGCCACTATATTTTAGGTCTATCATTTGAAATAAATTATTGTATCTTCAATACGAAGTCATGAAATTCGTTTTTTTTTTTAAATTTTTGCAACATCTTATCTCTCTTGCACCATTAGAGAGGTCTACGTGGGAGTAGACGTGGTGGATGTGTTATATATATACTTCTCCATTTTTATAGTAGCTGCAGCTGAGGTACTGCTGGACCATGTAGTGATTTCTTTCTTTCGTTGGCCTCTTATTTATAAATTGTGTTTGATAATTTGTATGGCGAGAACCATATTTGCATTTTGCTCCTGTACTTGACTTCTTTTTCTTCTAATTCTTGTTCTCTTAAATGGCTTCATGTAATGCAGGAAATGCTTTAATCTCAAAAAGTTAGAAGAAATAAAGGAAAACTTTCAGTTAATCCTCTAAAAGGTGAATTGTGATGGATGAAGAATTTTGAGAATTTTTCTTGGCACTCATTTTGTAGTGTTGAAAATACTCTCCTACAAAACAAGGTTCATAGATTCAATGCTTCAAAAAAGTTGGAGTTACCATGAAAAAAAGAGTAAAACTAAGTATTAAATGAACAAACAAATGAATTGAGAGTTGCTTTGAAGCAAACGAAGTCAACAGCATGAGCAAAATTGGATACACCTCAGCGGGGCGCTTATTTACCAATTTGAATCGGAAAATCTTATGGCCTTCATTTTATCTATCAAAATTATTTGATCTATTTTAAGTATTTTTGAAAAAAATTTTAAACTATAAAATTATAAATTTTAATATAATATCCAAAAATGATCAAAATTTTCTACACCCTGATTAGGCCAAATCAAGGTACTTGCACCCACCTGAGCCCACTGTTTGACATTAGCACTATACAAAAGTCAACCAAGTGCAATTTGTAATGATAATATGATATTAGACTTGGAAACTTAGGGATTACGACTTCTTAAATGTGTATTTTACTATTAACGATAGCGTTTTATGCAACTATTGATTCTTCCAAAGCATCTTAAGAATAATTACATATGAGTCCTCATGTTTTAAACTTTTATTAATTAGTCTTATATTTTAAATTATTTACAAATTATTCTATCTTTCGAGATCCATAAAATAAGTATTTTAACTACTAAAGAAGTTTTTTTTTTAAAGAAGTTTTGATATGAAAAAAATAAACTTTGACGTGATTTTTAACTTTTGTATTTAATTTTTCTTTTTTAAAAATATTTTTGAATAAGTATTTTAAGGCTTCAAAAATTTAGTAGATTTAAAAATTAATTCGTATATCTGCTAAAATTTTAGAGCATCAAAATATATATTTAGAAATATTTTTTAAAATAAATTGAATACAAAAGAAAGAAGATTTTAATGTGATCGATAATTTTTTTATTCAAAATTTGTATGAATATTCTAAATTATATTTTAGAATATAAAAAATAACAAATCAAAAATAAAAAAAAATTATAACTTGTAAATAATGCTGAGAAATGATATGTAACTCTCCCAAACATTGACAATAGTCGATCAACTTAACATCTTACCCTCCGATCTCTTCACCTCTTGGGCTTACTTGTCTATTTGCAGCAGTTACCAGCCTATTATTCTCGTATGTATGATATTATAGTACTAGAATTTAACACATGCTACGCATAGAACTTGATTTGAAAATAAATAAACACTAGCGGAACATCACCCGCGATGCGTGTAAAAAAAATTTAATTTTTTAAATTTTAAAAATATATTTAATAATATTTAATTATTTAAAAATAAAATATTTAAAAAAATTAAGATATTATATATATATATATATATATATATATATATATATATATATATATATATATATATATATATATATTGGGGGGGGGGCGTGCACTGTAGCAACTCCCCCCTCCCGCTTAAATATTATAGATAAACAAATTCACTGAACACAAGTAGACAAATAGTATTCATCTATATATATTATATATATAGAAAATTCGGTATCAAAATAATTGAACGCCATGTGGCACTTGGTATCAAAGTAGTTGAGCGCCATGTGGTACTTCTTATAACTCACAATATGATACATGGCGTCTCTATTATCTTACCATATGACATATATTACTTAAATATAATAAATATTTAATTAATCACATATTTAATGAGAGTTTGAATTTAATGTATACTTAATATATTAATAAATAATTTTATTAAATATAAAAAGTAAGTATAATTTATAATATTTTATTTTATATATTAAAGATAAATGATAATAATTTAAAAGAATTTGAAAGGTAATTATCAATTTTAATAATCTAGATAATTATATAAAATATATATATTATAATATAATATATTATATATATATATATATATATATATATATATATATATATATGGGTGATCAAAGTCGTAACTTTTGCTATGAAATGAAGAATTTTAGAGGTCATCATCAAATTTTTAATAATCTATATATAATTATATACAATATATATAATTGGTGATCAAAATAGTAACTTTAGCTATATAATTTGGTTTTTTTTTTCTTTAATTACATGTAATAAATATAGTGATCAAATTTTTTTTCTTTTAAATAGTCTTATATACATTAAACGGGTGTCCTTTGATCAAAACCGTTATATTAAATTATTATTTTATTAATATATAATATAATATTTTAATAACAATAATTATTAATTTATATATTAAAATATTATAAATTTTTAATATTATTATTTATTGATGACTAACAACCGTGCATCGCACTGGTTCAAAACTAGTATACCTTATGATGCGATTCGGGGCTCCTCGAATTCGAACTCGACTTGCTCCGATTCAGTTGTTGCTCCAATCCTTCGATTTGATTGTCGAAGGTTCCCAAGACTTCTAGAATCAGGCTAAACTCCTACTTTGACTAATCAACTCTACAGATAACTCCCGCGGGATGGCTCCTCGACCCTTGCCTATAAGGAGACAAGAACCTTCGGAATACGCCGGCACCTAGACCCGTTGCCTATAGAGAGAGGCAAGAACCGTCGGTATATGCCTTGGACGCCACAATCGACTACGGGGAAGTTCGATTGATAAGTCCGATGGTGGACGTCACGGATCTCTCCGATAAGTCCTAGAGTTCTAAAAGAACCAAAAAGATTTTTTAAATCTCACAACAATGAACACACCAAGTTCTTTTCATTGATACCCTCAAAGGGGTATTTATAGGTTACAAATAACCTAAATCCTAGAGAATAAAATAAAATCTAAATCTCCTAAAGTCTAGGGAAATAAAATCTACCTAAATCTCCTAAAATCTTAAAGAGATTTGCTAGGGTGGCACAACTCCCTAGGTGGCCGAAATTTCATGAGAGTCAAAACAAGGAGTTGCCAAATTTAAGCTAAACAAACCCTAACAAACTTTAAAGAGGCCAGCCCAACTAACTAACCAATTAAAAACCAAAATTATCAAACTTTGGTTGGCCTTTAATGCGTAATGTGTTGTCAAGGTCTTCAATATCTTCAAAGATGTTCAGTCTCTTCAGGATCTTGAAATATCTCCAATATCTTGAGATCTTGGAAATTCTTGAATATCTTCAGATCTTGGAATATCTTCAATATATTGTGATCTCGGAAAATCTTGAATATCTTCAAATCTTAGAATATATCTAATATCATGAGATTTTGGAAAATCTTGAATATCTTCAAATCTTGGAAAAAATCTCCCAAATCTTGAGATCTTCGAATATCTTGCAAATCTTGAAATATCTTGATATCTTGAACATATGGCCGAATACTTGTGTTGAGAACACTTCGAAATATCTCACGTACCCTTGGGTTGGCCCAAGTACTCCGATTTATCCCATTAAATATCTTCATCAACTTTCTAGCTCGATCCCATATACGTGAACCAACTGAGTCTCGAACATCCTCCTCTATTACTTTGGTCATGCTGATCATGATCGCATCATTTCCCTCCTCTTGAAAAGGATTTGTCCTCAAATCTGGACCTGCACCAAAACAGCTTAAGTTAGTAACATCAAAAAACTTGTGCTGTCATACTCTTCTGTTTTGAACCAATGCATGTGATTCCTTATCATGAGTAGTATAGTCTGTCTTGACCACTATGCTTGCACTTTTACCTATTCTTGTGAGGGTCGGACTTGTTTGCAACATGCATCTCTTCACTCGAACCTGTAACCCTGGTGCATTCTTGACAAAAAAATACAAATTTTTCTATGCCAATATTATCCAGAAGTGATCCATCAGGTTTATTCAATTGAATACCATAAAATGCATTAATAATAATAAATCTGCATGTGAACAAGTTCGTAAAGCATGGCTCATTACATCGCATAAAAGAACTAGTTACATTTTTTATCCAAAATAACTCCACTCATGTAACCCATTCTTGATTTTAAGCAAGAATTACATCCATACCCTTCTTTCACTCCTCTATGAAAGTATCTATTTCTTAAATGTTTCATAAGCATTATGCACATCAACTAACATTATCCAGCAAATAATATGATGAGGATGCGACCTACATATCATGTGATCAATAGAATAGCAATGTGATTCATTCCACATGTTTCTTGATGCAATTAATATGATAAAGATGTAACATTTTCTAAACAATTATCAAGATCATAAGTAATGGCATGTTTTCTAACCTAACAATAGGATAGTTTACTGTTACCATGTTGATTACTCGCTGGTCGTTGCTTAGTTGCCATGTCTCTTCCTTCGTATCCTCTAGGTGGTTCTCAAAATCGTGCCTTTCCTTAATCCTTTGATCAGCGAGTAAATTGTCTAGATTTTTCCTTGAACAACTTTCCTGCAATAGACAATCAAAAGAACTAGACAAACAAACAGGAAAAAAGTTAGTACTCTCTTCTAAGCAATGTTCTTTCCTCTCTTCTTTTCCCTCATCACTCTTTCTTTTACTATCATTTTCTTTCTCTAACTCCTTTTCTCTATCTTTTTGCACACTCAAATCACACTCCAATTCTTTCTCTTTTTCTCTTTCTTTACTATCTTGTTCTAACTCTCTTTCTCTCTCATCACTCTCAATCTCTCGTATTTTCTTACTCATTTCTTTCTCCCTCTCTTTTCTCTCTTTTTCTTTCTTTAGTGTGAAGTAAGTATCTCATACAGAGCTAGAGTCATCTTGTTGTGTAGTGCTACTCTTCTTCTTTTGCTGCTCTCCAACTCCGTGCAAGAAGTCTTCATACTCCTTTCGTTGACACAATCCGAATATGTCAGCAGCTTCCCGGTTTCTAACTCCATTGGTTTGCTCATGTCTCCAATCACAGTGTTTGTTGTCTTCAAGCTCCTGCAATCTTTGGTAGCGCCCTCGGTAGTAGTGGCTCGGTAGGAATCGTTTTTGCATTATGGTTTTCATCTCCTCCCATGTCTCGATGGGCCGTTCTCCGTTCCTCCTTCTGCTAACTGTCAACTGATCCCACCATGCAAAGGCATTGTCAGCAAACGATGTAGTGGCGAGTTTTACCTTTTTAAGTTCAGAGTATCTATGATAGTCGAACACTAATTCCGCCTTCTTCTCCCACTCCAAGTATGCTTTTGGGTCATTCTTTCCTAAGAAAGTTGGTATCTTCATCTTGACGCTCCCTAAATTGTGGTCCTCTTTATTTCGATCGCATAGATTCCATCTATTTCTCCCATGGTCATCACAAGAACCGAGTTCTATTTCTCCATCGAATTCGCCGTCGTAGGGATCAAGATCTTCTTCTCGTGTTGTTCTACGGTAAGATCCCTCTCGTCTTCGTGAGGTAGGGTTGCGTCGAAGTGGTTCCGAGCGCTCTTCCTCCAACTGGTCCAATCGTGCTTGCATCCTCCTCATTTGGTCCATTATACCCTCCATCGTTACTTTCGAGTCAAAGGCCTCCAAATTGTGATGAGCATTTGATTTATGAGACATCTTTCCTGCAATAAAGTGTTAGTAAAAATAAATAAGCTTGCCTCACTTCGCTCCCTCACGTGGATTTTTTTCGCTCAATTCACTCGTGGTTGCACTCATTGGCTTTTTTCTCTAATGATCTTACCACACTGCCTTTTTCCACTCGTGAGAAACCTCTTGTGGTTCTTATCGAACTAACAGACAATTCAAGAAGAGAAAACTCTAACGCCCACCTTGGACCCAATCAAAAGATCTTGGTAATCTTTTGTGACAATCCAAAAGATAAACCTAAGATTCTAACCTAACACTTTCGGTTTTCGAGTTTTCGATGGCTAGCAATTCGAAGGTTCAAGAACTCCTTTGTCGGTGTTAGGTCTAAGAGCAACCTATACACAACAAACAAATTCTTCCACCTTTTTTTCTTTTTTTTTTTTTTTTTTTTTTGACTTCGAATTTCGGCCTTCTTTTCCTTTTCTCACTTTTTTTTTTTTTTTGCTGGTTACTGTTCACGGAACAGTAATTTTCTTCTCTTTTTTTTTTTTTTTTTTTTTTTTTTCACTGAGGCCGAACTATGAAACTTCAGAAAATAAAAAAAAAGAAATTCCAAAAACACCTGATCTAGATTCTGAGCTCTGATACCAGATGATGCGATTCGGGGCTCCTCGAATTCGAACTCGACTTGCTCCGATTCAGTTGTTGCTCCAATCCTTCGATTTGATTGTCGAAGGTTCCCAAGACTTCTAGAATCAGGCTAAACTCCTACTTTGACTAATCAACTCTACAGATAACTCCCGGGATGGCTCCTCGACCCTTGCCTATAAGGAGACAAGAACCTTCGGAATACGCCGGCACCTAGACCCGTTGCCTATAGAGAGAGGCAAGAACCGTCGGTATACGCCTTGGACGCCACAATCGACTACGGGGAAGTTCGATTGATAAGTCCGGTGGTGGACGCCACGAATCTCTCCGATAAGTCCTAGAGTTCTAAAAGAACCAAAAAGATTTCTTAAAATCTCACAACAATGAACACACCAAGTTCTTTTCATTGATGCCCTCAAAGGGGTATTTATAGGTTACAAATAACCTAAATCCTAGAGAATAAAATAAAATCTAAATCTCCTAAAGTCTAGGGAAATAAAATCTACCTAAATCTCCTAAAATCTTAAAGAGATTTGCTAGGGTGGCACAACTCCCTAGGTGGCCGAAATTTCATGAGAGTCAAAACAAGGAGTTGCCAAATTTAAGCTAAACAAACCCTAACAAACCTTAAAGAGGCCAGCCCAACTAACTAACCAATTAAAAACCAAAATTATCAAACTTTGGTTGGCCTTTAATGCGTAATGTGTTGTCAAGGTCTTCAATATCTTCAAAGATGTTCAGTCTCTTCAGGATCTTGAAATATCTCCAATATCTTGAGATCTTGGAAATTCTTGAATATCTTCAGATCTTGGAATATCTTCAATATATTGTGATCTCGGAAAATCTTGAATATCTTCAAATCTTAGAATATATCTAATATCATGAGATTTTGGAAAATCTTGAATATCTTCAAATCTTGGAAAAAATCTCCCAAATCTTGAGATCTTCGAATATCTTGCAAATCTTGAAATATCTTGATATCTTGAACATATGGCCGAATACTTGTGTTGAGAACACTTCGAAATATCTCACGTACCCTTGGGTTGGCCCAAGTACTCCGATTTATCCCATTAAATATCTTCATCAACTTTCTAGCTCGATCCCATATACGTGAACCAACTGAGTCTCGAACATCCTCCTCTATTACTTTGGTCATGCTGATCATGATCGCATCACCTTAAAACTAAACAATGTTGAAATAGAAAAATAGTCAAAATAATAGTTATTAAAAATAAATATAATTTATATTTTTGCAGCTAAATTGTTGGATGCCGATCTGTTGTTAGTTGTTGATATCACTTTCAGCATTATGTTATGAGACTATAAAGTCTTACTTTTTATAAACGATTAATAGAAAGATATATTTGCAACAGTATATTACTTTTCTCAAAAAAAAAGATTAATAAAAGGATTTTTTTTTTTTTAAAGTGAAAAAACAACTGCTAAGAATTTGAAAACAAAAATGCCTCTTTTTTATTATCCTAACCTTTTATATGGTTGCTTCTTTTAATGGTATTTAATTCTTTACTTTACACTACTAGCAATAAATAGATCCTAATGTCATTAACGAATTACTGGAATATATATATATATATATATATATTTATATATTCGTCAGTTCATACGGTTTATATATTCGTCAATTCATATTGTTTTATATTTTTTTTTTATATTATGTGGTCCAGTTCATTTGATGTAGAGCTCAGTTAGAGCCGAGATGACTTTTTTTTAAAAAAATTTTGTAAAGCATGGTACATATAATAAAAAAAGGGTTACCCTAACAAGATGGCATCTAGTATTAGAATAAAATTAAGGCTGATAATGCCCATTTGTGATGCTCCAGCTGCACCAGACAACATCATTAACGCCATAAACACCCTTCTTTTCCACTTAATATAACAATATAACATATTGTTTTTTTCGTTAACAAGGTTGAACATCTTCTCAGATGTACATTGTACTAATTTACCGAACACAATTCTCTAAATACGTCAAATCAAATTTAGATAAATAAATTAATTATATTTATATAAAATATTTTTCAAACTAGTAACCCGAAATTTTGACTAAAAATCGGACCTTTGGTCCAGACCCGATCGATTTCTCCGATTGTTTGGTCAGAACTTGGACCGAAAAAATAAATATGGGGAAGAACTTTGAGATTATCTTCGGAACTCTATCTGCTTCATCATACATCTTAGCAGTATTCTTTTCTGAAATTGAAACACAGACTTGAGCCATTAAAAGTAAACGGTAACAGCTCAACTATGAGTCAACCAATAAATTCGAATCCAAGTCAATTAAAGTGATTAGCACAGTCAGAGTAGTTCAAGTCAATTGGTCATGTCCATGGATACAGTGGTATAGTTTCAGAGTAATTACACCTCTGCTTTTGTGTCTCCATGTTTTCTCAAATTTTTACTGTGTCTTCGATCATATAAAATACATATATAAAATTATTTTATATAAAATATTTCAACATTAATAATATAAATTTGATAAGACTTATATTTTTTATATTTATAAATTTTTCAAAACATATTTTTATATAGGTAATTTGAGAATCTAAACTTTTAACATATTTAAAATTAATTATAAATCAGTTAAGATTTTGGAGTCTAAACTATCTAGTTAAAAATATTTTTTTTAAAAAATAATGTAAAAAACGTAAATTTTATTAAAATTTGTAATTTTTTTAATTCAAAACATTTCTAACAAATAGTCTATGAATGTGTATCAATGTATCATACGCAATGGTATGCTCAGACGAATGATACCGGTACTCCGTTTTTTCACTTATAAGGAGAAGATATGATTCATGAGAGTGCAATAAATGAGGATATATGAATCGTTTACTCTACTACTCGTTATGAATCTGACAATGTTATTACTGATATCACGTATACTTCCTGTCACATGACGAAATTGAATGCTGGTTGCTGAGATGCAAAAGTATTCTGACGATATTACTAGTTTTGCACCCGTACGATATACGATTATAAGTCATATATATATATATATATATATATATATATAATATATATATATATATATTAATGTTATAAAAAATTTTTATCTATTTTTTATATTTTTAATTTCAAATAAATCTTATTTTTATTTAAGTATTATATTTTATTAGTAATATGTTATTAGAATATAAAGAAATGTCAAATATTATGTACAAAATTATTTGAGAATTGACGTTAAATGGTATATATAAATGATTAAAAAATTTTGTACATGGTAAAATTTTTATTTTAAAAAATTAATATTATATAATATATAATATAATTACTAATTTTAATGTTGTATTTATATTAGTTTTATAAATTATTATTTTAGTTAAGTATTTATTTGTAATATTAGACCTTTCATATTTTTTTAAATAATTACATGATTTTATAAATTCCTCTCAATTAATACAAATACCATATGTCTTGTTTAGAATAAGAGTAAATACCACATGACACATTAAAAATTATTTAAAATGTCACATAATATAACGATTTTCATCATCTAATTATATATATATATATATATATATATATATATATTATATTTACTAACATAGTGCAATGGAGTGGTCATCTTTAGTCTTTATTGATGTTGTGGAGTGGACCTCCAAATTTTAAATGAAGCATGTCTAAAGTTAGATCTAGCCGATCTCCGCCAGGCCTAATCACACTGGTCGTCTGGGGTCATCTATTGAAGGTAGGTTATATAAATCAACCAAGCAACTAATAGTAACATAATATTTTACTGCTGGCCCACTATATATTATATTTATGGACGGGAGATATTTATGTTTACGTGCAAAAATAGACATTTACGAGTGTCCGCATTTGGAGCCATTGTAGTCACGGCGTAGCGGAGATGAATATGGCGCAAGATGAAACAAAGAGATTTTCTCCCCACCTTCTAACCAATCGCTGGAAAGTGGTGCGAAACTTTTTCTTTTACATTTTGGAAAGTGAGTAAACAACTTTCCAAATTTTTAAATAGTAAGCAAGAAAAAAAAGGTGGAAATTGAGTTTTCACTTTTTCACTTTCTCACTTCCTACCTTCTAATGAAAGTAAACAAGTCCTTACATAAATCAACTAAACAATTAATAATAACATGATATCTTATAGTCAAGCAACCAATAATAACGTGATATGTTACAACTGGCCCAATATTTATCATATTTATGAACTGGAGATATATCTGTTCACGTGCAAAAGTAGACATTCACAAGTGTCCGCATTTGGAGCCACTGAAGTCACGTTGCAGCAGAGATGAATGTGGCGCAAGATGAAAGAGGGAGATTTTCTCCCCACTTTCTAGCCAATCGCTGGAAAGTGGTGAGAAACTTCTTTTACATCCTGGAAAGTGGATTTTCTACTTTACAAATTTTTCAATAGTAAGCAAAAAAAAAAAAAAATTGAGTTTTTTACTTTCTCACTTTCCACCTTCTAATAAAAGTAAACAGATCCTTACATAAATCAACTAAACAATCAATAATAATGTGATATCTTACAATCAGTCCACTGTCCGTCTTATTTATGGACAGAGGATGATCCTGTCAACGTGTAAAGGTAGATGCCCACGATTGTCCGCGTTTGAGAAATTTGACAATTTGGTCTAACCAATCAGCAGCGGACACGTGAGTGCTGGCATGGAGCTTAATGATTGGACTAATCCTCCATCCTTCTCATCTCCTATCACTATCTATTTAATACAAGCAATTAATAAGAAAATTGTCAGAATCAGTTTGAAGTTTGATCACGCGATTCGTGACCGAGATGAGTGGCAACGTGTTCGACGATGACGTGGAAGAGTTAGAGTGCGGATTAAGAGGTCGGACAAAAAGGAACAAGAGGTATCGTAGCGTGGAAAACCCCGGGATGTTCTCCGAGGTGAAAAACCACGTGCCGACGACTAAAGATCGCCGGCGACTGAGCTGATATTAAGTGGTGTCCAAAATGTTTACAAGTTCTCTCACACTCTCTCTCTCTCTCTCTCTTTGGTGGTTTACCAATGAAGCAAAGTAGAAGAGTCCAACCCTTGCCCGGTATGATCTCACCCTCTATTTATAGGTGAAGCGGCCGAGCTCGGACGGTCAGGATAAAGTGGCTTCAGCGGCTCGGATTGATCCACGTCGACACCAGCTCCCGTCACTTCTCGCCGTCATGCTCCCTGCCCGTCATAAATGCGACTTGTCGGCTACGGTTCGTAGGTCATAGCTCTGCGGCTGTCACGTCCGCTGTCAATAGCACTCGATGGCGCCGGTCGTGATCGGCGTCTCTGACACGCGCATTGAACGCGAGCATTGAATGGTTTTTAATGCGGTCGGTGTTGCCGGGGTTGACCTCTGTCCGTTGACGACCTCGGTCTCGGTCGGCCGAGGTCGGGCCTTAGGTGTCGAAGGGCTTTCCTCCATCTTTGCGAGAAACCTATATAACCGTGGTCAGCCGAGCTAGATTGCTCCGGTCGGTGCCGAGGTCGACGTCGGCTCCAACCCGAGCTCGGTCTCGGTCTACCGACGCCGACCTCCGAGTCCATAGGTCACCTCCCCATAGAGTCTTGACTAACGCACATCCGGTGGTCCCAAGGTCGGCTGAGGTTCCGGGGTCGCCACGTGTCCGTGCTGGATTCCAGGCAGTATCAAAGTTGTTTTATTTGATTATAATTTTGTGGGTCATGTGGATTTTTTTTTGTTCGATTATAATTTGATATAATTTCTCGTTTATTTTATATTATTAATCACCAAAAGATAATTCTTTTGTTGATACATATAAGTGACGAAAGTTCATCAATCAATCTCCTCCACATATATCCGCAGCATGTAACGAGCAAATAGTACTCTGCAGATAAGATAACTTTGTTGCTCAACTGTCATTTTTTATGTACTAAAACCTATCGAATCCCTTCACGTGTTCAGATTTGCTACGTTCGACCAAATAGAATCTCCCTCCGAGTAGCTGAAAATATCAAAAGATAATTTCATATCAACCCCCTATTTTGAGAGGCAAACAAATCAGTTCCTGAAAACGTGAGGAATAAATAAATCAACTCCTAAAAATACGCTTTTAGGGACTGATTTAATTGATTTTTGAAATAAGGGGACTGATGTGTAAAAACCCCTATCAAATATCAATCTTCAGTTGTTTTCTGGAAAATTTTTAATACATAAAAATCTTTTATTATTGAAGATAATAGAAGATCCTAGACATAAATTCTATTATAAGTAGAATTTTTGGAATACTTTGATTGTATGCGAAAGTGAATTATTATATTGCTCGTGCTTAACATCCGTCGGTATAACTTCGACAAGTCGGGCGATCTTTTCATTGGTGAGGATGGTTATCAGAGTCATCTTTTTGGTGAACTCTCCAAGTCCCTAGCTCTTACTCAAGTGGCTTAGCCTTTGCGTGTTCATCCAATATATTTATATTCTTGGTCATTCATAGACCTTAGTTGGATATTTGTATATATTAGACTTGACTCAAAGATGTATTAATCTTCTACAAGTATAATTCAAAATCTTTTAAAAAATATTTAAAATGGTAAAAAGGATCTTTAAAATAATAGTTTATATTTTTAAGATTTCTCATTCTCAAAGTATTTTTTTCGAAATTGTAAAATCTAATTATGTTAAAACTTAGAAAATTTTTCATTTCTGAAAAGTATTTCATATAAATAGGAAATTGAGTTTTATCATTAGGTTACAAAATTCAGTATTTGGAAATTTAACGTACTATTTTATGTTTTTGTAAATCAACATAAAAATTTGGGGAAATGATCAAAAGGCCCATTCTTTTTAAACCTCTACACATTCAGCCCCTAAAAAAAAAATACTATATACCTTTTTAGCCTCTCTCTAGAACCACCTTCGACTGCTGTATCAGTATTTTTTAAAAAACTTTTTAATATAAAAATTATAGATTTTGATGAGATCTACAACTTTTATATTTAATATGTTTTCAAACAATACTTCTAAATAGACATTTTGATGCTCCGAAGTGTTAAAGATTTTGGATCCTACCCGTTAATTCGCTGATTTTTCGAAGTCCCAAAATATCTATTTAGAAATATTTTTGAAAAAAATATTGAATATAAAAGTTATAAATCTAATCAAAATCTATACCTTTTATGTTAAATATATTTCTGAAAAATACTATTATACGATGATGAAAACTATGATGCAAATTCGCCGAAGAGGGGCTGAAAACGGCAAGCTCAAACTACAGGGCTAGTTCGGCATATGTTTGCCCTGATAGAGCTGAAAAAAAAACCCTAAAAATTTAACATTATTTTAAAATTTTCAGATTTGCTTTTTATCTGTAGCTTCTTCTTAAATAAATTTCTTTTTATTCTTTGAATTTAATCACTTCCTTCTGCTCATTACGAGAAATAGGAAAAAACTGATTTAAGTAAATAATTAACAGTTTCTAAGGCTATAAATTGGAAAAAAATTTTATGAACTGAATGGACTTTTAATTTTTACATAAAGTTTTAAAATAAGATATTATTAAAATATATTCTTTTTTGTAACACGTCCTTGAATCTTGATGAAGGGATTTTTCTTCAACCAAAATATTTTCATTTTTAACACGTATAACAAAGGGATACTTTCAGTAATTAGGGCTTATGATTTCAATTGGCACCCCAATTGATGCGAAGATTTCGCCAAAAACTTTCTACTATTTTAAATAATTTTGATAAGTTTCTACTTTTTAATAAATGATAAAATAACTTCAAAATATATATGTATAAATCTTTTGTTCAAAATTTAAAAAATATTTTTATATAAGCATCTCAAACTCTAAAAGTTTGATAATCAATAAATATCTTAAACTTTTTAAATATTTATTAAGAAGTATTTCAAAATTTTCAATGCAAAAATTATTAAGCACATTAAATTATATTAACAATTATATATATATATATATATATATATATATATATATATAAAATTCCGGACGGCACGTAGCGTGCCAGCCGGAACGTCTCGGAGCCGGCACCAGGACGGTACCGTGCCGGCCAAAAATGCTTTTTTTTTTCCTTTTTTTAATATTTGTTTATCTTCCTCGCTTTTGCCGGTCACACTGGTGGGCGTGATGTTCTTTTTTTCCGTCGCGCCACGACTTTTTTTTTTAAATCATAAAAATAATTTTAAAATATAATAATATATAAAAATAATATTTTATTAAGGTACTGTCTGTACATCTAAAATTTAGAATTTATTAAAATTCGATACGGAACAGTATTTAAAATCTTGATATTAATTAAATTTAACTGAAAAATCTATTCAAGGTTCATAACACTTAACAGAATCTCAAAGAGTCGAATGAGACAGCTAAGAAAGCAGCATAGTTTTTGACGAGTGAGAGTTATTCGCTCTCGACATTAATTAAAAATTTATACAATTTTGTAGTTTAAAATATTTTTTAAAAATATATAAAAATATATATAATAAGATGAATAAAAATTTTATCTAATATTTCGTGATCCGTGCACGATGACGTGGCGTGATCTCGACCTTCGATCTCCCTATGAGATAAGGTCACAGGATGAGAATCAGCGAGTCAGATAACAATGGAACTTGACAGTACACCATCGAAAAGTAGCTTGTCCGCATTACCCGGATTTGAGATTTTTTTTTTTTTTATTTAATATTATTTTAAATTAAAAATTTCTAATATTATTATTTTTAAAAATTTCTAAAAATAAAATTTGCTCATCTTTCTAAATGGCGAGCGGATGCTATCGTGGCTAGGGGTGTTCAACTGGTCCGGACTGCACCGAAGACCGAATCTAAAAGAAAAGGAGGACCGCAGACCGGACCTGAATTGGGCCGGTCCGATCTGGATTGGACCATAAAAGAGCGGGACCGAACTGTGCCGGACCGGTTTGGACAGGTTTAAGGCCTACAAGTCGTCGTAATACGTATGTCAGTATGGCTTCGGACCAAAAATTGGCCGGGTCCTAAAGTGGATCTTATTTAAATTGGTCAAACGTACAAATGTTAGGACCAAATCTTTTTTAAATTATTCAAATACGTAAATATTAGACTTAGACCTTATTTAAATCGGTCCTCAGTCCGGTCCTTGGTTTTTTGAATTTTGGACCGGACCGGACCGATTAATAAACAATCATTGGACCGTGGATCGGACCGGACCGGACTGAACCAATCCGTCCAGTCCGATTTTTCGGTCCGGACCGATTTATGAACACCCCTAAGCGTGGCAAGCTCGGCCATATAAATGCTAAGATGTCATTCTTACCATTTAGAATAAAAAATCGATGGCGTCATCCATTCGCAATCTCACTATTTAGATTGGCGAATCTGGTTGGATCTCGCCATTCTAAATGGTGAGGTTGGGCACGAATTTAACCCACATCCAAGCCCAGCCCCCCATTATTCCTCTCTACCCTCTATCGAGTTCCTCCTCTCTCTCTCTCTTCCCCTTCGCCGTCCCTCCAAATTTCTTCCCCAAAATTATAAATATTTTGTTAAGATCATCAATCGAAACTACTATTTTATTGAATCTAGCTAGGTCCCGAGATATCTACGAAAATGCGGTTAGTTCACTCATTTAGTACTATTTGTAATTTTTTATATTATATAAACATCGTAAATTTTATATTGTAGATATGATTTCTGGAGAACGTGTGTGTATTCTTACTAGATTTATTAGAAAAAAATAGTGTATTTGGTATATATATTGTACATGTATTTGTGTAATACACATACATTTATAATATACTGTTAAAAATATGTATTTATTATGTGCTAATGTTGTAATATTTAAATGTAGATTATTAACATATTTTGTATGAGTGAATGGTGTTATACTATTAGTGTATATTAAGTATATATTGGTAAGGTAATATTATTGTATCCATATGTATTTTCGATATTTCTATTGCATATTGTATAAATATTGTGAGATTATTATTTAATATTTTTGTCCGTAAATTTTATATACAAATAATAATTTAGTTTACTTTTAAGAAATTATTGTTAGTTGTTTAATGTAAAATGATTATTATATCCATATATGTATTTCATATAATTTGTGTTGTGTATTAATATTTTCTTCATGAAATAAATGTAGATGCCACAGCGCCAGACTATCTGCTATATGAATGACAATATAACCGAAGATCCAGATGTTGTATCTTATGATCTTCAGCCTAGTGGTGCCATGGGGTTACCACTGAATTATTCTTATGCAATGTTAATTGCAAAGCTATGCAAAAAATTTCGTATTGACCGTTCCGGTATGTGCTGAAGTACTTTTTAGGTATCCAGTAATAACACCTAATAGAACTATCACTTATATGTTAGTACCGATTGAGTATGAGGATGATATTAATAGTATAAATAATTTTTACATCGAGTTACATATGAATCTTGCATCTGTAAGTGATCCACAGCAGAGTCCAACTGATTATGTATATATCAAAACTTCACATTTCTAGAATGATGATTTTATTGTCGGTCCAAGTGCACGAGCATCACCACAACCCTTGCATCCAAGAATAATCCTTTCTACGAGTGTTTCTCTCCGATCGAGAATGCAATAGATGGGATGCTACTTCATACGGAGACTCAAAATGTAAATTTATTTGACGACGAATCATCTGAGAAGGACGAGTAAAAAAATGTTGGATAAACTAATCCTCGACAGCCAAATGATGAAACATGTCAGAGTACGCATCCAACGTCGATACCATCTTATATTTTGGCCTCTGCATACAGTAAATTTGATTGGAGCGTAATTGAATATAATGCTTTTGTAAATACTTGGATGCACAAAATTAAAGCTGCATAAAACCAAACCAAGAGTTTAGCAGAGGGATATGTTTTAGGGAGAAGAAATTATTGATTTATGCAGTGCAAGTATATTAGACTGAAGTATAGCATCAATACACGGTTGAATTATCGAATAGAAATATTTGGGTTGTAAACTGTAAGAATGGTAAGAATTACTGTGCCTGGCATCTGCGAGCGCGGTTCATAGCGTCAAAAGGAATATGGAAGGTGATAAAGTATGTTGGTCCACATGGAATTTCAACGAAGCATATGAGTAAGTAACGACCATAGAAATATGGATTGCAATTTTATTACGGATAAAATTTGAAGTTGGTGAAAGCACAACCAAATTTAAGTATCGCTTGCTGTTGCTGCCGACATCAAAAGAACATATCAATACACAACATATTATAGAAAAGTTGAGAAGCCAAGCAAAAAGCTATCGCCACGGTATATGGTGACTGAAATTTGTCTTATAGTCTCTTATTTATAAGGTTGCAAGCAATTCAACATTTTAGTCCAAGGTCATTGACTGATGTGAGAGGCTTAAAACTACCGACACTAAACAAAGTAGCATCTGACATAGCATTATAGACTTTGGTTGTGTTGAAGGATTTATATGTTGCCCTTATGTAATAACTATAAATGCCACATTTTGTATGCAAAGTATAAGGAGTATACGATAATTGCGGCTGTTTTGGATGGCAACAGTTGTGTGTTTTTAATTGCATTTGTAGTTGTTGACAAAGAAACAGCATAATATGTGGTTGGTTCCTTGAGGTTTAAAACTATATACAAGTTGTAATTTTTTTTTACGTTAAATTTTTTTTTTTAAATACTTCTAAATAAATATTCGGAACCCTCGACTTTAGCTCGAATTGATTTCATCAATTGAGCCTAGTTTGAATCGAGATTGAACTGGAACTTTTAAGTAATAGAAAAATTTGTTTAGACTCACCAACATAAAAGACTGAGTAATACAATGCTTAACGCCTCAGGCTCCGCTTATTTAAGTACTTGAGCTCGAATCATTGCTTACACTCGACTCGAGTTCGAGCCGAATTTAAATAAATTCGAACAAAGCGACTCGTGAGCAGTTTGGCTTATTTTTATTCTATTTATATATTTATGTATAGATAATAGCTCGGCTCTTTTTTATCACTTTTTGTACATTTATATGCAGATAATAGCAATTAGGGGTGTTCATACACCGGTCCGGACCAAAAAACTGTACCGGACTTGTGAGTTCGGTTCGGTCCGGTCCGGACCGGTAGCAATTCGGTCCGGGTCGCGGTAGGGGATGTGCCTGGATTTCGGTCCTCGGTCTTGTCCGGTTTCAAACCGGAAAAATCGTGGACCGGACCGAGGACCGAATTTGATAAGATTTATGCCTCTAGCCAAGTCCAAGCAGCCAAAGCATTTTCATTTCCGGCCCAGCCCATGCATCTCGTCCTAGCACAGATCCAATTCCTCGCGGTCCAGACCCAATTCCTCACGTCATCACCTGCGGACCGGTCCTGACCGGTCCGGTCCGGTTCGGTCCACCTTCTCTGCAGTCCGGTTCGGACCGGACCGGTCCTATTCTGGTCCGGTCCTACGGTCCAGACTTTTTACATATTTCGATCTCCGGTCCGATTCGGTCTGATCCGGACCGGTTGAGCACCGCTAATAGCAATGGATTTCAAACAAATGTAACATTTTTTTTTGCTATTTATTAAAAACAGCTTTAGAAAGTAAGCAGAATGATTTTATTGGAAGGATATTTATAGAAAGCTCTTATGAGGAGAAATTACAACTCGTATCCGAAGTAATCTTATCTTAGGATAAATGTTGCAGAGCCATCCATGCATACAACGAGATAATTCTACTACATTCTATCTATAATGAATTTACCAAAAAAAAATCATACAATAGAAAGATTTTACTGTCCCAGTTACAACAAATTCAATAGGAAAAAAGAAGAAATCTTACAAATGTGGAGTAACCTAATCGAAGTACCGATAGTAAATAGATATAAATCCACCGGAAAAATTATAAAAATCTAATTATGAAGGGATAACTACATATCAATCTAGATTCCACCAATTTATACAAATATATATCTAGATTTTTTAGTTACTATTTAAATTTAAAATAAAAATTCTCTCGATATTCTTGCCGAAACTATTTCAACCATTGGACAAATATTTTTTAGAAAAATTTTAAATATAAAAACTGTAATTTTGATGAGTTCTACGACTTTTATGCTAAATAGTTTTTTAAAAAATATTCTAAATAAGTGTTTTGAGGCTTTAAAATTTTAGTAGATTTTAAAATTAATTCATTAATCTACTGAATTTTGAAGCCTTAAAACATTTATTTAGAATCAATTTTTTGAAACATACTTTTTTAACATTAAAATTGTAAGTCTCATCAAAATTTACAATTTTAATATTAAATACTTCTGCAAAATACTTCTGAATAAGTATTTTATGGTGTCAAATTTAACGAGTAAAATGAAAGATTTATTCATAATTAAGTTTAAAATGTCGAGGGCTTTTTTTATATATATAAACTTTGGCAGTCCATTTTCTTTTAGGATAATTATTGTTCAGCCTCCCACATAAAATTTTGCTTGCTCTGCAGGCTGCAGCTACACACCCATCATTGTCATCAATTCAACCCCACTAACAGAAAATTTGATTTTTTCAGACAAAAATATCCATATGCCCGTTAACATTTCAGAACCCCAAAATATCTATTTAGAAGTATTTTTTTAAAAATATTTTCAATATGAAAATTTTAGATTTCATTAGGATATACAACGTTTATGCTAAATTTTTTTTTTAACAAATACTGTTAAGTAAATATTTCAATGGTCTTTCTATTTCAGTAGATTAACGGATCGACCCGTTAGCACTTCAAAGCTCCCAAATATTTTCATTAGAAGTAATTTTTAGGAAAAAAAAATTTTAACATTAAAATTGAAGATCTCATTAAGATTGACAATTTTTCTGTTAAAATTTTTTTATAAAAAATATTTTTAAATAGACATTTTAAGGCTCTAAAATAATATATATAAAGAGGGGCACTTCCGTGCGAATGAAAAGCAATGGAGGCGCGCTGTAAAAGAACTCCGGGTATAAGTTTCGAAACTTACACCACATCTATTAAAACTTATATTTAGAGATATTTTTTGAAAAAAATTTCAACTACAAAGTTGTTTAGGAAAATAAAATATATAACTTTGTTGTTCAAATTATTTTCATAAAATATCATAATATATGCCAAAAATAATTATCAAAATATGGTAATGTAAAATCAATTTATTTGTCTATACTTTTTTATCGATTTATTTGACATGGTATTTAATTTTTTTTTGAAAATAATTTACACTATAAAAATATAATTTATTTTTCTGAACAACTTTGTAATTGAAATTTTTTTCAAAAAATATTTCTAAATATAAGTTTTAATAAATGTGGTGTAAGTTTCGAAACTTATAACCGGAGCATTATAAAATTTTCCATTTGAAGGGGGGAGCATTGGAACAAGCAAAGGTTGTTCTTTTTTTTTTTTTTTTGGGGGGGGGGGGAGGGGAATAAGGAGGGGGCGCAGTGTAAAATTTTTATTTTTATTTTTTTGTGTTAGAGGAGCGTTGATGCACGCAGCAAAAACTCTATCGGTAGGCAGGTAAAAAAAAATTTGAAGTAACTTTTATAAAAATTTCTAAAATGAAAGTTATTTATTTTGATAATATTTATAATTTTAATATTAAAAAGTTTTTAAAAAAATATTTCTAAATAGATATTTTGGAACTTCATAATTTAATTGGTCATTTTTAAATTTTAAAGCTCTAAAATATCTACTTAAAAATATTTTTCTAATACTTTCAATATGAGTATGTATGTTTTATTAAAATCCATAATTTTCTATTAAAATTTTCCTCAGACAACGCCCCCTAATTTATTTTATTTTTTTAATTATTGGGTTAAATAATTTTTTTTTATTTATTATTATTTTGTTGGATTAGTTAGAAAACAAGTATTTTCTTATTTTATTACTATATTATTTTGTTGGATTAGATAGAAAACAAGAATTTTCTTTTTTGAGATATGAGAAAAAATTTTCTCGCTCAATATACTAAATTAGTTCTAATTCTGTACTACGCACAACACTAAAAATTTAGAATAATCAAATTTTATATGATTAATAAATACAAGTATTCAAATAATATAATAAACTAATCAATATTTACATTATATATATATATATATATATATATATTAGCTGAAAATTAATAGTTTAAAATTATAGTTAAATTTATAATGAATAAACTTTATACATAATAATTAATATTCGAATTTGTTAGATTTTCTTTTAAATTTTAAATTATATGAAAAGATTCTTAGGGTTTTTGCATATCAGCTCCTCTAAGATTCGACTGTAACAAATTAGGCTCTGCAAACGCGTTTTTATAGGCTGATTTATGAGCTCTCAAAATAAAGGGGCTGATACGCAATTTTTCGAAAATTCTTACCGTAAGTAATGTTTCTTTATTTTAAAAATATGGTTAAAAGGGGGCTCGGCGGGAAGAGGGTTGTACCACGAGAGAAGCAAGGAGGTCAACCGACATATAAAATCTTAAATACCATAAAAAAGTTTAAATATTTTACAAGTAATAAATAACTAAGAACTCTAAAAGAGATATAATATAAAATTATAAATTATATTAACTTTTATTAGATATAATTTTTTAATTATATTTATATTAAAAACATTTTATCCTGGATTGAAAACGAGTGAGATTAAAACTTATAAATGATGGTTCTAACTTCTAAGCTATTCATTCCACCCCACCCGCTTACTGTCCTCAAAGTCGGTCTGAAATACAATTGAGACGAGGGCGCGGCTCCCCTGATGCTGAGGCATCAGGGTGTAGGAATTCGGACGGCCGAGATCGGCCGATCCGTAATAATACGGATCTCGAGATTTCGTATAAAATTTTCGTCGACTTATTTGACCTATGTTTAAGCATTTTTGAAAAAACTTTTGAACTACAAAGTTATATATTTTGATGAGATCTACAATTTTGTAGTTGAATTTTTTTCGAAAAAATGCCAAAATACATACCGAAATGATGATTTCGAAACAATTCTTGAGACGATTTCGAAACACGCTGTGCATCGAAAGTAGTTAAAAATTCAAAGAATTGTTTGAAGTAAACGTAGACCCCCACACAAAAATATGGATTAATTAAACGAAGTTGCATACTAAAATATGGATTAATTACTGGGTTAGTTCGAAGTAAACGCCAGAAGTGCCATGTTAAGTGATAGTTACTCATTTATTACAAGTATGCAAGTTTACGTTTGTACGATACATATATTAGTAATATTAAATATTTTATTTTTTTAATATATTTTATATTTTCAATTGTATATAAATAATTTTATGTTATTTAAATATTATATTATATTTGTTAGAATATATATATATATTGTCTACATTATTATTATTTCGAATAAGTTATTATATTATATTAATTTAATTTAAACATTTAACATTCTTCATAATAGTGAAATTATTTTTAAACTCTTAAAATTAATACATCTTTCTAGAAAAAAACGATAAATATCACATGTTATATCTTAAGTTATTTAAAGTTATACACACAACACAACAGATTTAATCACGCATAAATAAATAAATAAATATATATATATATATATATATATATATATATGATAATATACCCGTTCAGTTGTGATTTCAGCCGTTAGATCACTCGAAACCAATGGCAGAGATCGCAACGCGCTTTAGAGCTAAAATAAGTATTCAGACTATTAGTGTTAATTGTTCACCACACGTCATTCGAGCAAGTCGAGCCTCGCCGGTGGCTGATCTTGGTGACAAGACCGGCTCGATCTCGGCGACGAACTCAGTGAAGAGATGCGGCAATGAAATCCTAGATCGCGAGAGGAGCAGTGGGTTGGGGGAACCCTAGATCTAACATTAAAGGGCTACAGGCATAGTAACTTGAGAGGTGCGCATAGTAACGGAATGTTAACGGGATCCGCTAACACTAATAATCCACAGAATGTTAACGGGATCCGTTAACACTAATAATCCAAACAGTTCTTTTAACTCTAAATTACGCGGCAATTTCGAAGGTCGATTTGGAACAATCAAGCGGTTGAGATTATAGCTGAACGGACAATTATCAAGTCGATTTGATATATATATATATATATATATATATAAGTTTTCTTTTCCCACACATTTTACAATATGCTAATTTAAAATATTATTTTTATTTTAAAATTATTTTTATTCTTGTTTTACAAAACAACGACTCGTAGTTTGACAAACTCATTGCATTTTAAATTTTTAATACCTTTTGAAATAGCTTTGATGTATTTTAAAATATTAGCAAAATATTATTCGTTCTGTTTACCTAATGCATTAAATTTTTTATCTATTCTACTTACTAAAGCACAGATACGGAACACGACACATCAATTTTCAAAAAAAAAAAAAAGGGTACGCCTCAAATACGGTAAAAACTAATATAAATAATTAAAAAGTAAATTATATTATGTAATTGAATATATGAAAATATAATAACATTAACAAAGAAAATATACATAATATAATATTAGAAAAATTTAAAAATCAAAAGTCTAATTTTATCAATAAAAAATATACATTTGAATATCTATCTTATATTGTTTATTAGTATGTACTGCGAATATTATATATTATTATATTTTTCTAAAAAAATAAACTTTCGACAAAAGTTAAATTTTAAAATAAAAGTCCGGACAAGCGTGCCACATAACTCTGGCTGGTGTGTCTAACACGTATGTCCGACATTCTTGTTAGTTTTAATTTTAGAATTTTTTTTTTACCGTGTCAGATACGTTTTGGGCCATGTTCGTAGCATATCTTTGTTAGATACTGTATCAATACCGTACAAGATAAAATTTCGGAATCTCTGTACTTTCTAAATTACATTTTTATGGTAATAGAATAGTTCTTAACATCTATAAACAAAAAGATTTAGATCGCATACTCTCTCGCTCAAGCTCTGTCCCTACCGCTAAAAATACATTATTTTGGGTCACATCCTATAGAGACTTTCTGTCCTATACATTTTAATTTCAGTTGTATTGGATCATGTAATAAGATTTAGGTTGTGTTTGGTTCATATTTGTGCAAAATATTTAGAAATGTTATATTTTTAGTTATCTGAATTTTCAGAAATTACATTTTAATATTTAAGAATGCTCTTTTCCTTCATAGCGCCCCCCCCCCCCCCCCCCCAACTAAAAAAAAAAGAAAAAAAAAAGGAGGAAAGTAAGAGAAAGGAGGATCTATAGTAACATCTGATCAGTAAGAAAAGAAACAGTGAAGTGTGATCGCATTTAGCAAGCAGCCAGAGCAGGGTGAGCAATCTCGTGTCAGCCACCGCCAGCACAACCACTCCGCCGATAGCCACCTGTCTCTTCTCCTCGGCAATAAAGTCTTATTATACCTACATATTTTACATTTATTTTTTGAGATATATATCATGTATGTATGGTGAATGAATGAACGAGTGAATTGAATATATGATATATCTGGGTCCGCTGGTAAAAGAAGACCCATCGAGATCACCGCTGTACATTTTCTCTACCATAAAAGTCCATCATATTTCCCCTTTATATACAAACATAAACACTATCATTCTTTCCAAACAACCAAAGTGACAGCGAGAGTTCCTCATTCTTTCATGATCCTTCCTCTATAATTTTCTTCTTTCTGCTTCTTTATATATATACATAGCGAAGAGAGAGAGAGAGAGAGAGAGAGAGAGAGAGAGAGAGATGTCGCGTCCACCATCACCACCACCTCCATCTTCAACATCATCATCAAACAAGCTTGTGAGAACGGCGTGGTCATGGGCGGTGGTGGTGGTCGTCGCTGTTCCTTTGCTCCTCGTATCCTTGTTCTTCGGCTTCGATTCTTCTACAACAACTTCATGGGTCTCTCCCTACGCTTCTTCTTCTTCGCCTTCTATCTCCTTTTCGCCCTCTGCAAATGAAGCGAATTCTACCGGAAAAGAAGAACTTGTGAAGTTTAATGGCGGACACAGTGGTGGTGGAGAAGAAGTGCAACGACAACAGAAGTTTCTTTCCAGTAATCTTTCCACTGGTACAGAAGATATCATTTCCTCACCGCCGGAAACTTCGCCGGCGCCGGCGCCAGAACCGGTGAGTTCTTTTGATTGTTAGACGGTTTCATTACCTAACTTCTTTTTTTTCTTAACTTCTCTTACACCGTTTTTTCTCGGTTGATTTTTAAGTTTATATGCTCGTTTTTTGTTAAGAAATATTGTTAAGAAATATTTCTTGTTGCTGTATTTCTTGTATTTTACTAAAATAAGACTAGTACAGTAGTACCTCTACTAGGAACTAACATTGGAAAATAAGGCGAAATACATCTTTATTTTGGACATAATATTGCAAAAAATAAAGCGATTTATGTTAAATATGCGTAATTGCTGTATTTGTTAACCGTTTATAAAATTCATCACTTTGGTCCGTGACTGGTATTGCTTCGTGAAAGAAACATTCTTTGCTCTCATTTCAGACAACTAAAATTCCCGGAAACAATTTACTAACCAAAGAAACTCCCGGAAAGCAGTTCCTAGAAAGTGGTTTCCGCAGGAAGAAGTTAATAAAAAAATAGAAAGTAAAGAAAGGGCTTTGAGAATCGAATCTACTTTAATGCGGGGCAAAATGGAGTATTTTCTTATTGTCAAAGTTGTAAACTTTGTTCTTTAGGAATCAATCAAAGTGCTGGTCCTGTAAGTTGCTAGCTGCTTATAGTGTCAAGAGGGCCTAATGAGTGCCCTTATTTTTTATTTCTAACTCAATAGTAAATACCTACATTAATTTTTTTTTAAAAAAAAAATAATATAAAATTTATAATTTTTATATTAAAAGTTATAAATCTTATGAAATGTATAATTTTTATAATTAAATTTTTTTTAAATAATACATGTATATATTTTCGGAATACGAGAAATTTTTTGTCCCTAATGAGCACGGGGAAAGTGATAGGCAATTTCCAAATGGGTAGTGGGTTGTGGGTATCTTTCGATTTTATTTGCCGTCGCTTTTGTTCTATCTTTATAAGTGTTCTGTTTGTGATGAGGCTAAATCGATTAAAACTAAAAGAAAAAATCTGTTTAATTTCCATGCGGTTGTCTCTGATTGTGTGCTGTCTGTCGACGGGGCCAATTGTGCTAATTCAGATAGTGCCTCATTGGCCCACCAAGATTTAGTAATAGTTCAGTTTCTGATCACAATTGGCCATACATCCTCTTTTTATTTGCTGCTGGTGGTTGGTCCAACTAGTTTTTTTTTTTTTTTTTTTTTTTTTTTTTTTTGTGAGGAGAAGATTGGTCCTAACTAGTTATTTGATATGTTTCACAAAATTTGGTTCATAATTTTGCCACCGTTCAGCGGACAGGTGCAGAATTTGAAGTTGTATGGGATGTATTTTATGTTCTAATTAAGTGCCGATTATCCGATTAGAGCAAACCTGTAATTTTTTATAAAATGTAGGGTTCATTTCTAGTATTTTAGTAAAAGAATGAAAAAGATTTTTCAGTTTTGGTAACACAAATAGTCCAATGCTTTCTTTGAAAATAGGTGAGATAATTCTAGCTGCCTCTTTTTCTTGTCTTTTGTAATTATTAGTATTGAAAGGAGCCCACAGAGTATGCATCTAGAGAAACGTTGATAATTTTATTAAGCTGCGGGAATATCTTGAAGGCCGGGCCCAGTCTGTGATCTAGAATTTGTAACACGTGCCTAGGTGATGATCTCAAAAGACTGGCCAATTCAAAGTGAATTTGCAATAGAAGTCAACTCCTTGTGATGTAATACACCCCAACTAGATTGTTCAATTAAGGCTGCTTAGGGTGACAAAATGTCCTACTGAATGGACGGAGGCTCAGAAATCATTTCCATTCGGTTTCGACGTGGCACTTCCAAGTGCGTCCTCGCACGTACGACCGGGCACTCGCAAGTATCCACCTGGTAGAGCCAAATTAGGGTCCTATATGGACCGAGTTTTAGCTCTAGGTGGGAACCGGGGTCTTAAAAAATAAGGTAGCCTTGTATGCATTTACTTTCCGCAATCTGAAGTAAAGCTTTTGTGAACTTGATTTGTGTGTTAATTGATAGTATTTCACACGATCGGAGGATTCTGAAGAAGAGGAGGATCAGATTGATATACCGCCCAAAAAGGCACCAGAAAGGGATTTGAAGTTAGAGAAGCTTGAATATGATCTTGCTAGAGCAAGGGAAGCCATCAAAGGAGCTGCGACCAATGGGCTAATATTAGAGGACACAGAGTACACTCCAAATGGCCCGTTATACCTCAATCCTCGTGCATTTCACAGGTACTTATCAATTTTTTATAGGAGATTTGAATATCTGCAACTGTCTCGATTTTAGAGTTACAAATAAGCTCCTTAATGCATTATTTTTGGCTCCAAAATAGTTATTTAGATTTTTTATTTAAAGTTTGAATACAGAAATTATTAATCACATTAAATTATTATTTAAAGTCTATCTAGAAAATACTTCTAACTAAGTGTTTGAGACTTCAATGTGTTAGCAGGTTAGCGAATTAATTTAAAACTCACTAATATTTTGAAGCCTTAAAATTTATATTTATTTTTTGAAACCAATCAGCATAGGCCTAATTGGCTAGCGAGATGGGGTACTAGGAGGCAACCGCGACCTGTGTAGGGTTGTCAGGGGGTTCGAATCCCAGCAAGCGTTGGATCGGAGGATTACAGTTTTGCTTATTTTCAGTTGAGATGTAGGTTAGAAACCGAACTCCTCGGTCATAGATCCCAAAAAAAAATAATGTTTTTGAATATAAAAAGTTGTAACTACATCGAAATTTATTTTTTTATGTTGAAAACTTCTCGGTCATCATTTCTTATTATGATTATTACTTTGTTTTGGACAATTATATTTATTTACTGTATGTACTACACCATTCTAAATGAAAGAAAATGTTCTCATTTATTTGTTATAGTATAATAAATTTGTTATCTGCAGGAGCTACCTCGAAATGGAGAAGACATTCAAAGTACATGTTTATAAAGAAGGTGAACCTCCAATCTTCCATGACGGACCATGCAGGAGCATATACTCGACAGAAGGCAGGTTTATCCACAACATGGAGATGGAAACAAAATTACGAACGAGAAATCCAGAGGAAGCTCACGTTCATTTCCTCCCTTATAGTGTTGTCAGGATGGTGAAGTTGATTTACGACCGTGATTCGCATAATATAGACCCACTGAAAAACACTATCGTGGACTACATCAACGTCATCTCCTCAAGATACCGTTTTTGGAATAGGAGTCTTGGAGCGGACCATTTTATTCTTGCCTGCCATGACTGGGTATAGTACTTGAACTTCTTCTGTATTTAAGAGTTACGTCTATTGAATGACCATAAAGCATGCCACCGAAAGTTCTCCAAGTATTTCTCCTGAAATCAATTAATTTAGCTTTTACGCAGCACATGCTTCAAAATGCAGGCTTCTACAAGAAGTTTTGGGAACTTTTTGGGAGGTCTAGCATTTTCAATGGTTATCAATAGATTTTTTTTTTTAATTGTATTTTTTGTTAATTTTTTTGGGTATAAATAGATCTGTAACTTCTAGAATGAGTTATGTAGGATGACCAATTTCTTCCTAATATTGCAGGGGCCGTACACATCAGACGGGAGCAAGCAGTTGTTTTATAACTCCATTCGTGCCCTCTGCAATGCCAACACTTCTGAGGGGTTCAACCCTTTGAAAGATGTGTCGCTCCTCGAGATCCACAGACGGGAGGACAACATGGCCAAATTCATAGGAGGCCCGTCCGCTTCAGGTCGCCCTATACTCGCGTTCTTTGCTGGCGGTGACCATGGACCAGTTCGTCCTTTGCTCCTTGAGCACTGGAAGGACAAAGATAAAGACGTCGAAGTCCACGAGTACCTTCCTAAAGGCGTGAACTACATAGATAAGATGAGGAGGAGCAAATTCTGCCTTTGCCCTAGCGGGTACGAAGTGGCAAGCCCACGTATCGTCGAGGCAATCTATGCGGAGTGCGTGCCGGTCACGATCAACTACAACTACGTTCTTCCGCTTAGTGATGTTCTGAATTGGAAATCATTCTCGGTTCAGGTAAAGCCGGAAGATATTCCGAATATAAAAACTATCCTACAGAGCATATCTCCTAGACAGTATATAAGAATGCAGAGAAGAGTTAGAATGGTCAGGAGGCATTTTGAGATGAACGATCCGCCTAGGAGATATGATGCGTACCATATGATGCTTCATTCCATTTGGCTAAGGAGGCTTAACATTCGTATCCACCCGGAAGATCGATAATCCTGATTTCAAGTCTTTTAAAGGTTAAATTTTGAAGTGTTGACTGCTGGAAACAGGATGGCAACAGGCTTTGAAGCTTTAGGTAGTCATTTACATTTGATATGTGATTGTTTTGTAAAACAGAATTAATTTTGACATTATTCTTGAATCTGTACATGCTGCTATGCTGTTGTTGCTTTCCCTCCATGGGTGTCAATAATTTGGCTTTGTACTTTTCATTTTCTTTTTAATAAAACTTAGTGATTGTTAATGTGCTCTACTTCATATCGATCCTTTTCTTCTTTTTTTTTGATCCGAAGGAGCGGGTGGCTAATCCAACCCGCGTACGTGCTACAGTACCTCCCCAAAACCCACCCCGGGTTCGAAACTGGGACCTCTCCCCGTAGGGAGAGGATTTCGTGCCATTCGCGCTGAGCGCGCGAGGCTCATATCGATCCTTTTATCATAGTAGTATCTGTCTTTAACTTGTGCTAGTAATGACAGGGTAGTGCGTGCCGAAAGCTAAACTGTAGTCGAAAACTATATATATATATATATATATATATATATATATATACACACACACACACGTGGATATATGTAAGCATATAAAAAAAACTACTATGAGCATAGTCAGACGCATGTCGAGTGGAGCTTTACATATATATATATATATATATATATATATAAGAAAAATGCTAGTGCCTTCTACATCCACCAAAATTCAATAATTATAGATTAAAAAAATTGGAAATTTTTAGTTGAAAATTTTAAAATAAAAATTGTAGATTTTGATGAGATGTATAATTTTCATATTGAAAATTTTTTCAAAAATATTTCTAAATAAATATTTTGGGACTCTACATTTTAACATATTTAAAGCAGATTTTAAAATAGTTTTGATACTCATTAAATATCAGTAAAACATTAGTGTTACAAAATATATATTTTGAAGTAGTTTTTGAAAAATCTTTTAAAATAAAAATTATAAATATTATTAGAATCTACAACTTTTGCGGTAAGTTCTTCCGGAAAATACTTCCAAAATTTATTTTGTTAGTTTTAATCAAACGAATTTGTAGTTTTGGTAGATTTGTTGCTGCGTCTAGCTGAGGCCTATATATAAAGGTAACATGTGACCTCTTTTTAGCTTTTTGGCCATCCAATAGGAGATTGAGGTCGGCCCTCGGAAGTTTCATAATCTCAGGAATGGCTGTAAGAAAAATGGTGATCCTGTAAGAAAATGGATGGCGGAAATGGAGATGCTACTGAAGAAATGGAGCACGAGTGGTGCATAAATATTATTCTTGGGAGTACCCTTGTAGTAGTAGTGCATGTTCGTTAAAGTCCATTAGCTTTGATGCTTCTTTCTTGTGGAAGTGATGCCTCGAGAGACCAGGAAGCCATCATTGCTTAGACATTAAATTTCGGGCAAATCTCATATAATCGATTCTTTCTACTTTTTCAAATCAACTCTCTAGATTTTTAACATCAAATAAATTGATAAAAAATATCAAATAATTTTTAGCATATTGTTTAATATATTTACGAAAAACTTTTAACTACAAAATTATAAATTTTGATAAGATTTATAATTTTATAGTTAATTTTTTTAAAAAAAAAATACCAAATAATATATTAAAAAGATGATCTAAACTTTTGATTATTTTTTTACATATCGTTTTGTATTTTTTGAAAAAAAATTCAACTAGAAAGTTATAGATTGAATCAAAATCTACAATTTTGTAATTGAAAATTTTTCAAAAAAGTCTTTACAAATAAATCAAATATGTGGACAGAAATTTTATACAATTTCTTGAATTTGTGCAAATAGAGATGAACGGTGAATATGAGCGCGACTTCCTACTTCCTGCTTCTCGTGGAACAGTGAGCGGCGCCCCACCATCTCAGCTCAAAGGTTTGAGTTCAAGGTAAAGGTGATATGGTCAGTCACCTGTCTAGAATATGTGCACCCAATATCAGGTTGGCCATAATTCGAAAACGGATCCTCACCCCTACACATATAAAAATTATAAATTTTGATAAAATCTATAATTTTTTTTATTAAAAATTTCTTAAAAAAAAACTGCTAAATAATAGTTCCGAGACTCCAAAATCTTATCATCTTAACGATTTAAAAACTATTTTTTAAAACCCTTCTAAGAATTTGAAGTGCCATAATAGTTATTTAGAATTTTTGTTTAAAAAATATTTTTAATGTGAAATTGTAAATCTCATTAAAATTTACAATGTTAATTTTAAAATTTTAAAAAATATATGTAAATATATTTTTAATATGCGGGAGCAGGAGACGCGATAAGAAATGGGGACAGGATTTGTAGCCGTATAACACTTGATCCAATGCTCTTCTACGAACATAGAAAGGACTTGCTCACCAAATGTCACTTAATTTCAACAAAAATTGATGGGAAACTTACATTACTCCTCCAACGTTTTGAATTTCGCAAATAAATTTATTATTTTATCTGTTCATTTTAACACCATAAAATATTTTTTTAAAAATATTCAATATAAAAATTGTATGATTTTTATAAGAGCTATAATTTTTGTGTTATAATTTTTTCAAAAAAATTTCTAAATAGATATTTTTGAGGCTTTAAAATATAGCGTATTAATGGCAAATGTCACTTAATTTCAACAAAAATTGATGGGAGCCTTACATTACCCCTCCAACGTTTTGAATTTCGCAAATAAATTTATTATTTTATCCGTTCATTTTAACACCCTAAAATATTTTTTAAAAAATATTCAATATAAAAATTGTAGGATTTTTATAAGAGCTATAATTTTTGTGTTATAATTTTTTCAAAAAAACTTCTAAATAAATATTTTTGAGGTTTTAAAATATAGCGTATTAAAGGAATAATTTTAAAACCTATTAAGACTTTGAAGCCTCAAAACACCTATTTGAAAGTATATTTTTAAAAAGAATGTTGACATAAAAGTTATATCTTATTAAATATATAATTTTCATGTAAATGTTTTTTTCAAAAATATTTATATAATATTCAAAATGACTTCAGCACGAATATCGATAGATAAATTTTTTTTAAAGTTTAAACAGTAACAAAAAAAATCAGGATGGATTTGTATAAGTAAGGAGAATCTAGAGGTTGATTTATAATTATACCAAAACTGATAGGGGAGGATATATCAGCTCCTCATCATTTACTATCTAACATTTCCCTTAGCTTGAAATGAAAAAACAATAGCATTACAGCTCCTATATTTAAAAATACTGAGAAATCAGTCGTCTAATACAAATAAACTCATACTTCACTGATAAAGATAATTGCATATCAGCCTTTCTAAAATGAACAGTCGCACGTTTCAGCTTTCGAAAACACGAAATGCGTGACGTAATGGCGCGCGATCGCATCACATCAGCGCTCCGGAAGCTGAAATATAAGAGTGAAATTTTGAAGGCTGATACGCAATTATCCCTTACTGATAATCCACAAATTTTAGCGTGTTAATTAATTCAAAGCAGATCCGACCTTTGAAGTTAGCTCAAGTAAGCTTCGTCAGAAAGGTGATGGATAAGCCGTTCTTGGATCCAGAAAATGTAGATAACAAATAAGCTTCATATAGCATAGACAATTTAAATATATCGTCGTGTCTGTATTCGTATACATATCAAATATGACACTCTTTGGACACTTTCGGATACGAATCAGACACGCCACATGGCGTGTCCTAAAAAACTTTAAAAAAAAAACCGGACACGCATGTCAGACGCTTCTGTTCAGCGTGTCCAACACGCGTGTAAGTATTTATTTCTTTTTTTTTAAATATATATATATATATATATTTTAGAAGAGTTAAATATTATTTGTAATAGTGGTAACTAATATAATATAGTTATGCATTCAGATATTATATTTTTTTAGTTTTAGTTAATATAATTAGATTTTTAGTGTTTAGATTTATTTAAAGGACGCGAAATATTATATTATAGATAGACTTATCATCAAATGTGATTATATTTTCTAATATTTAAATAGTCGTATAAATTATTTTTAAATTTATTTAAATTTTTTATTGCCGTGTCCGAGCCGTACACGTGTTTTTTTTTTTATTTTTTATTTTTTTTAAAGTTGTTGTGTCCCTGTATCATGCCGTATCGTGCCGCGTGTCCCCATGTCCGTACTACCTAGCAAATAAGATATGTTGTTCAAAGGCCTAAAAAAGTCCAATAAACGAAGGGAAAGAATTATGGATCTAGATCTTGTTTTACTACCATTTCTTGCAGTAAAACCTAGGGCCGAGCGTTCGGGTCAATCGGAACCGAACCGACCCGATCCGAAATTTTTAAGACCAATCTGAACGAACACCTTCAGATCCGAACCGATCTGAATTTCATTTAAACCCAAACCGACCGAACCGCTAAAATTCGGATCAGTTAGGATTGGTTCGAGTTGAACCAAATAACAGCACAAATTATTTTTATTCAACACCAATTTGGATTCGGGTAGGTTCGGATCAATCCGAATAGTTGTAATATAAACGGTTTGTTTTAAAAAGAAAAATTAGCACTTAAAAATTAACGAAAACAATTAAAACATGACTCGTGAGGATAATTCGGGTCCAACCCGAACTGAATTATATAGATCTGAACTATTAATGGACAAATTGTAATGGACATATAAATGTATCAACTACCGGTAGTTGGCATGTGTTTTTTAGGACTGAGCATTCGGTCAACCTAAATTGATTCGACTCGTTCCAAATTAAAACAGCCAACCTGAACCTAAATTCATGATCCAATCCAATCCGAATTAACAGAAATTTGTTCTTTTTTTTGGCAAAAAAGAATGGTAAAACCATAAAAAAAAAACTAAACTGATAAAAAATCAAAACTAAATAAACATAAAAAAGACAAGCTAAAAATTATTTACTAAGTTCATGAAATAAATACTACAAGTCAATACAACACCAATTACAAGTCCTTTAAAGGTAGTTATTCCGGATTCAATCTGACCTGACCCAAATTTCTATTATTCAACCCGAACAAAAATTTTATAACCCGAACTTTTTAAAATATCAACCCAATCCGAATCCGAATCCGAAATTTTATATTTTTTTAGGTCCAATTGAATTTTCGGGTCAATCCGAATTAGAAAAATTCTACGATAAAATGTTTACGCGTCAGCATATATCACCCTCGTGTTTAAATTAATAAAATAAATTTTATGATTATTTTTTGGAAAAACTTCTTAAATGAAACTTATAGATTTCGATGAGATTTACAACTTTCATGTTCAAAAATTTTTCAAAAAATACTTCTAAATAGATATTTTAGGGCTCCAAAGTTTAATAGGTTTAACGAATTTTAAAACAGTTTTTAAATCCGCTTCAAATCTGTTAAATTTTAGAGTCCCAAAATAAATTTTTAGAAGTCTTTTTTGAAAAAAATTTTAACACAAAAATTGTAGATCTCGTCGAAATTTATAATTTTGATGTTGAATTTTTTTTTCAAAAATATTTCTAAATAAATATTTTTGAAGCCGTTAAATAGAGTGACGTGGTGTAACTGTTACATCCAAGAATCTCTGCAGTGCTAGTGTTTTCTATTCGCACCACCTCGACAAGTTTGGCCACAATGACCGGAATCCTCTCTTTTTTGTTTTTTTCTTCTTTACAAATGATGTGAAACTTCTCAGGTGACAAACACCTGTTTATTTTTATGGACACAATTTTCAACTACATTTTTAGACTATTGTCACGAAATAAAATTTTGCCCTTTGACATGCCATTTAATATATACACGTATATGTCACAACTTTTAAATATTTTCTTATAAAATTGAAAAACTTCATATTCCACAACACAGCAGGTGAGACTCGAACTCATGAGAGATTGTTTAAGAACCACCAATCCATCGGACTACCTCTCCATGGATGAATTACTTTCTTCCTAGGTCTAATTCTTTTCAATACTCTAGGTCACGGAGAAAACGTTTAAACATGCATTGTCATTCGACATGTCATTTAATACTACAACTTACAAATATTTTTCTTATAAAATTGAAAAAATTCATATCTAGCAACATAACAGATAGAACTCAAACTCGTGAGAGTAGTCCGTGAGCCAACTATTCGCCAGTAGATCTACCTCTCTATACATGAGTTGCATTCTTCCCATGTCTAATCCTTTTCAATGCTCGAAGGTCACGGAGTGAAACTCCAAACACGCGTTGTCTTTTGACATGTCATTTAGTACATGCATGTATGTATGTGCCATTACTTTTAAATATTTTCTAATAAAAAATTGAAAACATTTATATATCTTGACGCAACATATGTGACTCAAACTCATAAGAGATAGTTCGTTGCCACATATTTGCCACTAGATCTATCTTTCCATTCCCCATGTCTAGATCTTTTCAATATTTGTAGGTTTCCTACGATTCCAACATTGAGTCTCAAAGAATAAGTCGATTAGTAGCTACAACTTTTATCTTCTTCCATTAATTCTTACAACTTTTATCTATCTTTCCATAAATGAACGGCACCGGCCTGCATTAGTGTAGTTGTTTAGCATGACTAAATGTTTGAAGGCGATCGTAATCCTCATCAAGTTTGAGTTGGAAGGAACTATAGTACCATTCTATTTCCATTCGAGATAGGATGGAAATCGACTTGTCGGTCACAAATAAATTAAAAAAAGGGCAAGCTTTAAAATATTGTTCAAATTTAGGAGCAAGATTGACTTGAAACAATTGCAAGAGCATCAATGGAAGGCTAGCCAGCTTACTGTGTCACTTGAATATTTTTGATGAATATGGACTGCCCTGGTTTTAATAGGAAGAAAACTATTTTAGATCCGATACCCAGATAAAATCTTCCAAAATCTTCCGTTGCATGTGAGAGAGCGTACATGCGTATTACCGTCAACGCTCGCCCAATTAGAACCTAAATTGAAGGAATAGAAACTCGAATTCGGATGGAGAGAGTTATTGAACCCTCGTCTACCCGCTGTGACATCCCGTCGCCCCTATGTCATGTGGATATATTCAGCAAGCAAGACAATTTGGAACAGACAAAACTGCCTTAGCTTCTATGCATGTCACGAGCCTCAAAAGTAGGTAATCTAATATCAAACATTTTATGTGGTAGTGTATATATATATATATATATAACCGAACCTGGATTTGTCCGAAGGTTGATTTCTTGTGTACCATCTCATTTTTAGCTTTAGCATTAAATGATTAGATACTTATATTTTATGTTTGATAGACTGAGATAAAGCAAAGCTCCTTTTTTTGTGTTTTTCTTTTCATTAAGAATGGTGAGACTAGTTCTGCTAATATCATACAATTACTCTATTGGCCCAAAAGTACCCTTTATCCAGAAGACAACTATGCTGAAGTCCAGAAATTTGTCGAATAAGTGTCGCGCTACATGATAATATTCACAAAAAAAGAATTATATGTGAAGTTGCGAGAGATTGAACCTGTGACGCCATGGTTCCTGTGTCGTGCTCAAAGCAGTGGACCCTATGGGCAGGGGCAAAAGAAAAGAATGTTTAGATATGTGTGTAGATATAACTACTTTCATAAATCCAAGATGGACAATCATAGATCATTTTTATTGCTACCAGCAAAGGTACCTCCTTGACGAGTATTGTTGCTGAAAGAGCAAATAATGAGATAAAATACTATGAATTTCAAAAATCGGACTGTACAAAATCATGCTCAAAATTTGCAATTGTTCTTCAAGTAAGTCACCAGCTCTTGCTGCAGGAGGAAGAACAAACTGATTAGTCTTTGTCTCTTTGTTCTTAAATAAAATTGAAGAACAAGTTATTTCTCAACCAGAAAAAAAAGAAGAAGAAAAAAGAAGAAACAGGTGGACGTACAATCATGCAGAGGACTAGACAACCAGCGGCACCGGGAAATAAGGCATACCAGAAATTTAAATGGTGAAACTTGACACCATCAATGAACAATAATGGCAAGCTTGCAGCTGCAGTTCACACAAACAGAATCAGTTAATAATCAAACATTGGCAGCGAGAAACATGATCAAATGTTCAGCAAGAAGCAGGGTTTTAAGTTTCGGGTGGCACGTTAAGTGCCGCCCGGAAAATCCCGGAGCAGTCGCGCCCACCAGCACGACGTTTTTTTTTAACGTCGCGCCACCGGCACAACCGGCAGCGCAACACTTACTTTTTTTTTTCTAAAAAATTAAAATTCTTATAAAAACTTTTAAAAGATAATAAAATATATAAAAATAATATTTTATTATCGGTACGGTCGGTATGTCTCGAGTTAGGAATTTACCGAAACTCGGCACGGCATGAAATTTAAAACCTTGGCAAGAAGTATTTGCACACAGCTTTTCACAAAATGTTCACATTCACAACCTATGATTGGATTACTTATTGTGTTAACTTTTCACATTAGAACCTTACTGAAAAGGAACATTAGTAGGCGAAATATATAGGAAAGCGCAAAAGTCTCTATGCAGAGTGTCAATGGTTTGTGAAAAATCACAGGAGTGTTCGGAAGGAGCATCCTTGTTCTTCTTATGGATGATAAGAACTAAACTATGGAATGTGGATTATAGAAATCCTCAAAATCAGCTTGGAACTCTAATAACATCTAGGCATAATCAAGATGAGTAGGAAATCAAAAATAATTCATACTCGAGTTAGCCTCTGACGTAGTTTTCAAAGAGCCACGGAGACAAGTAGTGCTTCTTTGATTAAACTCTAAAAAATGTAGAATTAAATGTTTTTTTTGCATGTCAGTTGAGATAGTAGTACAAAGCAAAGTGATTTCTAGTAGGAAAATGCTGCCGAGCCCGATCCATTAACCCGATTTTCAGCCCGAACGCGTTTCTCTGCGAGGTGAAACGCGTTTCCCACACGTTCGGGCCGAAAATCGGGTTAATGGGTCGGACTCGGCGGCATTACTGTTTCTAGTAAACACATGTGAAGTGAAGGCGGTCTTATCTCGGGGAAACACGTTTCCCACGCGTTCGGGCAGAAAATCGGGTTAATGGGTCGGACTCGGCGGCATTACTGTTTCTAGTAAACACATGTGAAGTGAAGGCGGTCTTATCTCGGGGAAACGCGTTTCCCACGCGTTCGGGCAGAAAATCGGGTTAATGGATCGGGCTCGGCAGCATTACTGTATCTAGTAAACACATGTGAAGTGAAAGGGGTCTTACCTGGAGGATGGGTTGCTCCTGTCACTATCATGAATGCTAGGGATGCAGCAAGAGCAGTACTCCTTGCCAACCAACCAGGACCAAACATGGACAGTGCCAATACACCGAACGCCGCACACCCGATTTGGGCTAGAAACATATTGTATTTCTGCAAATATTGAACTTTATTTCAGAACAACTCTTACTTATGTATTAGTGAACTCTAGTCAGTTTATAACCATCCACACTCAGATGTGGTTGTAACTAACTCATTTAAGCATGAAATTCAAGAGTAATAGTGAATTACCTATCACGATACAAAAACAATTAGCCTTTTACTTAAAAAGCAGCTGTTTCTGTGCTGGTATAGTACTCATCATTAGGGTTCCTAAAGTAGATCTCAACAGAGCATCTATACAATGATTCATCTTGCAGAGTGATGAACTTTTCAAACAACTTGGTATTGCAGCATCATATCTGTAACAAGTACATAGCTACCTTATGATATTACATAGTCATTAAATTTCATGAAGAAGGTTATACACCATTCTAGTCTCATGCAATCGTTTAATTCGCAAAAACCCAACTGTCCAAATTATTTGTTTATCTTGCATTCTTGGTTTGATTGTTTGGGGTCCAACTTGAAGAAACTAATAAGTGAGAGTTTTTGATCCGATACAAATTCATTATCCGAGCCAAATTCGTTATATTCTGTCCTGTTACTGTTCAATATCCCAATTTCCCGTGGACAATAACATTTATAAAACTGGATAAAGTAATGTTGAAAAATGCGTATACCTGGGCAGCAGGAGAGTTGGGGGCAGTGAAGAGCACAGCACAAACAGCACCAAGCGGTGCTATGGTGAATGACAAGCCCTTAGAGGCCACCACCTGGTCCAACCTTCCTAGTAATGCCATGGCAGCAAAAGCACCTGCTTTGATGGCAAAATACAATCTCATCACCACTAATTCCCATAGCTTGATAAACAATGCAGAGGAAAGCAAGCATATTATATTATGTTGTTCAAGTTCATTGTTGAGGTTGGATTTGCAGCTCAAATGCATATATATGCCAACAACTCGAGTTGTCCTCTTAAAAGCCTCCTGCATGTGCTTCCTTAATCACTTCTCTTTATACATGGGCAGAATCCATGGCATCCCATGTTTGAAACCCATTAGTCCGTTATCGCACATGATGGGGTATGCATGCAAAGGCCACAAATTGGGTCAAGGATCACGAAGGCTTAAAGGTACCTCCTTTGGTCTGGCGTGCATTTTTCCTCCCGGGTTGAGGCGGATACAGATTCAGTGGGGTTACTAGTAACATGAATATCTAGAATACATGAATCTTGCTAGCAACAGATAAATACAGAACTAACTTTGTGATCTCTGCAAATTAATGCATAAAATCTATAAAATCATAACTTAATCCAAAAAGACAATAATCTGAAACAGGTCAACGTATGCTCCTGATCACTTGTCACCAAAACTTTTTACATCAATCCAAAAGGTCGTGGTTTTAAGATGTGGAAATCACCAGGATATGGAAAGGTATATTAGATGAGCAATTGCCTGTCTCCTGCGCCACGAGGGAACAGTTGTGGTACTGGATAGTCCCTTTTTGTCTACATCAATCCAAACAAATTGACATACCTGCGGATGGCCAGACGACGTCGCTGAGACCGACAGCTGGCGGCGCCGTTTTCGGCTTCCACCACTCTCCGACGCTGCCGCCGGCGCCGCTTGCTCTGATAACAAAGGCGCTTCTTCTGCTCCTTCTCTTCAATTCGTTAACTAGAGAATTACTAATCTTGCTGTCAAACCGCCAACTACCACCGGCTAAAAGAGAGAAAGGAGACTGCGACGATGAGGCGGAGGAGAATGGTGGGTAGCGAGTTCTTCTGGCAGTGCAGCAGCTATGCAGCTGGAGATTCAGAGCCATGGATTTTTCTGTGAATTATGAAATATTTGCAATGGAGATGGTGAGTATAATGTTGCAGCATATAAGCTTCGTATAGTAATAAAATTGATAGTCAGATGAGGGCTCTTGGAGGCGGAGAAGAGAGAGAAGACAGATGGGCTCGTTTGATGAAATCTGGTTCTTCGTGTTCTCGAAGGTCGCCTTTTTAAACTTGATCCAGTTCTTTTGTTTGTTTTTCTTATACGGATACACAGATTATAAATATAAATATTTTTAAGGAAAAATTATGGATTAGCCCCCTTTTTTAAAAAAATTTATTTTTTAACCCCTTTTAATTTTAAAGTTATTGATAACTCCTTAATTTCAAGAATATTAATTTTTAACCCTTTTCTTTTTTATATGGACCATAATACCCTTATTGTGTTAATTACTTATTTTACCCATCTCCTCCATCGCCAAACCCTCCATCCCCAAACCCTCCGGCAATCACCGCGGCCGCCTCGGCGATTCCTTCATCTTTCCCTCCTAATCACATCTTTCGGAGATTATACTGCAAATCACAATCGGGGCAACAAAGCCTCGCCCGCATTCAATGACTGCAATCAATCTAAATTGATTCTGAATTGCTCGATCGCCTATTGATTTCGAATCACACATTCGTTCCTAAACCCTCGCGTGCGCTGAGCACTGCAGCCACCCCGCCATTGCTGATCCGACGCCTCAGGTTAGTTATCTCCTCTTTTTCCAAACTTTCATCAATCATTGGTTCCTTTCTTCAATTCTTTTTCTTGATTTGTCTCTCCCAAATTACTGCGCCAATGTCCCTCAAGACATTATGGAATTGTAGTGTTCTTTTGGAATACGTGTTTATGAATTATTGTCTGATGTATAGCAAATATTGTTCTGGAATTGCTCCCAATATTCTGAAATGTGTTTATATTTCTTAAGAGTATTAACTGGTGTGATTTTACATTGTTTATGTATAGCAAATATTTTTGAGAAATACTATGTATAGCAAATATTGTTCAGCCATTGTGGTGTTTTAGAAAACTTATAGCTACATAATATGGTTGGGGTGATAACTTTTGCAATGCGTTTTCAGTAATTTTGTGGTAACTAATTCACTGTACTTAGTTATTTTTTGTGATCAATATGCATACTTTGGTGTCTGAATTTGTCGTGTGTTATTATGGTTTATGAGAGAAATTGGGTGGTATTGTTTTTAAGTAAAAAAGTTATGTATATCAATATGCATACTTTGCCTCTTTATGCAGTAAAAGTAGTGGAGCAATTAAAAACCTTGTAAGGTGGGTGTTAATTGAAATATCAATGAGATGGGAGTTTTTATTAATAAATGTGTTTTTGTTTAAGTACTATATATTCCCTCTAATGTAAAATATATTTTTTTTTCATACAGCACTACCACTTCCAAAAAATAAGATGCCGCGAAAAACTAATCCATGTGGTCGATTTGATACCTCAGCTAGCACTATAAATGATGATAGAATTGAAAAGCAGAATTTTTTTGAAAGTTTGATGAATATAGCAGTATGTGTAGAAGTTTTGGAAGTTAAGTTACAAACTCTCATAAATGAGAAATGCATCCTCTGTAGGAAGTACGACAAATTGAAGAAGAAGTATGATAAATTGGGGAATGATTATAATTTGCTACGAAGATATATTAGACTGAAAACAAGTACATAAAACTGAAACCTTCACTTGATGAATCCAGCGCCTCTGAAGATGATGATCAATGTGATACATATGAGCAATACGATACAGATAGATACAAAGAGAAGGAAGAAAACGTTGCAGAAGTGACCAATGATGAGAACGGCAACGAGCAATTACCACCAAGTATGTATATGTTGAATAACAAATCATCCCAAAACGGAGGACCTTCATTATCTGTAGTCGATAATACTTTACGACAAGTGGCAAAAAGCAATACTATACTTGTTGACGAAAGCGAATCATCAAGAGAACTTGACGAACGAGATAATAAAGCTAAAGTGTTGTTTGAAGGTATAAAATCATCATTGATAAAAGAAATTAAGAAAAAAAATATTGAGAAACCGAAGAAGGACTATGCAAGCATGGCAGGCTTAGTAAGGCGTCACCGAAATAATAAAATGGTGGACGTAAACTCCGATTCTGAACAAAGTCAAAATGCAAATGGAGTACATATCAATATGAGGCAATCTAACAAGAAGCATACGAAGATGGTTATAATGGATTTTTCAGGTAAAACATTATTGACAGAGAAGGAGTGCCTATATATAAAATATTTATTGCGGGAACCTCATCCTCAGTAAGTATAATTTTTTTCTTCACTTTCTTTCCATTGTGTTTTTTTTTAATACAATCATGTATATAATTGAATATGATTTTTTTTTTCTAATTCTACTTATTATTTGCAATAGGACACATATAATTGATTTTGTAGATGATGAATCTTCAATACCGGTATTTAGAGATGACCTGTTACCAATTATTAATGATGAAGAAATTAACAATGTGGTAAGAATGTAAAGCATGATCACGTATGTATCTCTTAACTTGCAAGTGTATTAGTTGTTGAAATTAAATTAATTGTTTCATTTCAGCAACTAAATTCATATATGGCATTGCTGAGCTATGAGTCTACCATTGGATGTCCAAATATGTATTGCCAAAAGATTGGATATGTTCGTTGTGAAGTACAGGTAATAAGAACTATTTAAGTTAAATCTATCAAAAGTTGTCTATGATTTTGTCAATTAAGATTGTTTTATTTTTATGTACAATTGATTAATCATACTCTTTCAGGTATATATTTTAAAAATGCATTCAGATGGTGAAACAATCATGTATGGAAAAGAACTACTTAAGTTAAATAGTTGTTTTGGTGGATCACTTCGTCATTTTATAAAAGTCCGTTGATATGATTACCCATGCTCATTCTCGCTATATATGTGTTCTACTTAATTCGCTTAGCCACAGGCATTTACTAGTACTTGACTTTAAGTTGAAGGAAATCCGCCACTACAACTCGCTTTGGACGTATAATCGTGATACTTTGGATGCACATGCAGAATATGTGGTATGTATATAAATTGAAAATACATTCACTTCAAATAGAGTAGAGTAACATATGTATAACATAATGATAATTGTGTGCAGGCAACATTTTGTGTCCGATTTTTGAATATGGAGTGCAAATTGGCCATGCCAATATCTGTAATTCATGTGCGTAGATGTCGACAATAAGAATCTAGCTTGGGATGTGGTCCAATGGTCATGTATTATGCTGAAGAACTATCGGGCTTTTATAATTTTATTCAAGGTGGTTCAGAGGCGTGGTTTAGAGGATACTCTGCTGCTCGTTTGCTTGCGTCTCACCAATGCTCATTACGTGATAGGATAGAATCATATTATCAAGAACACCGTGTATTTCTTTGAATGTTTCATTACGCATGTAGCAATTTTAGAAATTGCATCTATTGCACTATCTGCATAAAATTTTTTGTTTTTCAAGGCATCAATTGCACTATCTTTTTCTTTTTGGGCCACAGGAGTTTACATCCAGATAATTAAATTAGTCATTACAAATAAGCCACGGATTTTATTAATAAGTATTAGTTTCAGTACATATTTTCTCATCAAGTTGATTATATATAATTATATGATCAATATATATATGATACACATGTTATAATAATTTATATCTCTACAGTATTCTTATCAAATATCATAGATCTTAAAAATATTAATAATTATAATATTTAACTTAACTCAGGGCGCGATGATTAAGATTAATATAATCACATATAATTATAAAAGTATAAAAGTTAATATATATATATTACCTTCCAAAAAATAATCGCGTACTGGACAATTGGCGATAGTGCAATAGACATTTTGCAATCCATCAAATTACTTTATAAATTTCAGCTTTCAGAACAAATCAACACTAAAGTACCCACATCTACTACAGTTGATTAGGACTTTTACATTTTATATCTAATTTAAGCTGACTGGACGTTTGCATGTGCGACGATTGTGAGCCTTCTTCTCTCCACATCTACTATATTTTATAGGGCATACGTTGACTTGAGATTTAATCCTTTTCTTCTTTGGACTGCCTGGTTGAGAACTTGGTTCTAGGAGGTTTAACTTCATCGCCAACTTCAGCTACCCGATTAAAATCGGGTATTGGAAATATATTGCCGCTATACGATAGTCTATAATGTGATGTTTGGAATGACTCCTCACAGAAATCGTAAAGTGAAAAACGCGCGTGCTCAAAGCATGCGCAAGCATGCTTGCAAGGAAATAGATACACCTGCCAACAACCACATGTGCATGTCCGTCGGATCTCGGTTTGGTAAGACCGGGACATAGGTGAGTGAACCCGCGGTCTCACTTATGTGTTTTCTGTTGATTCTAATTATGTGGTGTGGATAGATATATACATTGTGTATGCTAGCACGTGTTGATGTGTTAACCTATTTATGCGAATACTCTAGTATGTGGTTGAACCAACGACTTAGTTGAATTGACATATGGATGTAATGACTTGTTCGGACAAGAACCTTTGCATGTGATTGGATTATTACTTTAGTGGTAATGACATTCGGTTATAACATGATTTGTCGGACATCTAGATAGATGTGGCATTTATTGGCTAGTTGGCTTGACACACTAGTTGTGTATATCCTGTTGTCGACCTTTCTGTGGTTTGAATGAGTATTAGTGCATGACTGCCACGTTTATATTTGTATAGAAAAGTTTTACTTTGACATACAGAATGCGTTGGATTTTGACTTAGTGACTTTGAGCGCCGCCTGCGCTCTAGTTATACCTGTTATAGTGACTTTGACTTAGTTGTTACTTAGAAGAGTACTAAAGCATGACTGCTGGATTAATACCTTTGGTAGAATCCGTCCGTGTGTGTGTGTGTGTGTGACATGTCCGTTGTATGCTTGTCTCTACCCATTGAAGTGTGTGTGCGCTGCCTACGCTCGTTGTACTGTGGAAGAGGTGGGATGTGACCTTTGACTTGTGTTGTCCGCGTGATTGGCCTACTTAGACGGTATGGGAGCCGATTGCTCTAGCAATACCATTAGTAGAGGGGATTGTTGTGATGTGCGTTATTTTCCTCGTGTGTTCTTTCTCTTTCCCTTGTGAGTTCGGAGTTGCCGACTAGGGATAGACGTGAGTTGAACATGATATAGGGGTTCACACTTGATCTTTGTTTTGATATTTTGGTATGTACCCATGAGAGGGTTTTACCTTTCGGTTATTTGAATGCTTGTGATGTAAAGCATTTCAATTGTGATGGATTATGTGATTTCTAGCATGTATGATGTCATGAGATTTATGTGGGGTGGTTGACCATGTATTATGTTAAACATGATTTGTGATCATGCTTAGCATGATGTTTATGAGAATGAAAACATGCCAGTTTGATGTGGTGCCTATTATGTTTTTAGCGTGGAAGCCGTTGTATGTCTTTTACTTGTTTGTGATTGTGGACATCGACAACGTGAGCGCTAATAAGATTTATGTGGTGATGTTATTTGGCTTTGGCATGTTTCGGAAATACTCTCTCTTCATTTATGTGATATCATGATTTGGAATATGTTATTAGCGTGGAAACCGTTGTATGTCTATCACTAGTACTTATGCGATTGGTGTGCCCAGTGTGAGTATTGTTGTGATTAGAGACATCGACAACGTGAGCGCTAATGAGATTTGATAAGTGAAGATATTTGTAGTGGGTGTAAGGTTTCGGATTTTCGTGAATTAATATTGTTTTAAATTGGATTTATTCGGAGTTGATTTGGTTTGGTTTCGAGTATTGATCGAGAGATTTATTTGGTTTTCGGGTGCTTGACTTGTATTGGAATTGATTTGGACTTGTTTAGTTTGATTTGGTGTGTTTTGGGCTTGATTTGGGCCCATTTGGGGTTGGACCCGGCCGACCGAGCCATGTGGCTCGGCCCAACCGAGCCCAACCGGACCCAGACGAGCCAAATGGCTCGCCAGGTCCCTGCCCGCCCGCACTCGCACCCGCTCTCCTCTCTTTCTCTCGCCCGCGCTCACCCCTCTCTCTCTCCCGCGATCCCGTTCGGCTTCGCGCATCGTCGATCGCCGCTGTCCGTGCGATCGCCGGTGCCGCCGTCGTCGCGACCCCCTGAGCCACCTCTCTTCTCCCCTGGCCGGTTGTCTTCCTCTCCCGCGTCTTTCTCGCGCCCGGCCGCGAAACCTAATCTCGGCCGCCGTCGATTCCGGTGCCGCCGACCCTCGCCGACCTTCGTCGTGACCTCTCTCCGTCACCTGGGCCGCCGATGAGCCTCTCCGCCTCCGATTGGACGTCGTCGCGCCGGATCTCCTCTCTGTCCTCTCTGCTCCCGATCGGCCGCGCCGCCGTCATCGCCGCCGCTGTTGCCCCGGCCACCGTTGGACGTCGCCGCTGTCTCCTCCGACTCCTGAGCTCCTCGGACGTATTGATCCGTCGCCGCCTCTGTTACCGCCGTCGACCGTCTCCGGCGAGCTTTTCCGGCGAACTCGGATGCTTCGTCTCTTCGCCTCGGCTTCGTGAACGCGTTGGTGTGGTTGTTCTCGGATGAGCTGCAGGGATTCACGCCGTGTGCCGGGTCTCGGTTTGGTAAGACCGGGACGAAGGTGAGTGAACCCGCGGTCTCACTTGTGTGTTTATTTGTTGATCTTATGTATGTTGTGTGGATACATATGGTGTTTGTTAGCACGTGTTGATGTGTTAACTTATTTTATGCGAGTACTCTAGTATGTGGTTGTGATAACTTGCTCGGACGTGTACCTTAGCTTGTGGTTGAACCATTAATTAGTAGTAGCGACATTCGGTTTTATTATGACTTGTCGGACATCTAGATAGGTGTGGCATCTTTTGGCTAGTTGGCCTGACGCTAGTTGTGTATATCCTGTGACCGACCTTTCTATGGTTGACTGTGTAATAGGGCATGACTGCCATGTTTACATTTACGTAGTAAAGCTTACTTCGTGAGATGAAGAATGAGTTGGACTTGACTTAGTGGCTTTGACTTTGACTGCCGCCTGCGCTTTAGTTATTTCTGTTGTAGTGTCTTTGATTTAGTCGTCATTTAGAAGAGTGTTAAAGCATGACTGCTAGATCAATACTCTTCATGGTATATGTTTGAGTACGTTGCACGTCCGTTGTATCGCCTACGTGTACTTGTCCCTACCCAGCGTGTGTGTGTGTGCCGCCTGCACTCGTTGTATTGTGGTAGAGGTGCGTTATGACTTGTGACTTGTATTGTCCGCGTGATTGACCTACTTAGACGGTATGCGAGCCGATTGCTCTAGCAATACCATTAGTAGAGCGGACTTTTGGTGAAGTGCGTCGTCTCCCTTGTGTGTGTGTTCTTTCACTTCCCTTGTGAGTTCGGAGTTGCCGACTAGGGATAGGCTTGAGTTGAACATGTTTAAAGGGGTTCGCACTTGATCTTTGTTGTGATGTTTTGGTATGTACCCGTGAGAGGGTTTACTTTTCGGTTATTTGAATGCTTGTGATATAAAGCATGCAGATTTGTGATGGATCATGTGATTCTAGCATGTATGTTGTTGTGAGTTTCATGTGGGGTGGTTGACCCTATATTATGTGATATATGATTTGGAGCATGCTTAGATGATTAGCATGATGTTTATATGAGAATGAAAACATGCCAGTTTGATGTGGTGCTTATTGTGTTTTTAGCGTGGAAAACGTTGTATGTCTTTCACTGGGTTTGTGATTGTGGACATTGACAACGTGAGCGCTAATAAGATTTATGTGATGATGTTATTTGGTTTTGGCATGTTTCGGATATACTCTCTTCATTTATGTGATATCAGGATTTGGTTATATGCCATTAGCGTGGAAACCGTTGTATGTCTATCACTTGTACTTATGCGATTGGTGTGCCCAATGTGAGTATTGTTGTGATTGTGGACATTGACAACGTGAGCGCTAATGAGATTTGAAAAGTGAAAATATTTGTGGTGGGACTCTTTCGTTGGACTGCATCGCCTAGGTTCGCTCTCCCGTGAGTCGAGAGGATATCGACCGGGATCGAAATGGGACGATGTGGGCGCCGGAGTCCCATATTTGTTGTCTCGAGAGAAGAGAGACCGGCGGGCGTAGTTAAGGCCAGCCCGAGGCCAGGGTGGCGGCTACGAGACCAGGCGAGGCTTGAATCGGCAATTCCGGAAAGGCCGGTAGATCAAGTAACTCCCTTAAGGCCAAAAGGGATCGCCCCTGCTGTAGGGTACTGGGGGACGCGACGTGCACCGTGTCTGACCCAGATCCTTGGTGCTGCGTGTACCAAAAGGGTGTGTTGCGTTATAAACATGAGAGGACTAACTGGTTTGGTAGTTTAGTCCACGCTGACTTAAGAAAGATAACGACATAACCGGATTGGGTTTTGGGTGATCGATTACCTTATGTCTTGATGATGTTGTTGATGACTTGTTGGTTATGTTTATGTTTCTCGTTGGTTTATTCGGTTTTGACAAGTATGAAAAGTGTATGCCTTGAGGAATGTTAGCACGTAGCTTATGCATTTGAGTGCTTGTTTTTGTGTTGTTTTTTTTTGGTGTGTGACTGCAGCCCTGGCCGTTGCCTTGCGGGGTTGCCGGGGTGGGGCACTCACTGAGTATATTTTTATATACTCACGATACTACTTTCCCCGCAGGTTGTTGCGAGGACCGCCGACGATCGTAGAGCGAGACTCGGGTTTCAGAAATTAGTTGGGGATTAAAGAAAATGTAAAAATGTATTTTAGATTTCCGCTGTGTATTTAAAATAGTTAGTAATTAATGTATTGTATTTCGGAAGTACTAGCTCATAACAACCCATATCATTTATATTTTCCACCTAAATTCCGACCCCCGGATTCGGGGCGTCACACAATGGTATCAGAGCTTGGTTATGACTTAGTACTTCCATTTGATAGATTTCATGGGAATGGGAATGTGTGGAGAGATAGGCAATCGTAATCTCGCGGTAGGCATGCGTTGCTTCGTAGGTCGATTGCTTAGTTAATGTTTCGACGTTGTAGTACGTTCTTTAAGTGGGGAGGTGAAGTTTGCACCTTGCCCGTGTCTGTTGGTTTGGACCTCGTGGAGGTCAGTTGTTGTGGTTGCACTCAGGTAGCGAGATGCAAGAGGCCTCAGGTTTGGGAGGCTCTTGTGATGCTATGGACTGAGTTGCAGCATTGTTTGTGCATGTGAATGACTCTGTTGAGTGTGTTTGACTTGTTTATGTTGTATGCCCCGATTGATTGGTTGTGAAAGGATTTTGAAACGAGTTCTGATGTTTCGGAAAGATCGAATGTTTGCCTTAAGAGATTTGGCTTTTCAAAAAGGTTTTAGAAAAATGTAGATTGAGCCGGTATTTGATAAAAAGATTTTGAACAAGTTTTTTTCGGTTTTTTTTTAAAAGAGTTCGGATCTTAGATTGTTACGGAGGCTATTGTATCAATGAGGGAGATTGATGCAACAGAATCCTTAGCAAGTTAAGTTCTGGTTTGGGATGAAACCGCCTCCCTTGCGAAGTTCGTCTTGAACCGGAAAGTCCTAACTACGGCTCGATCCTTGTTTTCTAAACAAAATGTCAGAGCTTGGTCATACAACACTTAATTATTTTATGCAACTTTACCATATCCTTGACTGCCGCATTATCTATTATTTTATTTAGTACATTTTATGTTTGATCATATGGAAAGACTCGGTGATAAAAGGCCAACTCTGAGAAATGTGATAAAAAATATTATGTAATATGATGTGCTCATCTATTGAGAACATGAGATTGTTCTTTCCAACCTTCACTGAGCAAAAAATGGTGCTTCAACATCCGCAACCTTTACAAAATTAAAACGTAAGTTAAATTAATGAATTAGTCAAACAAGAAAGTGTCGATGTGTCTTTTATATTGTTAATTTTTTTTTATATAAATTGTAAAATTAGGCTATTCAACTATAATAAATAAAGTACTTTAAAAAAAATAATAAATAAAGAATTAAAGATAAAAGGTTGTGCAGGACCTTTCATTAAACAGGTCGTATTAATTAAAGACCCGTTACTGCTCATCTTCCTCCTCGCGAGAGGAGGAAGATGAAACAGTACAATTTTTTTTTAAACATGGGTACAACCGGGAGAAGCATACCATATTAACGGAAAGTGGGCGGCTCGGGCAAGAGGTGGCTTCCACGCTCTCGTCGGAGCATATGCCGGAGTCGTTGACGGTGTAGACAGAGAAGGTGCGAGGCCGGCACGTTGCTTTTTTATCGGCGTTGGATTTTCCATTCACTTCACGATTGGTATGACGGTGAGTTGGACGAGAAGGAGCGCGTGGTGTGGTGGCAGGAGAACGGCCTGTGGTGGTAGACGATGTAGAACGTCGGCAACGACGATGATAGGCAAGGCCGGCATTTTTTTACGGTGTAGACAGAGAAGGTAGGGTCTTTTCTTTTAATTTGCAAATAACGTTACTATTATGTCAGCGGTTTGATATAAAATCTAATAAAGGATATTAATGTCAATTAAAGTCACAATAAGGTTTAAAAAATAGAAGTTTTGAATTTAGGGATCTATTATAAAGTTCAAAAGTTGAAGGGGTTAAAAAATAAATTTTATATTAAAATAGGGGGTATTTCACAATTTACCGTATGTTTAATTTTTTAATTTTAAAATAAATTACGAATTATCCCATAATTTGATATAAAATTAATTTTTAACCCCTCGCCGTTTTAAACTTAATATAAGCACCCTAAATTTGAAATCAATTATCTTTAGCATGTCTATTACTTAATTTGACAATAATATCCTTTTAATAACTTTGTTAACCTAATTAAGATTCTTAAACAGTAAGATGAATTTTCGCCGGCCAAGATCCAAGAGAAAGTTGTTGTTAACATTTTAAGAGGAATTTAACTTTGTTATGGAATTTCTGCCGCCGGCATCGAAGAGGAAGCAGTACGCGGCTTCCGCCGCTGCTCCGACTACGCCGGCTCCGACATCTTCTGGCAAGAGCATGGACGCCGGGCCTGGCCATAGCGTCTCACTATCAGTTTATCGGATATGCATATCCCAGTTTAGCATTATATATATATATATATATATATATATATATATATATATATATATATATTAATATATATATATATATATATATTATATATATATATATATAATATAATTGATAGTATATTTTATATATATAGTTATATTAAATATAAAGGTACTGTTCATCTTCCTCCGCGAGGAGGAAGATGAACAGTAATGGTCGCGTTCACTGAACGCGACCCATTTCTACATTTTAACGGGTTGCTGACTTGCGACCTGTTAAGACGAAGCGAGTGAAGTCTTATGTTTGTCGAAATGCGCAGAGCGAATTCTGGCGAGAATCCGAGTCCTGTGCAGGTTGCATCAATCATTTTTTGTTTTTTTCTTTTTTTTTTTTGTAGTTTTAACTTTAAATCGTTTCATTGTTATAATCAAATATTGTTAAATCATTTCGTTTTTTCTTTTTTTTTTCGTTTTTTTTTTGTAGTTTTAACTTTAAATAATTTCATTGTTATAATCAAATAACATATATTGATTCAAGAAAAGTTTTAAATAAAATGTGCAAATTTTTAATGGTTAAGTTAAAATTGAGAATCTATAGTTTTTTTTATAATGATCATATGTTCATGTTTAACAATCATTAACCTTTTTTTTTTCTTTTAAAGGTTACAGGAGATGAAACACCATTGTTGGCTACTGTGAAGATTGGAAAGGACAATCTAATGTTCTCAATAAATGAACACAGCATATTACACAATATCTTTTCTCGCATTTCTCAGGGTTGTCCCTTTATTACTGAATCGTCCCATATAATAAAGCACAAAATATCTGGTGAAGATGTACTAAATAGATTAATAGATGACACGGCGGTCAATGATATAATAAAATTACACAAAATAATCAAGTTTTTTATGATTGAACTAGTCGTGGAAGACATTGACAACGACTTAGTCACCCCCCTCAACAAATGTGCAATTGGAGCTAGGTAATTATCCAAAGTGATATCTCTATTATGATTGTTATAATTGAATTGTTTTCATTAATATTTTCTTATGCAACAAAAATTATTACTTTACGAAATGTTTTTTAATGTAGCTCAAGCAAGTCGCACGATATAGAGTTTGACACATCTTCGGTCATTGAGGAATGTGAGGCCCCGGATTTGGGCGGGATCGGCACGAAGGTGCGCGATCTGCGCGGTTTCCGGTCGACCGGAAACCAAGGACCGTCGACCGAAACTATCGGGCTGGGCGCGAGTTGGGTTGCAACTGGGCCGCGCGCGAGTTCGGTTTCGAGAATTGTCCCACATTGGCTGGGCAATATGAATGTTTGTGTTGATATACTTGGGGAGGCCAAGCCTTAGCACCTCCAAAAGGGACCCCCTCTTTTCGGGAAGCGAAAAGAGACCCGGCTCTGTGGTGGAGCCGGGGTTTGGTGGGCTTGGCTGGGGGCGGGGAACAGGACGTGACAGAAATGGTATCAGAGCAATTCCGGTCCAGGATACGGGCAGGGTGCGCATGCCGGATTGCCCCGAAAACGCCGGGTATAGGCGGGGGTAGGGTGCGCATGCCAGGGTCTCGTGTGACTGGGGAGAGACTGGATATGTACGTCCGTCCGTGACCTGTCCCGTACGACGGGGACGTCGTATCCTAAGGTGTGGGGAATGTGAGGCCCCGGATTTGGGCTGGATCGGCACGAAGGTGCACGATCTGCGCGGTTTCTGGTCGACCGGAAACCAAGGACTGGTCGACCGAAACTATCGGGCTGGGCGCGAGTTGGGCTGCAATTGGGCCGCGCGCGAGTTCGATTTCGAGAATTGTCCCACATTGGCTGGGCAATATGAATGTTTGTGTTGATATACTTGGGGAGGCCAAGCCTTAGCACCTCCAAAAGGTCCCCTATTTTCGGGAAGCGAAAAGAGACCCGGCTCTGTGGTGGAGCCGGGGTTTGGCGGGCTTGGCCCGGGGCGGGGAGCGGGACGCGACAGAAATGTTGTGAGGTTCGTGGTTGGATTTGTTTTGTTTTATGAATTGTGTTGGAGTTTGTGATTTGTGTTTGAATATATTTTCGTTATCGTGCATGCGTGTTCGAGCGTGCCACGGGTGTGTCATGTGGTTGGTGACCCCGTTGGCACGAGGGAGTGCTTGGTTGTGTGCGTGTCGGGGTTGGGTGTTTGTTTTGACCGGATTTGTGCTGTGCAGAGCACTTTCGGTCGACCGATTTCCTGTTCCGATCGACCGAAAGTTTCGTGCAGCCCGTGGATAAGTTCGGGTCTTGAGTTTATTGTTTACCCCTTCACCATTTCTCACCATCTCCCGACCTGGAGCTCCTTTGGCCGACCTAGGTGAGTTCCTATCACCATCTCCCTTAGTTCCTTGGCTTTGATCATCCTATCTCTCCCTCCCTCACTCTCTTGGCTCTTCTTGACCTAGCTTTTCTCCCGGGTGTTTGCGAGTTGTGGTGAGGTCGCGTTCTTGCGAGTTTTCTGCCGAGCCCTCGAGGTGAGTGGTTTGCACCTCTTGCTTGTATGTGATTGTGGTGTTGGTGTATGCTAATGTGATGATTTATGTGATACAAGCATGATTATATGATATTTACAAATTGTGGTGGAAACCCTAGATTTTGTGATATGTGGTTTATGAGCATGATGCTAGCATGATGGTAATGTGTGATTACAACTTGCTAGTGTGATTTGGTACTTATGATCATGTTATTGGTAACTATGTGGTTTGGACATCGGTTGGGAGCACCTTCTTATATTGCGGAAATGTTGGATATTGTGCATACGTTGGATATGTGTTGGTTTGGAAATTTGGAATGCGTGAAACCGTTGTATGTCTATCACTAGTACTTATGCGATTGGTGTGCCCAATGTGAGTATTGTTGTGATTAGAGACATTGACAACGTGAGCGCTAATGAGACTTGATAAAGTGAAAATATTTGTGGTGGGCTCTTTCGTTGGACTGCATCGCCCAGGTTCGCTCTCCCGTGTTAGTCGTGTGGATATCGACCGGGATCGAAATGGGACGATGTGGGCGCCGGAGTCCCAGATTAGTTGTCTCGAGAAGAGACCGGTGGGCGTAGTTAAGGCCAGCCCGAGGCCAGGGTGGCGGCTACGAGACCAGGCGAGGCTTGAATCGGAAATTCCGGAAAGGCCGGTATATCAAGTAACTCCCTTAAGGCCAAAAGGGATCGCCCCCGCTGTAGGGTACTGGGGACGCGATGTGCACCGTGTTTGACCCAGATCCTTGGTGCTGCGGTACCAAAAGGGTGTGTTGCGTTGCAAATGAGAAAGGACTAACGGGTGATTAGTCAAGCAAACGCTAACATAAGAAAGTAAAGAATAATTGGTTTGGTATGGGATTGCGATATTTACATGATGATGTTATTGGCTATGGCAATGCTTTACTTGGTATTTGTTTGGCTTGTGTTGTGGTTTGGATGTGTTTTGGTGAGAGGTGCCGCGATCGTTATTCGCGCCGCTCACTGAGTCATTATGACTCACCCCGTTGCTTCCTTTTTTTCAGATCCGTTAGATCGTGGGAAGGCACCGGCAAGAGGGTGCTAAATTCCCAACGCTAGCTCGGAAAGACTTTGGGAAGGTATATTTTGGGAAGGGTATCAATTTACATAACTCGTAGTTGTTTAGCGTAAACATGTAAAGAATTAACTTTTGGAAGCACTAACTTACATTTTGATATTTTTGGGTGGTTTGTAAACCCTTTAGAATTGTAAACCTTAGTTGAGAAGGTTTAAATCTCTAAAGGTTGTATATTTTAAGTTTATGATGTAAATGGATATCCTTGTTATATTTTGTGTAAAGAGAACTCCGATTTGGAATTTGAATCTTGTCTCATGTGTATTTGGTTATTTGGGTACTTGTGACAATTGCAAATGAATGAAATTGTGGTTTGATCAAAATTTGACTACTTGAGTTCTTAAAGTTCGTATTTTCGATTTCGAAAAATGTTTTGTTTGATGAGGATTGGACGTGCTTTTGGTCGGAAATCGATACCTGCATGTGTATTTTGGTCATATGTAAGTGAATATGGTGTTTGAATGATTTAGAAAAATGTTTAAGAAAATGGGGTGTTGGGCACTTGGTTGCTGCAAATCTGTTTTTGCAGAACCTGCAGGTATCGGTCGACCGAAATATTGGATCGGTCGACCGAAACCTGTAGCTGTTCTGTTTCTCGTTTCTGGTCGATTTCCGGTCGACCGATAAAGCAATCCGGTCGACCGAAAGTAGCTCTGGAATTCATCTTCAAATTTTCGTATTTGGCTTCCGAATTTGATTTCGATGCTTTGAGGGGTTCTTATAATTACTAACTAGAGGTTTGACAATCCCAAAACTTTTGGAAAAATATAGGTCGAGCCGGTATTTCGAAAACATGGTTTTAAGTGTATTTACGTAAAGTTTTAAAGAGGTTTGGGCCTTAGATTGCTTAGGATCCTCTTGTGTCATCTGGGGAGATTGATACATTAGTATCCTATGCAAACTGAGCTCGGTTTGAGACCGAACCGCCTCCCCCGCGGGTTCTCGTCTCGGACTGAATGTCCAGGTTGCGGCTCTTCCTTATTTGATTTTGGAGATTTGAAATGAACTCCTTGGTTGTTTAAGCTTCCGCAAAACTGTTTATTTCGAATTTTATTCCTTTGCGAAAAATTATTTTCCCTCCGTCGCGACCCTCGGCTCGCGGGTCGTGACAAGGCGCAACATGATATTAGAACAAGTGCAACCAATTTACTAGAGTTGCTGAAGCATAGCTTATTGGAGGTGGGCCAAGTATTTAGAGATGCATGCACCTTTCGCAAAATGATTCATAGTTCTTTTATAGCAAGCAGTCATGACTTCAATTTTAAAAGGAATGAACCTAGTCGAGTGACGGCTGTTTGTGGTAGTGACAACTGTACATGGCGTATACATGCATCAAGATCAGCAAAAGATGGTGAATTTGCCATTCAGAAATGCAACTTGAATCATAACTGTGGAGTTGGTACAATGACTAGGAATCATCCGAAAGCTTCTAAAAATTGGATTGATGATATCGTGAAGGATAAAATTCGAGATACACCTACATACAAATCTACAGACATTCAGAAAGATATACTCCGTGAATTCAAAGTTGAGATACCATACCATCAAGCTTGGTATGGAAAAGAGAAAGCATGAGAGGAAATATATGGTGTTTATGATTCATTATATGATCAACTAAATTGGTACTGTAATGCGGTGAAACTTACAAATCTTGGCAGTGTTGTTGACCTGGAAATAGAACCTGAAAGCAAGTATTTTGTCAGAGTTTTTATAAGTTTTCGAGCATGTTTTGAAGGATTTCTCAGTGGATGTAGGCCGATTAGTTTTCTTGATGGTACTCACATCAAGCATAAATTCAAAGGTACGTTACTAAGTGCTACTTCTCTGGATGCAAATTGTGAATTGTTTGTGATCGCGTATGCGGTTGTGGATAATGAGAATGATGATAATTGGCATTAGTTCATGGCGTGGCTGTACAAATGTTTAAGTTCTTCTGACGAGTTGCTAGATCGTGTATACACTTTTTATTCTGATCGTCAAATGAGAATTCTAAAAGCAGTTCCTACATATTTTTCTGGGTGCTACCACTCATTCTGCTTGCAACATCTTGAAGAGAACTTCCAGACCACGGTGAGTTGATACTTTAAATCATACTAAATTTTACTTATATAAGTGCTTATCATTTATGTACATAACTAAATAGTTTTTGTTGTATTATCTATAGGTTTTATCACATCATGCATTGTACGACAAGATGAAGTGGTGTAATATATTCAAAGCCGAGCATATGCAACTAAAGAACCAACTTTCAAGGAAAATATTAAGAAAATTATAGATGCATTTAAAGAAGATGCTAGAAAGTTCATTTTTGAAAAAGATCCAGTACACTGGGCCAATGCATGTTTTAGTGGACCACGCTGGAGGATAATAAATAATAACGTTGCCGAGTCATTCAATAGTTAGGTACTCGAGGCACGTCATCTACCTTGCACAAAGATGATTGATTTGATCAGGGTAAAGTTAATGCAAATGCTTTATGATCGTCGAGAGCGTGGACTTAAATTTAATACTATTTTGACTCCTAAGTATGAAAAGAAGCTATCTGAGATTCATGATGCTGGGCGTAGTCTCTTAATACGTAGGTCATCCCAATCAACTTTTGAAGCTGTTGGTGATGACGGAAGGTGCACTATGGATTTAACAGAAAGGACATGCACTTGTGGTAGTTGGCAGGTTTATCGTTTTCCTTGCAAGCATGCTTGCGCATGTATTGAGCATGCACATTTCTCACTTTATGAATTCAGTGAAAAGGGATTCCAAGCATCACATTATAGACTATCCTATAGCGGTAATATTTTTCCCTTTCCCTATTTTAATCTGGTAGTTGAAATTGATGATGCAATTAAACCTCCGAAAACGAAGGTCCAACCTGGCCGTCCAAAGAAGAAAAGGATTAAATCTCAGATAAATGTACGTCCTGTAACATGTAGTAGATGTGGAGAAAAAAAGGGGCACAATCGTCGCACATGCAAGCGCCCGACCAGCTTAAATTAGATATTAAATATAAGCAGATGTGAGGACATTTAGTGCTTTTGTGCCTAGTTTGAGTGGAAGGTTGCTAAATGATTGCTACTTCAATTCTAATTGCTAAATGGTAGTTATTTCAATTCTAGTTGCTAAATGATAGCTATTTCGTTTCTTGCCCTTTCTGACAAAGACTGAATGATTAGCAGCATGTTGGAAGTGCAGAAATAAATCCCATTGTAATAAGATAGCAGCACGTTTATACTATCTTATTTCCATGTTTGCTGAGCATGGTAGGAGCAATTGACAACCTGGACATGACTAATGGAGGGTTACGTATGCTACATCTAAGATGAATAAAATAAAACAAAAGAAGATAAAATCTAAGAAGCATTATAAGTTGATTACTAAAGATTTACAGCATTATGTTCTACAGAAACTTTAAAAAAACCTAGATGAATATCTCCAGTTCTAAAAGACGATTGCAGAAAAAATAATTGTCAAGAACCAAGATAATATTCTAAATAAAATAAGCAAAACGATCGCGCTTAACTTTCCGCTATGTTGTATTGAAAAATATGCTTAGTCATGTTCTCATTCGGACCAAGCAAGAAGAGTTTATCTGTTATATCATTCAACCTCAATTTGGCAATATTAATGAATGAACAGAAACCAAATTTAACAGAAAATGTCAATTTGGCAATCATAATGAATGAGTTCGAGGCGAAGAAACAAGGCCTTAAATAAAAAGAAATTCTTTATTGATATAACAAAATAAATGTCCACTAAAAAACAATTAAAAATTTAAACATCAAATTTGGGAAAAAAAAACATCGCATTTCCTAAAAAAAAAAAAAAATGTCAAAGCAGTCAATGTCTTTCGTAGTGATCTTGATAATACGATTCCATTTTATCACATATTGCGCAATGGTGAGAAGCAAGTAAATGAGCAGCAGAGTGTCCCCTAAACCATGCCTCGGAACCACCTTGAATAAAATTACGAAAACCTACTAATTCTTCAACATAGTATAGAACCATTGGACCACATCCCAAGCCAGATTCTTGTTGCCGACATCTATTGACATGAATTACAACCGTTGGCATAGCCAACTTGCACTCCATATTGAGAAAGCGAACAAAAAAAGTTGCTTGTTCACAATTAACCATCCTTGTTACGTTACACAGTGTATTTAATTAAAAATTATACTATGTGAAACGTAATGCATGTGTATCTAACATACCACATATTCTGCATGTGCATCTAATGTATCACGATGATAACCCCATAGTGAGATGTAGTGACCGATCTCCTTCAACTTAAAGTCCAGTACAAGCAAGTGGCAATGGCTAAGAGAATTGAGAGGAACACATATATAGCGACAACGATTGTTCCTGATCATGGTAACAGTTGATCGTAGGAAATGACGAAGTGATTCACCAAAACTATCCTCTAACTTAAGAAATTCTTTTCCATATGAAATTGTTTGGTCATCTGAATGCATGTTCAAAATATATACCTGAAATGTATGATGGAACAAAAAGAAAATAAATAAATAAATTTGTTTTGAGTTTGTATTGTATACAATATTGGTTTCCAAATTGACCTGGTTTCCTTATCTATTGTATAGATGGGGCTAGGTTTGTTTTGGTTCCAATGACTGGTTGATGTACTTACAAGTTTTGAGCTTACATACAGTTACTTATTTATCCAAAAAAATAATAAATTAAGAGAAGACAACATTTCACGTTGATAATAAGATTAACAAAAGGAAAAAACCATTAATCAGGGGCCCCTGACGGCCCTGATACAATCGGGGCCGTCCGCGGGCCCCTCGGGATGTGTTTATACACATTCCGAGGGGCCTCGGACGGCCCCGATTTCATCAGGGCCGTCAGGGGCCCCTGATGAATAGCAGGCATCTTAACAAAATATATCATTAATAAATGAAGCAAATAGTTTTTACTTGTACTTCACACCGAACATAGCCAATCCTATGATGATACATGTTTGGACATCCAACCGTAGACTCATAATTCAACATGGCCAAATATGAATTGAGAAGCTGTAACCAAATAAAGAAAAAATAAAACCAATTTAAGTTTATCAATTAATTTACTTGCAAATTAATTCTTACAATGTTGTGAATGCCTTTAATATCTTACCACACTATTAATTTCTGCATCCTTAATAATTGGTAACAAGTCATCCCGAAATAAAGGTATCGAAGACTCATCATCTACATTGTCAACTATATATATCCTACTTATAATGAGCACAAATTAGAAAACAATATCATAGCCAATTTTAATAATTATTTAAAAAAAAAAACACAAGGTAGTATTTACTTACTGAGGATGAACGTGTTGCAAAACATACTCTATATACATACGTTCCTTCTCCGTCAATAAAGTTCTACCTGAAACATCCAGTTCCAACTATCTTTGTTTCGTTCTTATTAGGTTGCCTCTTATTGTTCTGTACTATGTTAGGATCTTGATTTTGCTCAGAATCAGAGTAAATATCTATCACTTTGTTATTGTTGCGCCGTCTTACCAAGCCCGCCATACTTGCATAGTCCTTCTTCGGCTTCTCAAAATTTTTTAACTTCTCTGATTAGGGAGGATTTTATACCTTCAAGCAACACCTTCGTTTTATTTTCTCGCTTGTCAAGCTCAAGTTCACTAGACGATTCTCTTATGTCAATAGTTTCGGGAACACTTCTTGCCACTTGCCTTGCAACTAAGTGGTCGCCATTTTCAGGGCCATTGTCATGTAGCATATATGTACTTGATGGTAATGCCTCCTTGCTCTTTCCATCAGTTGTGACTTCTACAATATTTTCATCCATCTCTTTCGAACCACCTACATAGCATTGCTCATATGTATCAACTTCATCCTTTTCTTCACTGGTGCTGGATTCATCAAATGAATCTTTTAGTTTTCTATACTTGCGTTTCAGCCTATTGTATCTTTTTAGTGAAGCATAATAATCATTTCTCATCTTATGATACTTCTTTTTCAATCTGTTGTACTTGTTGCGGATGTTGTTTTTGTCATTCTTCAGATCTTGGACGGTAACTTCTATGGCTTCTACACGTAAAGTTATATTTGCCAAATGTTCACCAATATTTAGCTTTTCCACTCCATCAACACAAATATTGGCTGGGTCATCGAATCGACCACATTGATTATTTTTTCGCGGCATCATTTCAAAACTGAGGTCTACATGCAGCAACTGAGGAAATAGAGAAATTTGAATTGACATATTTAAAAATTAGCACAGATATACAATATTCGTACTAAATACGAGTGTCATACGAGTGTCATCAGATTAAATATCATTGAAAGATTGGAGGCAAGTAGCAAATATTGGAATATATACTTACTCTTGCGAGCCTAAAAATCAAGAAGTAAAAGACACTTTGTTAGTGGAGTTTGGAGTTTATTTGGTTGTCAGCTCAATCTTCCTAAAGCTAGCAAAGTACTCTACGTGTATGGAGACAGGCAGCGATGATGTGCGTGATCAGCGCGACCGCCGCAACGGCTTGCGATGAAATTGATCGGTGTGGTAGCGGTCGGTAGGTAGCGATGATCACGTAAGCAGAGCGAGGGTGGCGGTGGTGTGCGTAGAAACAACGGCGCAAAAGGCACCAATGTTCGGCATAATCAGCACGATTGCCGCAATTATTGATCAGCATGGTAGCAGTCGGCTTGGGGCAACGATTATGCGTGCATATCGACGGGCAGCGGCGTGGCAGATCGTGTGCACAGATTGATGGCAGCGAGGACGTGAAGGCGGAAGGAGTTGAGAACAAGGGACCGGAGGTGACGAAGATGGATGAGAACTAACCTGGAGATGCGCCGGAGCGTGTGCCGACAATGCCGACGTGGAAGGGAAGATCGGAGACGCTGCCAATTGCTATGGAAAATTTGGGGATCCTGCACCGATTATAGATTTCAATTGCAATCTCAAATGCAATTAGGAAAACACGCTGCCAATTACTATGAAGAATCTGGGAATCCTGCACCAATTATAGATTTCAATTGCAATCTCAAATGCAATTAGGAAAACAAAGAGATGAGAAATGAGTGCATTCTAGTCCGTAAAGTTATCAAATCAGTTATAAAAGGGTAAAGAATAAGTATGATAGAATTAGGAATTTTTTAATAAGATTAAAGTTTGGAGGGGTTAATAATTAAGTATATGCTGCTCAAAGGGTCAAACCATAATTTTTCCTATTTTTAATTATAGACAAATAATAATTATGTAATTAAAAATATTATATTTACATATTATGAGAGTAAAAATAAATATCATATTATATATATAAATATTTTTGAGATACATTACGAAAATAGTGGTGATATTAAGTCACATACATATTACACCCACACACAAATAAATAAATAAATATATATATATTATATTTTTTAACTTACACATGTAAACTCTTATTTTTATATTTACGTATCTTTTTCTATGAAAATAAATGCTACATAGTTCATCGAAAAATTATTTAAGATGTCACGTAACGCAACGGATTTGACTATCAATTTTTATAGGAATTGGATTTGTATAAATATGACAGTTTGAGGGCTGATACGGGCATTTGCCCTTTTTCTTTTACAAAACAGTTGACAAGAAAACTATCTGACCAATCCAGTCTGATTCGACCCGCATCAGATCTCGATCGCGGTTGCGGATAAGCGCGGGAGTGGGAGTGTCCGCATTTCTATCACTGCGGTCTGCTCCAATTCTCTCTTGTTGTCCCGGCTATGCTACTGCGATGTACATCGCCACCGCCGCCAACGCCACCGCCACGCCAGCGCCGGCGCGGCCGCACCAACGGAGAGAAGTGGCGGCGGCTGCAGCGGCGGAGGGGAGTAGGAGGAGCATAGCGAGCGTTTCGAACCCTCTGGTGAAACATTGCGTGAAGCTCCGGCAGAGCTCGTCCTACCGCCGCTCGTCCAACTCCCTTCTCGTCCTCGGCCTCACCCCTATCATGTATCTCATCAACCCTTGAATTTATTTCTGTTGGAACATCGATGCTTATGAATTAAGATTTGCATTATTTGCAGGGAGATATGTAAGTTTCAACAATCGAAATATGATATTTCCTCAATTGTTGATTGCTTACTTTTGGTAGATGGTGTGGAAACTCCCCAGGAGTTTCATGAATTCCCGGAGATTGTCCATGTGAGCCCAACTGTGATGAAAAAACTCACTGGAATGCAGTCGGTTGATTCTACGGAGGCAGTTGCTATTATGAATATGCCTAGAACCTTCCTTGACTTGAGCGAGAAAGAAGCAGAAACAACTTGTCAAAGTTGGTTATCTGCTCCTCACAGGATTCTGGTTCTTGATGGAATCCAGGTAGATACTTCTGCATATTGATCTTATCTTTAAACATGCTTAGTGCGATGTACGAACACAATAAGTATAAATTTCGCCAATTCTATAATTACGTAACTCTGATAAAGAAAATTCCAATGTACCATCGAATATCTTTCTGATTGTAGATAATTAAATTAAAGAAACTATATTCTAGGTGATAATTTTGTTATATCTCTTTGGATCATATGTTTCCAAATGCTTTGACTGCTCCGTGTATTATATTGGAGCAAGATAAAAAATGAATTAAAGAAAAGGTAACTTAGCTAGAAAGATAAATGTTTATGCTACCATCAAAGCCATAGAAAGATGAATAAACATATGCAATGCTATAACCATATACTTTCTTGTGATTAGCATTGAGATAATATTATGAATGTTGCAAATGTCACGCTGTTTTGCATTGTATACAAATATTTGAGTATTCCTCCATGATATACAGGAGACTGAGCTTAGCTAAGCACATATTTGAATGTGGAAAATACTACCACAAAACACTAGGATAGCTTACCATGAGAGTTTTAATCCCTGTCTGATGATGTTGTTTTTTTACACTAAGATATTCCATAAGATAATCAACACTAGGAGAACTCACAAAAAGTTTCCCTATGTAGGAGTTAGTTAACCAGATATAGTGTTGTGAAGGGGTTCCTAGAGCCCTTAAGCGTCTTGTCACATGACACATGACACATGATTTCCTAATTTTACTGAAGGTGTTACTTCGCTAATTTTACTAAGACATACAGAACGATGCTCACACCAACAATAGAAAAATAGTCTATGTCCTTATCCTGTGATTTTCCATATTCAATACTATATAGCTTGATATATTGCAAGAAACTAAGATCAAGAGGATCCATGATTGTGAGATCTCTTTGTCCAAGGTCTGTGATAACTGAAACTATTTAATTCGAAATTGGACATCTACTAGATTTATGAAGGTATTCGAAATTATAAATTACTATCTAGTTTCTTATAATAAATTACAGTGACTCCCTGTTTGAGGTGCAATGTAGGAAGAACCTCTGCTGAAATTAGTCCAAGTAAGAGCCCTATGGTGTTTCTGTATAGTTGTCACAGTTCTCAACCTGTGGACCAGACCGAAGGCCGTATGAGTTCGATCTAATAAATTTACGAATCAAACTAATAAGAAATTTGTGGTCAAAAAGTGAGAAATTCACGGCCCAAACCAATTCGCGGCCCAAGCATTGAACGGAATACAATTTACGGGCCAATCGGTGCGGTCCGATTCGGTCCAATTATTTTGCGGTCCAGCCCGGACCGAACCAGTTCAATTTCAGTCCGGTTTTCAGTCCACATTATGCTATTTGGTCTCTGGTCGTGTCCGGACCGGTTGAACACCCTTAGTAGTATGTATTTGTAGTATCTATTACTCCAATGAGATCTATATTAAGGATTTATTTCTTTGGCAGTACAATGCACATTTAGTTAATTCGTTATGTTTTCTGCAGGACCCAGGTAATCTTGGGACATTGCTGAGGTCAGCCATGGCATTCAAATGGGTAAGAGTCTACCGTCTTAATGTTCTTTTTATAAAACTGTAACTAAACCACTTCCATGGAGTAAAGAGGAAACATTAAGATTCAGATTCGGATTTGAATTCCTGTACGTAGGATCTATATTACTCGATTATGTTCCTTTTTGTCCACTGATTTACAGGATGGCGTATTTCTACTTCCTGGTTGTTGTGACCCTTTCAATGACAAAGCACTTCGAGCAGCTCGTGGAGCTTCCTTTCAGCTTCCGATTATTTCTGGTAACTGGTTTCATTTAGAGACAATATGTTCTCGCTTTCAGATGAAGCTTTTGGCAGGGCATCCTAGAACCTACTTTGAAGGACATAAACAACCACTTTGTCTATCCAGAGAGCTTGTAGAGTCATTAGCACGTAGGCCTATCTGCCTAGTGTTGGGCAGTGAAGGGCATGGCCTCTCTCAACAAACTATGGGAAACTGCGATCTCGTAAGTATTCCTATGGCAGGAATGTTTGAGTCACTTAATGTTTCGGTAGCCGGTGGGATTTTTTTGTTTATGCTGCAACCTGAACACCTTTTATAGTACGATTTTTAACTTCTTTACTTCTGGTTCAAAGGTTTTGAACTATATCGGTCAAGTATTCATCTTTCGCTGATTGTAGAGATAGACAAGAGTTGTATGCTTCTTTAGGATGGAAAACCTACATCAGGGCGGCATTCTATTTCATGTTCCTGCGTGAATAGTAGTCATAGAACCAACAAAAAAGGGTTCCAAGTTTTTGTCTGCTTTTAGTTGCCTCTTTATACGCCCTTTTTCGGTTTTTGACATTGTAAAAGGCTTTTGGGAAATAATGTTAAAAAAAAAAAAACATTTGTTTTCCTTCTTTACAAAATTCGTACAAATCAACATTTGTTTTCAACTATTTCATAACAATATGGTCGGATATATCCAGATGTTCTGAACTAGCAAACACGATGTTAGATTGAGTAACACGGTGTAATACGGTGTTAGATCGATTAAATATGCTGTTGTCAATCACGATGTCAAAAATAATTCTAAATTTTAATAATAATTTCTAATTATTTTTGGCACACGCATCACGCGTGTGTCATCCGCTAGTATTAATATAAGTACAAGTCATATTATATGTAATATATGTTTGAATATAGTATATTTTACATATATATAATTAGAGGTCGGAGTCGGAACATGGCTGGAAATAAGGACACCATCTCCGGCCTCGACTCTGACGGAGATTATTTTATCACCGTCTCCGATCCTGACGGAGAATCTCCGACCTCGAATTTGATTTTTTTTGATAGGGAGAATTAAACTCTCGTTTAGATACGAGATAAATTGTCATTCCTATTCCAAAAAGCAAATAAAGTATTGGACGACAAGCCTAGTATTGAATTGAGCAAATATAATATTCTAAGCTCACATAAAATATTACATCGAATAAATAAAATATTGAATTTAAGAGGTTTTTTTATTTAAAATTTGCAAAACAGTGATTTTCTTGACAAAGTCAAAAAGGCAATCTATATACTTCTTTGCGGAAGCAAGATGCTGTTTTGTTACTGGGCCTTAAGATGAATCTCAAATTCAAATCGAGTAGTCACATATAGGCCCGATCATCTTTTCTACAAACTAGGTGTTAGGTCAGGGTTTGAATACGATCAAATTTGGAGGGGTACCAATCTATATAGTTTACGAAACTTAATGGATAGCCTCCTTAATTAGTAGGAACTACTTCTTTAATCTCCCTAAAAGTTTCATTCTCAATAATACTCGGCCTGTTTTAAGAATTATTTATTTTCTGACATTATATTTATGATATAGTTTTTAGATGAAATATCCTTAATTTTTTTTATCGATAGTATTTTATGACAATGGATATATTCTTTTCAATATTTCATTCTCAAGGTTTCCACCATTGCTGTAAGCGATATGTTATTGTACTATGCAATTGTCGCCGCTTTATCATATTTTTCTAAACATCATATTGCATTATTATAAAATAATATGTCATGCTAATGGTACCGAGATAACCATATAACAATGGAAAATAATGGTGGGGGCAGCAATAACCGTAACTGATATCTAAGACCGCGGTAACAATAATAACTATAGTCTTAACGGTATTACGACTCAATTATAATGACGGAAGCGCAATGAGAGTTATGAGAAGTAAGGTAATGAATGAGGCTAACATTTTTATTTTCTATAATATAAGTAATAATGTAGGTGTAAGACCACACGATTTGGGACAAATTGGTCCAAATCAAAGGATTTAGGCCTTAGGCCCAAGAAAAGGTATAGATGCTGGTGGAATTTAGTCCCATACCCATTAATTGGGGAAGAAACGACTAAGTGTGGGAGGGCCACATGCATTCAATTGGTACCACCTTTTTTCGAAGGCTGAGGTTGAGCTGGCTATAGGTCGGGTAGGTACGGGGCATCACAAGTGGTATGATGGCGACATTGTCGTCTGTACGCTAGTTGCGTAGATCAAATTGGAGGCAATGCTGACTTAGGGAGTGGTAGAGCTCTTCATCCACCTGGACCAAGGCACTAGTGTTACACTCGTAAGGAGATCCTGTGAGCTTGATCATGACTTGCCCACAACAAAAACATCATATACTAAGGTGATGAGATGTAAGACCCAACGAATTGGCCCAAATCAATTACTTTGGGCCTTAGGACAAAAGAATACATAGATGGTTGGATTTAATTCCATATCCCTTAATTAGGAAGAAGCTTGAGCTTTAAGTGTGGGAGGCTCATATGCATTCAATTGGTACCACCCCTTTTCAGGGTCCCAGCCAATGGGGGTGGCCGAGATTGAGCTGGCTATGGATCGAGCAGGTGTGGAGCGTCACATTTTTTCCATGATTATTGCTATTATATAATAGTTAGGTATATAGGCTAACTAAATTTTTTTTTTTGAGGTATATAGGCTAACTAAATTTTTTTTTTTGAGACTATGCTATTGTTGTTTATAACTTTACAAACCCCTCATTTCAAACCCATTATTTTTTATACTATAAAGTATATATTTAGTAATATTGTTTGTAAATATAGAAGTTACAGATCAAATCAAAAAAAAATTTGTTTGTATTTAAAAATTTCAAATTTTTTTTTTTTAAATAGGTATTCTAAGGCTCTAAAGTTCTAACAGATTAGTGGATTAGTTTTTAAACCTCTTAAAAATTTGAAGTTTCAAAATATTTTTTTAAAATTATTTTTAAAAAAAATTTTGAATAGGTAAACTATAGATGACATTTAAATTTAGTTTTTTTAATATTTAAATTTTTTCAAAAGAGTCTTTATATAGTAGACAAGTTTTCTCTGGCGCACGAACTTAGAAAAAAGGACTGATTTTTAAAAATTTTGAAATGAAAGATTGATTTATAATATATTTAAAAATCAAATATATAATTATCACTTCTGAAAATGGACGTGCGTTGTCTCCCACATCGTTGACTACAAATGAAAATGAACTTAATGAACAACACGCAATTGATAGATCTTGATGCCAGCTTTGAATTCTTAATATTTTGCAACCCACTAAGGGACTATTTGATTTGATGTAATTGAAAAACGAAGATATAAATACAGCAGTTAGAAGTGTTCTCGAAACAGACAAATAGTACGTCCTTAAATCTTGAGCTTTGAGCTAACCATCATCTCTGTTCTGGGAAAGATTAATGTATTCAATGTCCTTTTAACTATTACTAATATCTGAACTACTTCCTTTATTTTTTTTTTTTAAGGAAATCTACATACTTTATCTCTGAACTTTGAGCTGCCCTCTATTTTCCGTTTCGTCCGCGTCAGCCCCTGAAAACGTATTTTTAGGGACTGATTTTCATTCAAATTTGTTCATGAATATACGTTTTCAGAGGGCTGATTTGAATGCAAAAACCGAAACGGATGCTGATACGTAAAAATCCTTCTTTTTTTTTTTTTAATTTTAGATTATCGCGATGAAATTCGTAATACGAATGTATCCCTTATAGGGATCTCCAATTTATAAAAAATTTCTACGTCCAGTCCGAACCGACGCTCTGTGATCCGAACACAGACATTTTATGAATGAAGATTTCTGCACGGATTACACAAAACTTTTAGAAAATCTGTGAGAAATTTTATCCCATACGAATTTGAATGTGAACATGGTATTGAATGTCATCCAGGTCAAGGCGTAAAGCTGGCTCGAGCCGCAGGATGGTGGCGCTTTCCTAGTCGCATCCTATCCAGTTGAACTAACCGCGCTCGAAAATATATGAAGAACTTGTTTGAAATGTATGTTATCTCTTGTTTTCTGCTGTCCTGGGCAGCGCCAAGCAAGGATTCTGATCCTTTGTGCTGCCAAGGATGAATGAATTGATCATCAAACTGATGTAGGTGGACCTGGTCTGGTTTCTATTACGGTCTGTTTTATTTAGACCGGAAAGTAAAAAAGTGGAGTTATTTTTCTATTCGAACCTATACACTATACCCTAAACTCAACTAAAAAGTGAAACTGTTATTATTATTATTATTTTTATTTTGAAAAGAATAGTGAAAAAAGTAATTTCCTTATTTTTTGCTGCTTTTTATTCAAAGAGGAAAAGGGAGGTGAGAGAGGTAAAGAGTTTGGAGCAATCACATATCAATTTATGCTTTTATACCATCACTTCAAATAAATTACTTGTTTTTCTAATAATTAGTAAATGAAGTATATACACATATATTAAAATGAAGTGTATATATATATATATATATATACGCTTTTATTAATATATACTATTAACAAATTATTATTGTACCATCACTTCATACAATTTATGCTTTTCAAATGAAGTGTAGATATATATATATATATATATATATATATATATATATATATATATATATATATATATATATATATATATATATATATATATTAAAAAGCAACTAACTGAGAAAATAGATTTTGATATATTCTATAATTATTTTTTTTTAAAAATATTTAAATATATGCTTTAAGACTACGAATGTTTTGTTTTTATAAAATTTTGGAGCCCGAGAAATTTATTTACAATTATTTTTAAAAAAAAATTTTAGAATATATCAAAATCTATTTATATCCTATTCAAAAATTTTATATCTATGTGTCTGTGTTTTTTTAGAGTAATTTTATAAATTTTTCAAAAGTTTTTTTAGAGTAATTTTATAAATTTTTCAAAAGTTTTTTTAGAGTAATTTTATAAAATTTTTAAAAAATATATGTATTTGTTTGAAACAGTTTTAAAGGTAGGAACTTTTTTTGGCAAAATTCTAAACAGTTTTGTCCATATAAAACTGGCTTATTGCGAAAGGAAATGAACGTGAAACATGAGACATGCTTCTCACGCGGCGTCCAGATGAGAAAATTTTGTCTTTTAAAAAAATGGCTCTAGGCTTCAAATGAAAGAAACATCGAGAGTAGAATTATCCAATAAGAGCTCTACATTAACACGAAGCTGACGTGGATTTATTCTTATTTAAGATAGATTAGGGCTGACGTGGAATTATTCTGGGAGGGCTGTCGATGACAAAGCCAAAGTTGGAAACACGGCCCATGCTTAATGCATGTTGACGGGGATCGTTAATATTTATCTTATCATCCTACAACTTAGTACGTGAATCATATGTTATTTTAATGTTAGCCTTTTTTTTTCAGCGTGAATCAGTGGCGGAGCCAGGATTTGTTAGTAGGGGGGGCCAAAATTTATTGGACAGAAAAAATATCCTTCAACTACAACTAGTTCGGACTCCTAATTATTTTCACTATTATTAGCACTATGAGAACTACTTTCTCCTTTTATTTTTTTTATTGAAAAACAAATGTATTTTTCTTTTTTTTTGTTTCCAAACATCCTGTTATATGTATAATAAATATTATAGTACATAAAACAAATACAATCTAACTGAAATTCTAGCAATGCATAATACAAGGCTATATAAACACAATAACAAAACTAATTTATTATGTAATTAGACAAGAAAGTTTCACTTATTTTAGTTACATGCAAGAGATAGTATATATTTTGATAGATCAGAGACGGCTCGCAGCCTCGCGGGAAGTGGGAAGACGGAAATTCATTTCGCAGGAAGCAAAAGGGCCGGGGAAGGTCGCTCTGGATTGCTGAAGCCTGAAACAATAAACCAAACTAAATAAATTGATCAATTTATATATAGAATTGAAATTGAATAAATTGAATTTGAGGCTTTGCTATTGGAGCTGGAATTTGAGGCTTGAAGGATTTGAGCTCGGAGGCCGGAAGCCGCAGCCACAAGATGGCGAGGAGATTGATTATTAGAGGATTGAGGCTTTGAAGAAAAGAAGATACTGACTTAGTGAGTCAGTGACCTGGGTCGCCGGAGGCGAAGGCCCCGCAGGCTACAGCGACGACAAAGTCACGAGTTGCTCCAGGCCGTTGCACCCAGAGAGTCGATTAGAGGATACATCGATGGCACGACGCGACGTGCCTGAGTGCGGCGATTGCTCTGTAGGCGCAGCATCGCAGCTCCAGGCCGCAGCGACAGCAATGAATCGACTCGACGGAGACGATGAAGAGAAAATGATTCAAGAAGACCAGAAGATAGTTGCTGGCTGGTGTCGAGGGACGGCCAGGATGGCGCTCACCGCCGGCGGCTTGGCGAGAAACAGGGATTGAGAAGTTAATTTTGAAATTAGGGTTAGGATTCTTAGGAAGGATTGATGACTCGAGCATGATGAGTGAGAGATCTGCGCCTGGGTGGAGGGGAAAGAGGATTAGCAAGTGGGCTGGGCCGGAGATATTGGGGTGGGGGGGGCCAAGATGTTTAGGTAGGCTATTTCACCGGCCTAATAAGCCTGTGTCTAATATCTGGGCGGGCTGGGCCGGGGGGGCCATGGCCCCCCCGTGCCAACACACAGCTCCGCCCCTGGCGTGAATGTAACTTAGCTGACCTACTGCTTATCATTTATTTAAGTACAAGTGTGCTAGCATTTTTTAAGTATAAGTCTTAATATTTAACGAAATAGTTTCGATGCGTGTTGCAATTCCACTATTTTTAAATATTTATTTGTCCAATCAGATAGTATGATAGAGATTTTTCGGTAACATTTAGGATATGGTAACCATTCGGCGGCACAATTCACTAACAATATCAAGCCCTTGAATACATCGACGATTGCAGACTATTATAAATGATGTTTACTTTTAGAGGGCAACTATAGAACACAAAAAAGAGTACAAATTATCAAACAATTACAACTATTCAAAATTGACAATAGTTTCAAACGTTCTAATCAATTCGTTTTGAAATTCAAACATAACTTTAAAGAATTTAAATTAGAAAATAAATTAATAAATTTTTAGTTGTAAATATAAGTGCCAAGAGCTTTTTTTTTTTTAATTATAAATATTTAATGTCATCCTAGATAGGCTGCACAATAGTAGCCCTCTAATCCATTTTGTTTAAGCTATATATTCTATTGTGGGTAACAGCATGTATACACGAAGTCTTTTCTTGTCTAGCCAATCCGGGAATAATATAAATATCATTTTTATAATAAGCGTTTTATCTTATATAATTAAATTCTGTCTCGAATGAAAATTATTCTCCACAATATCCTCTCTCATAAAATTATTCTTACGAATTACCCTGTCGTCTGATAATAAGGCTTCACCTAACATTTTTAGTAGGATACTCAGCCCATTGCACATGAGTATACCTGCCATATAATATTTATAAATACGGGACAAAAAATCGGTATGGATAGAAAGAATTTTTGAGCATCTGTTCCAAGATTTATATGCCAAGTCTAACCGAGTTTCAGTAAACTCAGATCTGGCACATGCTGACTGTATCAATGGTACCATGCCGACCGTACCGATATATATATATATATATATATATATATATATATAAAGATAAAAATAAAAATTAATTTTAAATTTTTTATATAAGATTTTTTGACACGTGTCATGCCAGTTCGTGGCGTACCCACAACTGTCGGAACTAGCACGTGCCGTCCGGCACAGATTGTGCTGATCGACACCGAAAATCATGATCTGCCCATCTAATGCAACACCCATTTGCACACATGCAGCATCATCGCCAGTTAACTTCATCAAAAAGGATTTATGTGGACTCCGAGCTGTTTAACAACAATCTTTTATCATTTTGTTTGTCGTCTTAGAAGATGATCCTATTCGAACACAACACATCGAAATCCCTCCTCCTCCGTTGTAAGTGGGAATCCCTGTGAATTCCACTGAATTAACTAATTTTATTGCTTCGCGAGATTATTGTTTAGCATCAGATAGAAAGAGAAGCAACGGAAAAGCAACTTAAGATGGATGATATCTGATCTGATTGATCAAAATGGAAGTTGCACTAACATCTCCTTGTTAATTATCGCCTACTTATTGATATTTTTTATAAAATAAATATGAAAAAAACTCTATAACTGGTTAATCGTCGTAACAGATAAATCCACATATAGCACTCACCTATGTTATGCTAAATAACAAGTCCTAATCTTTTGATCACAGATTTAAAAATTTATGTTATTCTTCAGAAAATATATAAAAAATAAATATTCTATAATATTACAGATAGCATTTGTAAAATTCAAAAATAAAATATCTACTTTATTAGATAGAAGTTTCAATCATCCGTACAAGAAGCCCCCGCATCACCTACTTATTGTCGTCTTTGGAACAGAAAAGTTGTCCATACCAACCTTTTACAAACTAAAGGTGAACGTGATTGTTTGGAATGAAATTGTTGAAAAAGAAAATCTTTACCACTCTGCTACCTAAAATGCCAAAGTAACGATATTATTTTTTATTTTTTATTTTTTTGAAAACGACTTTTTGAGTTGTATGAGAATGTCTAATTAATAGTGCACATGAAATATCACCCATCTTTTTGAATAATTAACGTATCCATCACTGCATCTTTCATGAACTTAACATGTTGAAAATTAATTGATTTTTAAATATTATTACAGGGACTAATTTTATATAATACGAAACTTATATATAATAAAAACTTATACAAAAGTTATCTTGTTTAGTCCCATATCGACTAAACTAAGAAATAATTTTTAATTTATATAAGATTTTCTACATAAAATTATAATTTGGACAATATAAACTAGTTGATTATTATAACCTAGTCCACCTATGCAAACATTAAATATTTTTTAATCAAAAGACAGCGCTTGAATAAAGCTTTGGCAACTCCAAATATTCGAAATTCAATTTTAAAGTTAAAAAAGGATAGATAAGTTTTAGCCGCTGCAGGCGGTTGTGCACAGTTATGATTGCAAACAGTTTTGAACAGTCGTAACCGTTCGTTGGTTTGTGCCAATTTGTGAACTATTTTATCGCACCATTAACAATGCATAAAGAGCAACAACAATATTTATTCCCTCTTGATCTTGTCTCAAAAAAAAAAAAGAAAAAAAAAAGAAACAATCAAATCGAATATGATAGTACTTCATGCAGAAGACAGTAACGGAGTTAGATAATTATGCATCGATGATATGCTCAAGGTTTCGTTGTCGCTGTTGCAAAATGCCGCAAAATATGCTTGATTGTACTAGGGGTTACTGAAGAATTTATGTTATACTATTTGATGCAGATGAATAAAACTATAAGAAAAGTGGCACTGCAACACGTTTTAGAATATATCGGCCCTTTCGTTTGGCCGAATATAATGCCAACATGCACAAATATACTCAATAAGCACTCTATTGTTAGCCACTGTGAATCTAGAACTTGGAGAGTGCAGCGAATAAAGTCGACTCTAGGACGTGAGTACGAGCGAGAGCAACGATATGCTTCCGCACGAATTCAAGGTGATACGAGATTTCAACTTACGGTATAATTCATGCAAGGATCTCAATTACCGTTAGAAAGGAAATTCGAACTATCTATTACGGGAAGGCGCATGCTTGTTCGGTAGTAACATATGTTAAAAAATTTTACATTTTGTTTTTATTTTTAAAAATAATTTAAATGTATATCGGTATAGTTGGTACGGTATATTAACACGATAAGCATATATCGGGATCTGATTTTCTTAAACTTTGGCTCGGCTCGCATTGAGAACCTTGTTATTCATAATAATTTGTTATCCTATTTATTAAAATGTTCATAGTACATTTTGTTTTATTTTGTTTGAACCTTTTTTTATATCAGGTGAAAAATTGTTTTATAAATGTACTTTTATTAGTACATTATATTATATTACATTATCATTTAAAGTTTAAATATGATTTAAGATGTAAAATTTTTAATATAATTGTGTTTGTAAGATAAAATATTTTTGGCTATCATTTTAAATTATTTAAATTATTAAGGACATAATTTTTGTTATTTTTAAAATTTAAAAATATAATATGTTATCATGTTTATCAACTCATTTTATCTTTTCCCTATTCTATACTTTATTTGTATGTTTTACTTTTGATTACAATATTTTGTTTGGAGAGTTACGTTTAGGTCCACAGTTGTAAGTTTCATTGCACTTGGGTTGTGGGCTAAGTTTTGATTGCAGTTAAGTCCTTCCGCGGAGGGTGTCAAAATTATCAAGAGTGTGTTAAAAGTTATCAGAAATGTATCAATATGTTATTTTTTATCAGAGAGGGTGTTAAAAATTAACAAGAGAGTGTCAAAAACCTACTAAAAAGTGTCAAAATATAAGGTGTTGGACGCATGACGGAGGTATCAAAAACTCATCTAAAGGTGTCAAAGTGACTAAAGTGCAAAAATTTTTTTGCAGATAATTTAAGTGATGTTAAATAATATGGAGGGATTGCAGAGCAATTATCTGTATTTTGTTAGTGTTTTGTTGTACAAATGTAATGCTATTTAGATTTCAAACATAATTTACTGAAGTTTAAATATTATATATAATTAAAAGATTCAATTTTATATTTAGTTATAGGAAGAAGTAAGTTTACTTATTCATTATAATAATTAATATTAATTACAATTATAATCTAATGTAGCTATTATGACTAACTGTAATAATTTAGGAAGCACGAACACGCCGAAATGACACAGTCGTATATGTGGTGGACACGTCATAGAAATGTCAGAAAATTAAAAATACAGAAAAAAATTCGGAACACACATGCCGTGTTGGGTCTTCGTACTCATATCCGTGTCCATACTTTCTAGATAATAATAATAGTGTACAATAATTATAAATAATATTATGACAAAAGTATGATAAATTATAATAATAATTATTTTTTTGTCATTCCTATGCCTATTGAATTTCACACAAATCTAGATTGGCTATCTTTATTCTTGATTTTCAAGCAACCTCTACCTATTTCGGTTTCAATCTCATGTCGAGGTCCGGTCAGGAACTAAAAGGACCTTTGCCAGTTTTTTGGTTAAGCAGCAAAATTCTTCGTCTTTTTTTCCTTTTTTTTGGGTTATTTTTAAGGAAGAGTTGCATTCAGATCCAAACTTACAAGTTATATTATATTTAAATTCTGGACTAAGTTTCGATTGCAGTTAAGTTCTTTCGCGGAAGGTGTCAAAAGTTATAAAGGATGTGTTAAAAGTTATCAGAAAGGTATCAAAATGTGATTTTTTATCAAGAATGTGTTAAAAATTAACACGAGGGTGTCAAAAATTTACCAAAAATTGTTAAAATGTAAGATATTGGATGCATGTTGAAGGTGTCAAAAACTCATCGGAAGGTGTCAAAAGGATTAAAATGCAAAAAAAATTTGGAGAGAATTTAAGTGATGTTGAAACAATATGAAAAGACTGCAGAGCAATTATCCGTATTTTTAATTATTTTTTTTATTTATTTTTTTTGGTTGAAAAAGTGCAAAGTAGGTCAGTGATCTAGAAGTGCATGCCATTGCCCAATTTCACGAAATTGTGGCATCACCGGCTTGCCAACTGTTAGGATAAAAAATTTAGAATATACCGCTCTTACGAAGAGTACGCGTAGGATCGACCTTATCTCTGGAAGTCAAAAAAGCCTGTTTCAATATAATAGAAAGGGATAATTGCAAATCAGCCCCCCCTATTTTCGGGGTTCGCAAATCAGCCCCTCGAAACGCGTTTTCGGGGAGTTGATTTGCAAAAAAAAAAAAGCAAATCAGCCCCCGAAAATACGTTTTCGGGGGCTGATTTGCGCGATTTTGGGAAACGAGGGACTGAAACAGCAAAGCCCCTAATAGAAACCAGCTTCTCACGCGGCGTTCAGACACTTTAAACACGGTTTGTTGAAACCATACGTCAAATTCCACATCTATCAAGCAACCGTCTAATTAGCAAAAAAGTTGTCCATTTTTTATTTTCATCATTACTTTTTAGGATAATTAGCTTATTAACACAAATCTAAGACGTAATTTGATACCTAGAAGTTAAATCATTAGCTATCTTTAGAGAACAAGTTAATAATTTGCTTTAGAATTAAGCGTCTCCTTTTTCATTTAAAAAGAGTATTTTGCATACTCAAGCCAATCATAATACGATCCCGTGATTTGCATAATTGGGCACTCATAAAATTTTATTTCCTGCATGATGCATTTCCATTCAATAACTAAAGCATAATTAGACCTTGACGTTTAGAAGTATGCATACAATACATATTGTGGAAATTCAAGTGAAAGTCATTCATCTAAAGCCAGGCATGTAGCAAGATAGAGCCATAATATAGAGATGGCCACGGGCGAGCGTAGAAACTCCAAAAATTCTAAAATTTTAGTTGCTTTGATGTCATACACAAGAGTAGAGAGAGAAAAAAATAATTTTATTGATAGAAAACTATAAATTGTGTTATTGTAAAATCTAGTCTCATAATTATATAAGTAAATAACTTACTAATTTAAAACAAATTGAATATATTGAACAAAAAAATCCTAATAAAATAATATCTTAATAAATTATAATCATATATACACTTCAAGTTTCTACCAACTAAATTCCAATTAATTTATAGTTCCAACTCGTACCAATTAAGTGCAGATAATGTCAAATTACGTGCTATGGGTGCTGGGTTCCGGATGACTTTCTAATTTAGATTAACTTTTTTTTTTTTAATAAAATATTTTTGTGTTGAATATAGCGGAGCTCTTTAACTTTAGCTAACTTATACAGAACAAAAGTTAATCACTTAGAGTAGATTAACTCATACTGATCTGCACAGAATGTACATCTTAAAAGTGCACGAAAGGTCGAACAGAATATTACTATCTAGATTCGAATCTGAATAGAATAAAATATTCCATAAATTTTTTTGAAAAATTATTTTATATCTCGTGACAAAAGCTCCTATTTATGAAATGTTTATATTTGAATTTAAAACGTCGATCGGACATGATATAAAAATTTTCTATAAATTAAAATTTCTATAAAAATTTATGCTACGAATTTCACTTAATTAAAAACAAAAAGTGAACGAAAGGTCATAACGGGCATCCGACCTAAATTTTTGTTAAGGTCATGAAAAGCATATACGAGTAGTTTTTCTCCTCGGGAAACAACTGAACAAGCCCTTAATATCGATCAAGTACGGGATCAGCAGAAAAGTAGGGCTAAGTAATCACGCTTTTAACTAAATTCTCATTCCAGATTCATTGAACCTGGTCCTAAATCTATTAAACAAAATTTATGTGACTTGAAATGCTCAACGTTGCAGGTATTTTGTGACCAAAAAAACCGTTGTTGTTATTTTTCTAAGCATCACATCATTAACGTTGAATTTTGGGGTTCTTGCAGATCAGCCTCCCGTTTCTCTTCTTTGGGCAAATCAGCCCCCGAAAACGCGTTTCCGGGGGCTGATTTGCTTTTTTTTTTTTTTTGCAAATCAGCCCTCCGGAAACGCGTTTCGGGGGGCTGATCTGCGAAACCCCAAAATAGGAGGGCTGATCTGCAATTATCCCTTGAATTTTACTTATCACGAAAATTTCACTACTTGTGAAAGACTGATACGGGATTCCGACCTTAACATTACTAAGCTCAAATTCGATATGATTGGTTTGGTTAAGGTCGAGCTCGAGTTTAATAATCTTCAAAGGTAAAGTCCGAACTCGATAAATTTCAAAAAATTTCAAGCTCGAATTTAACTTGAACTTTTCATTTATATCCTAAGCTGAACTCAAACAGAATATAAGTTCAAACTTATTTAAATAATTTTATTATAAATATATTTAGATAAAAAAGAAATTTTTTTTAAACTTTTGAGCTCAATAAACCGTTACATTATATTCAGACTTAGCTTATTTAATTTTTTGAACCTAAATTTGTACTTAAACTTGGTCCGAATTCGACAAATTTCAAGCTCAAACTTACAATGAGCTCAGTTCGTTTTCAACGAAGCTGCTAATAAATATATAGCTATTTATGGAGAATACCAAATTACCCACTAACTTTTTCCTTAATAACGCAGTCAATTACCGTCCGCTTGTTCTGACCGAATACTCCGCCAGTTGGCGTCCCGCAACTGGTTTCCATGTGCGCATTTTTATAGTGCTGTATATATTATTAAATAAAAAGAATAATTAAAATGGCAGTTGTTTTTTTTTTTATCTTGTAATTGCCCCCGTCCTTATATAAATACCAGCCAAAGAGGCCGCAATCTCTCATCCCTGAAATCTTTCTCCTCGAATCCCATCCGTCACTCGAGGAGATAGAATCCTTCGATGGCGACGGCGAGGTTCGGCGTGTTGCTGTGCGCTGAGGAGCCAGAGTTCGTGAAGAGAAACTACGGAGGTTACAGAGAGGTGTTCATGGCGTTGCTGGCGGAGGAAGGTGAGACGTGGGATGTGTTCAGAGCGAGGCGCGGTGAACTCCCGAGCGAGCGTGACGTCCACGCGTACGACGGATTCGTCATCACCGGGAGCTGCAGCGATGCTCACGGCGACGACGAGTGGATCGTCGGATTGGTCGAGTTTCTCCGGCGACTTCACCGCCTCCGCAAGCGCATTCTCGGCGTCTGCTTCGGCCACCAGGTACTATTTCTATTTATTGCCCCTTTTTCTTAATTAGAAAAATTCTGCTCGAGGTCGGCTTCTGTTAACTAATTAATATATAATAGTTTTTTGGCGTGCAAACTAAGTGGCTTTCAAGCTATTTGAACGGTTGTTGTTCACTGGTTAACAATAAGATAATGGAGATTTGTTATGATATGAAATTACGAAGATTACCCTTTTGTCCTATTTATAATTATTTATTAGCAACCTTCTTAAATTCCATTGGCCTGAAACAAATCTCCGGCAGGAAACAAAAGGGCAGTACAGGGGGTTGCATCGTATTGTACTAGTGTAGGTGGTCAATCACGTGACAGGATTAGACCGAACCACGTGACGCTTAGTCAGCTACAGTTGTCAATGTGATACCAACCACTTTCTGCCTTCTGTTTGGTGGTGCATTCTTGCAGTGTACTATTCATTTATTGGCGACAAGTTACAAAATTTTATAATTTATTTTTTAAACTTAATTAGAGCTATAAAAGCTGTAGTGCGTTTAACTTGTTGAACTTTAATAGCATCTTTTTAAGAAAGCTGTATCAACTTCAAGTAAAAAGTATTTTTTTAGAGAAAAATTGTATTTCAGCTCCCGCTTTTCATAGTTCATGATTTAGCCCCCCAAACGCGTTTTATAAATGTCACCTGACCAAAAAAAAAAGAACATTAAATAATCGCTTCAATGTTCAAATGACAAGTTGTTGAAGAACATTTAATGACTCTTAACTACTAATCTTAGAGTAATAGTTATTAGAACCGTATCCACTATTATTGACTGATGCAAACAAATGTTATGAATCTATTGGTTTTTCAATAATCATGGATATATTATGCAAATTATGTTTGAAGTTAGAACCTAAATGTTAACTCTTATGAAACCAATTGTAAAGCTGTGGTCTTTCTCTTTGCAGATTCTGTGCCGGGCATTGGGCGGTAAGACAGGTCGGTCCACGAAGGGATGGGATATTGGAGTGACCAACATAAATCTATCTCGCTCTGCAAGAAGCTTGTTCTCATGTCTACGCATCCCTTCTACACTCCCAGTGATTGAATTTCACCGAGACGAGGTCAGTTAATCATCCATATGGACCTTTCAGAGTCATTTTACATAATCAGATCTATAGTTTTAATACAGAATATATTTTTGGGCAGGTAAAGGAGTTGCCACCACAAGCTGAGGTATTGGCATGGTCCGAGAAGACGGGGGTCGAAATGTTCAGATCGGGAGACCACATTTTGGGAATTCAGGGTCATCCTGAATATAACAGAGACATTATCCTCAGCCTTGTCGATCGTCTGCTTCAATGCAACTTAATTCAGGTGAGACATTCAAATTAATATATTTACTAACAGTATTTGAATAACTAAATCACATTTGTGCTTTTCCAAAAGGTCATGGTTGACGGAGACAAAGTTTTCTTATAATATAGAACTCTAAATAACTTGATCCCGTGACATTGAGACGCATGATTTAATTTAAAATATGATATTTATCTTATGGCATCTATGTCTAGTGAAAGATCTTAAAGGCATGAAAGTGATGGAATAAATTATTAATTAAAAATGAAAGTGATTGAAGGTACGTGGCTCCATATCACGCAACTTATTTAAGTCCGTCATTTTAATTAGGATTTTTGATGTCCTTGCCTGATTCATTTGTTTGAACAAATTTAATGGACGTGGCATGCTTTGCATTTAACCCGCCTGAAGTAGTTCCTCAGACATTCATCACGTTTTGGAATGAAATCAAAGCAAGTCAGTTGTGATGTATTTACCAACCTACTAACTTAAATATTTTCCGAGAAAATTAAAAATAAATTAAAATAATTTACCAAAAAATTACACATCGAACTCCTATGATGTATACTTTGGTGAGTCCCCAACTTTTCCGTCTAAATGTCGCTTAGCTCAAATTTCGCAACAATTTTACTTATTCTTGATTTTTTAAATATACCTATTTATTTCCTCGCACTGAGCTATTTAGGCCATCTAGCATTATTTGATTCCTCATGGTCATGATTTTATATGTTTCAGAATCAGAACGCGGAATCAGCAAGGGCGAGTTTGGATGCGCATGTGCCGGATCGCGATGCTTGGAAGAGGCTTTGCAAAAGCTTTCTTAAGGGCAACCTCTGGTCCCCTTGCAGAATAGAGGAATATCCAGTGAAAGAGCCAAGTCTTGAGATTGTTGTACAACCGGCCATAGAGGTCGTTGTTCAAACCAATGCAGGGATCTGTACATAGTAATTGCTGGGGGCAACTTTAGCCCTTTTCCTGTAGCTGGAAGATTGATGTCCCCTTGTAGACGATTTAGAATTAGTTGTTCAACTGATTGGATCAATGAAAGATTTCATTTTGACGTGCAAACACGTGATATCCGAATCCAAATGTTTGTTTTTCTTCTTCTTCTTTTTTTTTTTTTAAGATAGACGCTCTGCTTGTATTAAAATGCCTCTTATCAATCATATCTGACGTGAAGATGAAAAGATAATGTAAAACACGCTCACGACTAGTATATTGTTGGTGAAGACAAACCGTAGCATCCTCCCATCGATAAGCGCTCCCTCCCATGCATTAGCGCTCCTTTCACAGTCAAAACCTCAAACTGCTTACAAAGCTTGAGACATACCCTTAACCGTCACAAAGGAAGCTTGGAGGTGAACGTGATGATGGAAATATGTGGAAGTGACTTCACCCAAAAGATCCTCTATTGCGTTCCAACCAAACACTTCAATAAACGAGCTACAGACTACATCAGTCCCAAGCAATACATGACTCGATTGGGAAGATGAGATCCCTTCAATCGGTGATGATTTGCACTTTTGCAAGTAGCATTATATGGCATGTATTGTTGGATATAATGCAATTTCAAGTAGAAAAATAATCAAATGATTTTTAATAATAACAATAAATTGATATAACGGCAAAATAAAAAACTCACAATCTAAATTTACAAGATGATAAACAAGATAAACTTATATCAAGAATATCGCGGTGGAATTCATGGACTATATTCTTTCAAATAATCTGCACAAAACAAAACAAACAAAGTAAATTGATGAGTTAAAAATGCTTAATAATGTCGAAAGGGCCTGGGGAAGTTAAAACGACTAATTCGCCGATCTGTCGTGCAGATTAATCTACGGCGTGTCGTAGGAGATACAACGACCCCCGCTTTCCTTGCACGACCCAGAAAGCGAGCTGAGATCCCCCGTGTGAGCCCTTGACACTCCGAAAATCAAAACTTTGTAAAACAGCAGAAGATAGGAAGAAGAAGAATTTTTTTTATTGTTGTTTGATTCGTATTCATTACTGCAGTGAAGGGTTGTATATATAAAGCTTGTTCAGATATGAACTTAGATCTAAACCAACACAAAAACCGGTACAAGAAAAAGTCAAACATTAGAATAGGTCTTAATTAATTAAAGTTAATTAATTATATAACTTGACATACAAGTTACTGCTGGGAGAGCACGTGGCTTTCATCCCAACTCTGACGCGGTGCAAAGGACCGTTTCAGCGGTTTTCTTTTATGTATTTATTTATTTTAATTTTTAAATCAGTAATTTTAAAATAAAGAATAACATTCCCCCACATGATTTAAAAATTTAAAACATAACAAAATCGGAATATCAAGGGCTAAACATCATGCAATAGGTGTAGGTACCTTTCGGGTTTGAACCTACACTTAGTGACATTTGTATTCATTCGCAAAGGACTCGATGGACGAACCTTGAATCGGCCTTTGTTTACCGAACTTCAACAAAAGCACACATAATGCCACACGGTAAAAAGGTATCTCGCGGTTTGTGCACCTTACTCGGTCATGTGCACTAGTATCTATTCGTGTGTGTTTTAGGATGTGCCAATATCCATAGCCGCGACCACACGGCTCCACACATATAGGTGAGCCTTCTAAGGGTGCAAGCAAGTCGAATCACCCCGCCTCATGGGTCTTGGAACTCATTCGGGAACTTGTTCTACTTAAAGGGGGAACCCTAAACCCTTTAGTAGTAAAACATCAATAAACCCTAGTCCCTGCTTGGACATGGTTTCAAACAAGTTTCCCTCCTATTCACTTGCTCTATTAAATAACACTCACAACGCCATAGGAATGGGAAACAAATAAAAGTGAGTGCACAATCAATCAATTAGTCACTTCGCTCGGCTTGTTCTTCCCTTTGAATTTCCCGAAGAAATAGGGTTTCCACCGCGGTGACTTTATTTATGGCAAAACTCCCATTCCCCTCGACGATTCCAAAACTAAACTTTTGGTTAAGGGTTTTGTAAAGTGATCAGCAAGATTTCTTTCAGATTTTACATACCTCAAGGTGACGACGCTATTTTTCAATTTATACCTTATTGACATATGTCTCATTTTCAGATGCCTGTTCATGCGTATATCTGTATTTTCCTGACAGCATTTGTCAATTGCACTTCTACAGTCACAATTCAAAGAAACTGGAGCAATAGGTTTAGTCACAAAAGGTAAATCATATAACAAATCCCTTAGCCATTCGGCTTCGGAGCATGCAGTATCTAAGGCAATCATTTCAGATTCCGTAGTACTTCTAGCTATAACAGTTTGTTTACAAGATTTCCAAGATACAGCAGCCCCTCCTAATAAAAATACAAATCCTGATGTTGATTTAACATCTATTGTGTCACTAACCCAATTTGCATCAGTATAACCTTCAATTACGCTATGAGTGCCTGTATAATGCAAACTGTATGTAGATGTACCTTTCAAATATCTCATTACTCTATCTAATGCTTTCCAATGGTCATGACTAGGATTGTGAGTATATCTACATAAACGGTTAACTGCAAAGGCTATATCAGGTCTAGTAAAGTTAACTAAGAAACCTAAAGAACCGATTATTTGAGCATATTTAGATTGAGCTACAGGTTCACCAGAATTTTTAATTAAACTAATGGTATGGTCAAATGGAGTAGATAAGGCTTTGCATCTTGGAAACCAAATTTATTCAGCATGCTTTCTACATAATGAGCTTGTGACAAAATCAACTTATTATCTTCACGAATTAATTTTACATTTAAAATCACATCAACAGGTCCAATATCTTTCATATCAAAGTTTGCTTTCAAGAAAGCTTTAACATCATCTATGATATCCATGCTTGTACCAAACATTAAAATATCATCAACATATAAGCAAAGTACTAATTTCTCATCACCAACAATTTTATAATATACACATTCATCGGTGTTATTAATCTTAAAGTCATAGGACAATAAAACCTGGTCAAATTTTTCGTGCCATTGCTTTGGAGCTTGCTTCAATCCATAAAGTGATTTTCTTAACCTGCAAACTTTATTTTCCTGTCCTTTCACAACAAAACCTTCAGGTTGTTCCATATAAATTTCTTCATGTAGATCACCATTCAGAAATGCAGTTTTTACATCCATTTGATGAACATGAAGATTATAAATAGATGCATATGCAATAAGTACACGAATCGTAGTAATACGAGCAACAGGAGCATAAACATCAAAATAATCTATTCCATATTTTTGGGTATATCCTTTTGCTACAAGTCTGGCCTTATATTTAGCTATGGTGCCATCTGGTCTTAATTGTTTTCTAAATATCCATCTACAACCTATAGACTTACAACCTGGTGGTAAATCAGCTAAGTCCCATGTATGGTTTTGAGTTATAGATTGTATTTCGTTGTCTATTGCTTCTTTCCAGAAAAATGAATCAACTGAGTTTATGGCTTGTTCGAAAGTGACAGGGTCGTTTTCTACATTCATTATAAATTCTTCTCCAAATGTTCTAGCTATTCTAGTTCTCTTACTTCTTCTAAGTTCTGGTTCATCAAGTTGAGTAGAGATAGAAGTAGAAGGTCTAGATTGAACTACTCTAGGAGTCGGAACAATATATGGAAAATAGTCCTCAAAGAAAACTGCATCCCTAGCTTCAATAATAGTGTTTACAGCAACATCTTTAATGTCAGAATTAACTACTAAAAATCGATAAGCTTTACTATCACATGCATATCCTACAAAAACACAATCTACAGTTTTAGGTCCTATTTTGTCAATCTTAAAATTTGGTACTTTTACTTTTGCTAAACACCCCTACACTTTAAAATAAGCTAAGTTAGGCTTTCTACATTTCCACAATTCATAAGGTGTTTTATCTAAAATTTTGATGGCACACGATTTAAGATGTGACAAGCAGCATAAATTGCTTCACCCCATAAATTATCAGGAGCTCCCGAACTCCTAAGCATGGAATTAACCATATCCATAAGAGTTCGATTTTTCCTTTCAGCCACTCCATTGGATTGAGGGGAATATGGAGCAGTAACTTCATGTATAATGCCAGACTCTTCACAAAAGATAGCAAATTCATTACTAGTATATTCTCCACCTCGATCAGATCTTAAGATCTTAATCTTTCTATCCATTTGATTTTCTACTTCAGACTTAAAAACTTTAAATTTATTTAAGCATTCAAATTTTCCTTTCAACAAATAAATATAACAGTAACGAGAGTAATCATCAATAAAAGTTATAAAATACTTACTACCTCCTCGAGAGGTTTTTCCTGCATCACATATATCGCTATGAATAAGCTCAAGCTTATCGCAGTCCTGTCAACAGACTTAAAAGGATGTCTTGGCAATTTAGCTTCAACACATACTTTACATTTCTCATAATCAATATTGCATGTAGGAATAATATTTGAATTCATCAACTTTTTAATAGAATGATAATTAACATGCCCAAGTCTTGAATGCCAAAGAGTAATAGAAACATTTGCAGATGTATTCAAAGCAACATTTGTAACATCAGATTTTACAATACTAATTTTAAATAATCCATCACTATCACAAGCAAAACCTTTTCCTACAAAATTTTCGCCCTTCTTTATTACAACAATGCCAGCTTCAAAATGAAGGGAATAACCATTCTTAACTAACTGATAACCACTAAGAAGATTTCTCCTAAGATCAGGGACATGGAACATTATGCAAAAGCAACTTTTTCCCGGATGAAAGATGTAGTGTAACACTTCCAGTGCCTATTATTTGTGAAACAGCCTTATTGCCCATGTTCACAGTTCCTCCGCCTGTGACCTGGTAAGATGAGAACCAAGAAGAGTTAGTGCAAAAGTGATTATTTGCACCAGTGTCAATCCACCAGTCAGAATCAGCACAAATATTATTAATTTCAGGAATGTCAGTTGCTGACCTGAATACCGATCCTGATGGATCAGCGCTCACAGTAACCATATGAGCCTGAGATCTAGTGGATGGTGGATCACTCTTCTTGTTTCTCATCTGAACGGGCTCGATTTTCTTTTTGAAACAATCCTTCGCAAGATGGTTTGTGTAACCGCAAACCCAACAATGTGGTCCTTGTTTATATGGCACCTTCTTGAAAGATGGCTTACCCTTAGATTGATGGAAATTCTTCTTATGACCTTTATGAAAATGATTTTTGGACTTTTGGAAGTTGGAGTGGTACTGAGGCTTAGGCTGAGATTCTAAATTATGAATTTGGGCTTAAGGACTCCGAATTTTTTCTAGCGATTTTGTTCTTCAACTCTTATGAAAGATAACACACGCTCAAAGTAAGATTTTCACTTTTACGATTTAAATCATCTACAAATCTTTCCCATGATTTAGGTAAACGATCAATAAGTTTGGGCTAAATGAGTGTCAGAGAAAAGTGGTTCCACCAGCACGAAGTGTTTTAATCAAGCCTTCAAATTCATAAATCTGAGGGTTCATAGGCTTATCATCAACAAAGACAAAACTATTAAAAGTGGATGTGGTATACCTCTTGATTCCTACATCATCTTGTCCATATTTACTTTCTAATTCATTCCAAAGTTCAAGCGCATTGGTATGTGTATAAAAGAGATCAAACAGGTCATGACTCAAAACACTCAAAATTTTATGAACACAATGAAAGTTCACATCTTGTGGAGTACGAGCTAGAGAAGGAGTTGCAGCAATATTTATTGTGTCGGAAGAATCAGTTTGAAGACTATTGTTTTGATTTGATGTCTCGGGAGATGTAATCGATGAAGATTTTTCTGGAGAGTACCCTATGGCTGATGCTAATCCTAAGGTCAAGAGCCAATATTTAACTTGATATTGCCAGCGTCTAAAAGTTCTACCGTCACCATCAAATCTATCTGGTTTATTACCATCATCATTAGGAGCCATTGAACAAGAATAAAAAGTTTGCAGCAGACTGTAAAACCAAAACATACAATCATTAATAATTATGCAGATAATTATTGCTTGCATGAAATACATATTGTCTTGATAGATCAGCAAGTTAAGAATCAAAAGAGCATGCATAATTAATTTAAACATTGATCTAATCATTTTTTCTACTTGAAACCAATTCGGCGAATTAGTCGTTTGGAATGTTGGATATAATGCAATTTCAAGTAGAAAAATAATCAAATGATTTTTAATAATAACAATAAATTGATATAACGGCAAAATAAAAAACTCACAATCTAAATTTACAAGATGATAAACAAGATAAACTTATATCAAGAATATCGCGGTGGAATTCATGGACTATATTCTTTCAAATAATCTGCACAAAACAAAACAAACAAAGTAAATTGATGAGTTAAAAATGCTTAGCTGGAATTGGTCGAGGCACGCCGGAGCGCTAGTCCCAAACGACTAATTCGCCGATCTGTCGTGCAGATTAATCTACGGCGTGTCGTAGGAGATACAACGACCCCCGCTTTCCTTGCACGACCCAGAAAGCGAGCTGAGATCCCCCGTGTGAGCCCTTGACACTCCGAAAATCAAAACTTTGTAAAACAGCAGAAGATAGGAAGAAGAAGAATTTTTTTTATTGTTGTTTGATTCGTACTCATTACTGCAGTGAAGGGTTGTATATATAAAGCTTGTTCAGATATGAACTTAGATCTAAACCAACACAAAAACCGGTACAAGAAAAAGTCAAACATTAGAATAGGTCTTAATTAATTAAAGTTAATTAATTATATAACTTGACATACAAGTTACTGCTGGGAGAGCACGTGGCTTTCATCCCAACTCTGACGCGGTGCAAGGACCGTTTCAGCGGTTTTCTTTTATGTATTTATTTATTTTAATTTTTAAATCAGTAGTTTTAAAATAAAAGAATAACATGTATCAACTGACATCAATAGAACGTGGCACTGGACTTGGATCCTTGTAATCACATGATTTGTGCTCCACAAGCCAAGCTAAAAGTTTGCACTTTTAAGGGGAATTGATATCCCAAAAAGGCTACAAGTATCCAGTCTTGGCCCCACGATCTACAAGCGTTTGTACGCGCTTTTAACGGAGACGCTAGCACAAAGCTTCCAGGTAATGGAGTTAGGTCGTTTAGTCATTGTGTTACAAAGCAAGGCCTCTGAATTTGAGTGGTGAAAGGAGAAAAAGTAATAAAACTCAATTAACACATGTCGAGTGAAGGATGGTTGGAATATACGGATATTAATGTTAGTTCAGTATTCAACTAATCTCAGCTGATCTCAAACTCAACGAGCCTTGGTAACCTTAGCAGTATTTCAGTTGATTTCAGATTCAACAAGCGTCGGTTATATCAGCTAAATGACCTCGGCGACTGTAGACACCCCATTTTGTCCGGGTTATGTCCCCGATTTTATTTGATAAACTCGATTAAGCTTAAAATCTTAATTTATACGATTAAATTATTTTAGCTTAATTTGAGGCTATATGGACGTATATGATTGTTTAGAATTTTAACGAGACCGCGCATAAATAAGAAATTGTCGCAATAATCGAATATTTATATGAGAGGGGTCATATTTGCCCAAAACATAAGATAGATAACCCAAGGTTTTGCAAAATCCTTGGGTGCCATTTTTGCAATTTCGAAAATAAGGGTATTTATTATGTAATACGGAAAAAATGAATGAAATATTCAATCGGAGGAGGCGATCAGGGAAGAGCTTCGGCCGGGAAAGAAACAAAAAAAAAAAAAAAGAGAAAGAGAATCCGAGAGAGAGATAGACCGCTGCCACGGCCTGCCACCAGCACCACCTACTATCTACGACGACATCTCCGCTGCCGCACGACTTCGCCGCTGCCGTCGCCGCCGGAGGAGCTTAAAAATCGAAAACTTCGGTTAATCAAGGTACGCGTCCAAACTCTATAAAAACCATCGCATTAAGATCTCAACACCATATAGATGACGGGACACCGCCGTGGCTTCGCCTGTGGCGAGCCACGGCGTCGGAAATCGAAATTAAATTTCGATAACAAAACTTGCACCCTTAATATCTTCGCGTACAGTCATCGAAACCAAAATTTGACACCGTCATTGAATCCGGAACGTCCGATTTAGCTAGGGTAGAGGTTCCGTTTGGAGCCGCCGCCGCCGGAACGGCTGCGGCCGTGCTCGGCCGCAAGCTCTAACGAGAGCTCCGGTTACTGTTTTAGAAAAAAAACGAGTACGCAGGAGAAGATGATGGGATTGATGAAATACACCCCATACTTTCACTTAATTACTGCTTAGCCATTAGTGATGACAACCACATTCTCAGCACCCATTTAAATCGACTGCACCGAACCCATTAACCCTCCGATCGAGCCATTTGAAAATCCGACCGAATCGGTTTCGTTCCGACCGAGCCCACTTTCAATTAGACTGAGCCATTTTTAATCCGGTCGAGCCCAAATCGAATTTGGCCGAGCTATTTTAATTCTGACTTAGCCATTTTGGTCCTAGGAACCTATTTAGTGGTCCAAACCTATTTTTAATTAATTTTGATCACTTTTAATTGGATTTTAAGCTATAATTTCATGATTTTTGTCTATAAAGATGGCTCTAAACATAAAAAATATAATAAATCTTCTAAAAATAAGGTTAGAGTGAGGCGGTTAACCGATCTCTACACCTTATTAAATTATTTAAAATATAAAAAATAATAAAAAATGATAAAATCTAAAATCTTTTAAAATAAGGTTAGAGTGAGGCGGTTAACCGATCTCTACACCTTATTAAATTATTTAAAATATAAAAAGTAATAAAAAATGACAAATCTCAAAGTCTTTTAAAAAATAAGGTTAGGGTGAGGCGGTTAACGATCTCTACACCTTATTAAATTATTTAAAATATAAAAAAATAATTAAAAATGACAAATCTTAAAATTTTTTAAAGATAAGGTTAGAATGGGGCGGTTAACCGATCTCTACACCTTAATAAAAGTTTTTAAAACATAAAAATTAATAATTTAAAATCTTATAAATATCTTTTGGGCTAGAGTGAGGCGGTTAACCAATCTCTACGCCATTATCCAAAAAATAAATAAATAAATGAGATTAGAATGAGGTGGTTATCCGAACTCTATATCTCGAAAAAAAAATGTATTTTCACACGTCAAAATTAAGAAGAAAAACCAAAACACGCGCAGTCGATAACATATAAATATCATAAATAAAAATGATAAATCCCAATTTTAAAAATATAAGCCGTTTAATTGAGAGTACCCTCTTCGGAGGGGCGCTGTGGGGGTGTTCCGTCTTCCCCACACGTAACCGACAACGAACCCAAGAATCTCAACGTGCCTTATCCCGGTTTCCTAATTTTCTATGAAAATTAGGTGGCGACTCCAAACTTTTCTTTCCCCATCCGGAGGAAGGTCGTCAACAGATGGCGACTCCGCTGGGGACCCGTCAGGCTCATTAAAATTAAATGGCTTAAACTTTTAAATTTGGTATTTAAAATTTAACATAAAATATCATTGCTGCATATTTATTTTTGTTTTGATAATTTTATTATTGTTGCGTATATCTTTGTGTATATATTTATTTTAGCAATCAATTTGCATATACATCACTGCATACACATAACCTCAGGTCTCGACCCGGCCTTAAGATCTGGGATAATATCGAAGCTCGTGTGCAATGCATACGGGTAGTCGTAAAACCCAGCCCTCAGCCTAGCCTATATGTTATCTGGGTAGTACCAGGACTGACATACTATGTATGCTGGTAACCTGCGGAACCCCAGCAATGACGGGCTATTAGAAACCAGCAACCTAAGACACCAATAGATGCATATCCTCATGTAACGACACTCATGAACATCCAAAAAATTTAAATTCCAAAAAAAAAATCTCTTTTCAAAAAAAAAAAATCATTTTCTTTTCATTTCAAAAAAATAACTTCTTTTCATTATTTTCAAAAAAAAAGAATCTCTTCAAATATTTTTTTTTTTTTTCAAACACGATAAAAAAAAAAAAACTTTCAAAAAAAATCTTTTCTTTTTTTTTATTTAAAAACAAATATTTTCAAATAAATTTTTTTTCTCAAAAAAAAATAATACATTAAAACAAAAATTAAAAAAAAAACAAATTTCATAAAATCATTTTCTTTTCTTTTCCTTTCCCAAATTCATTTTTTTAAAAAAATAACATTCTTTTCCAAAACAAATTCTTTTTTAAAAAAAAATTTTTTATCTTTGAAAAATCAATTCTTTTCTTTATTTTTATAAATCTTCTCGAAAAAAATATTAAAAATTTTGAAAAAAAAACTCTTTTCTTTTCACAAAACAAAAAAAAAAAAACTTTTCGAAAAATTTCTCACAATAAACAAATTTTGAAAATTGAATTTCTGCATATCACTGACACACTTTCTTTACACAAGAACGGTCAAGACGACTATCGCAAAAAGAAGCCCTTATCTACTTCGGTCCCGACGCCACACTTCTACATCAATGGCAGACAATGAGATGAATGAGCAGTTGATGAAAGAAAACGAAGACCTTCGCAGACAACTTAATGACATGGGTAAACAGCTTAACGTTTGACGACAATGATGGCACAACTTGTTGAACAAAATAACAATCTTACAAAATCGTATGTACAACCTCAAGAGCAGCAATCTGCACAACAACATCTGTATGAACCTTACGGCTTACCAGAACAGCCCCAACACATTCCAACAATTCAACCAGAAACTCAAGGAGTACTGCCTCCGAATCCTCCGGTCATACCAGTCACTGTCAGCATAGAAGAGAAACATGACTCTGTCCCTTCTGAAAACCAACAAATTGAAGATAAGGTAGAAACCATTCTGAATCGTCTGAATACTTTAGAATGCATCAGAGGAACAGTAGATCCTGCACAATTCTGCATTATAACAGATCTTGAGATCCCGAAAGATTTCAAAGTTCCTGACTTCGAAAAATATGATGGAACTGAAGACCCCCAAGTGCACATCTCGATGTACTGTAGCAAGATGGGGGCATATCTTAAGAACGAGAAGATGCTGATTTACTATTTTCAGGAGAGTCTAAAAGGACCAGCAATCCGTTGGTACCTAAATTTAAACAAGAATGAAATCAAAAGCTGGAAAGATCTCGCGAACGCCTTCCTCAATCAATATCAGCACAACAACGATTTAGCACCTGACAAATCATCACTGAAGCTTCTGACTACTAAAAAGGATGAAAAGTTTCGTACTTTTTCTCAAAGATGGAGGAATCTTGCTGCTCAGATCACTCCTCCAATGACTGAAAAAGAGCTAATTGATGAATTTATGACTTTGAGCTGTCTTGATGATAAAATTAAGACTGTATGTGCCATCGCCTCTACCTTCACTCAACTGATTACTGCTGGTCTAAGAATCGAGCTGGCACATGATAGTGTCTTCAAATCACACGAAGAACAAGCAAAGGCCAAGAAGAAAGAGAAAGAAGTAAACAATATCAGCGGGGCAGGCAATTTCCAACAGTCACTATATCGAGTTCCAGCACAAACAGCTATACAATATCAGGCTCCATCATACAACCAGAACCGCCCCTATCAGCAACTTCAGCAACATACATACCAACCTCAGCATGTCAATCAAACATATCAAGTTCAACATCAACAGATCCCAACTCAGCAACAAATCCAGCAGCCACAAGTTTCAGCACCACGACAAATAAATCAGCCTCGTCAACCTCGGGTTCCCCGTGAACCTTTACCTGTGTCTCAAGCACAAGTATTCAAACACTTGGTCAAAGAAGGCTTGCTTGCTCCAGTTCCTGCTCGATAGATTGCACCTCCATATCCGTTGTGGTATAATGTAAATGCATATTGTGAGTTTCATAGCGGTGTTCAAGGCCACTCTACTGAAAATTGTCACTTTCTTCGAGACAAGATATATGAACTGATAAATGCTGGAAAGATAAAGATTAATCCTGTGGATACGGCACCGACAGCGGCTGCAACCACCCCAAACAACATTGGTTCTACCAGTACTGCAGATGGAGGGATCAATGATATCAACGCAAGTTTGTTCCAAGACGAGTGACGTTTTTAGCTTAGTTTCTTCTCTATAAAGTCATTTAGAACTATGTTTGGTTTGTCACAAGTCATTTTATGTATCTGAATCTTACTTATGTTACATCTGATCTTTTCAATAGACTACTCTTGTTGAATGAATGCAACTTTGAATGAGCTTTATTTAAGCATAAAATTGCCTTATTTCGCTATTTACTATGAACTTCTACAATTGCACCAAATTTTGCAGAATCTAAAGAACAATGCATGCCCTTGATTTAACTTGACAATTAGCAACTTGTCTAAGAAGAAAAGAAAATGCACGAACATTTACTCCGCTGCTTAAAATTATCTAGTAACTAGAAGTATTCATGTGACCCATGTTTACTTTTACGTCAAACGATAATTTAAAGTATGAGTATGCAAAGCACCTTAAAGTTTATATTTATCGAGTAACCGGATGCCTTCATCACCAATGTTGGTATTTGCGTCAAAAGATAAATACCATCTAAGGAATGTAAGAAAAAGAAGAAAAAGCGCAATATCCACTCCAACACTTTGAGTTATCTAGTAACTAGAAGTATTCATGTGACCCATGTTTACTTTTACGTCAAACGATAAACTCTTAAGGTATGAGTATGAAATGCATTTTAAGCCTTATTTTATCGAGTAACCGAATTCCTTCATCACAAATGTCGGTATTCGCGTCAAAAGATAAAAAGGCCAGTTGACAAAAGCATATGACAAGTTCTCAAATTTCAAGTTAAGCTAAGAATATGCATTCGAAAATTACATTCTGCAAAATTTAAACTTCACATAAATTCTTGCACATATTAAATATTGAAACGAGCAATTTTATTTTTAAACAAATTTCATTCTGGAGTTGCATTCTTCCAACTTAGAGATTTAGACATCAGAAAAGATTAGCATGTACCAAAAGGAGATTACAAGATACATATCATGACAAATTACAAACTAAGTAACAGTTCGACATGATTCGTTTGAAAGGAGACAAACTATCAGTCAAACTCAAACTGGGACAAATTTACAAAATTGATCCTGGGGCAAAATTTTATGCAAGAAAAGCATGCACGAGATAAACATACAAAAGTCAACAACTTACACTAGGGCAAATTTTGAAAGACACAGATCAGTAAAAGAAAAGAGCAGACACTAATACACTCTCTCAATAAAGCCAATTTTGATCAAAGATTTTGACGAATCATACCAGTACTCCAAAACTAGGGCAAATTTTTGAAGAAGCTGAGATACAACATCAGAATGCATATCGACAGCTGACGAAATTATAAACCGATGAAATAATAATGCAAGGCAACGACTGGCAAGTTTGCAAACATTGATACCGGGGCAATGACTTTTGAAATAGTTGGATTGACCAAATTTCCACGCACATCACTGTTTTTAGCAGAACCATTTTCGGCATGACACCAACATTACTTTTTGCATAAATCTTTCAAAAAATCAACTTGCAGCAAAAATAATTTTTTCTCACACATTTTTTTTTAACATCAAAATCTCATCCAACATAGCACAAACTTAACACTTTGTCATGATGCATAGCTCTTATGACCCCGAGATGCCAATCGGGTATATTTTTTTTGCATTTACAAACACCCCGAGATGCAAATCGGGTAAATTTTTGCATTTACAAACCCTGAGATGCAAATCGGGTATTTCTTTGCATTTACAAGCACTCCCGAGAAGCAAATCGGGTTTATCTTTCTACATTCCGAGAAGCAAATCGGATATATCTTTGCACTTTCAAAATTTCGAAAAGCAAATCGAAAATATCTTTCTACATTCCGAGAAGCAAATCGGATGTATCATTGCACTTCAAAAAACAAATCAAAAATTTCTTTGCACTCCCGATAAACAAATCGGGTTTATCTTTCTACATTCCGAGAAGCAAATCGGATATACCTTTGCACTTTCAAAATTTCGAAAAGCAAATCGAAAATATCTTTCTACATTCCGAGAAGCAAATCGGATGTATCATTGCACTTCAAAAAAACAAATCAAAGATTTCTTTGCACTCCCGATAACAAATCGGGTTTATCTTTCTATATTCCGAGAAGCAAATCGGATATATCTTTGCACTTTCAAAATTTCGAAAAGGAAATCGAAAATATCTTTCTACATTCCGAGAAGCAAATCGGATGTATCATTGCACTTCAAAAAACAAATCGAAGATTTCTTTGCACTCCGATAAACAAATCGGGTTTATCTTTCTACATTCCGAGAAGCAAATCGGATGTACCTTTGCACTTTCAAAATTTCGAAAAGCAAATCGAAAATATTTTCTACATTCCGAGAAGCAAATCGGATGTATCATTGCACTTCAAAAACCAAATCGAACTCCCGATAAACAAATCGGGTTTATCTTTCTACAATCTAAGAAGCAAATCGGAAATGCCTTTGCACTCCCGAGAAGCAAATCGGGTTTATCTTTCTAATTTTCGAAAAGAAAATCGAAAATTTTCTTTGCACTTCCGAGAAGCAAATCGGATTTATCTTTCTACATTCCGAGAAGCAAATCGGAAATTCCTTTGCACTCCCGAGAAGCAAATTGAGTTTATCTTTCTAAATTTCGAAAAACAAATCGAAAATTTATTTGCACTCTCGAAAAGCAAATCGGGTTTATCCTTCTATTCCAAGAAGCAAATTGAAAATTCCTTTATAATTTCAACTCCCAAGAAGCAAATTGGGATGTTCTCACATACTCATGAGAAGCAAATCAGATTTATCTTTTCACTGTATCTTTTCGCATTCCGAGAAACAAATCGAAAATTCCTTTGCAAACTCTGAAAACAAATAAAGTTCATCTCTACATTCACAAGCACTGAGAAGCAAATCATGTTTATATTTTTCACACTCCGAGAAGCAAATCGGATGTGTCTCAAGCAAACCATTATCGTAGGCGGTTATACTCAAATTTTCTCTCTCCGGATAAAATGAGGTATCTTCTTATCTTTGTTCGATCCTTCGAAGGATCGAACAAAGAGGGGCAACTGTAGACACCCCATTTTGTCCGGGTTATCGTCCCGATTTTATTTGATAAACTCGATTAAGCTTAAAATCTTAATTTATACGATTAAATTTATTTTAGCTTAATTTGAGGCTATATGGACGTATATGATTGTTTAGAATTTTAACGAGACCGCGCATAAATAAGAAATTATCGCAATAATCGAATATTTATATGAGATGGGTCATATTTGCCCAAAACATAAGATAGATAACCCAAGGTTTTGCAAAATTCTTGGGTGCCATTTTTGCAATTTCGAAAACAAGGGTATTTATTATGTAATACGGAAAAAATGAATGAAATATTCAATCGGAGGAGGCGATCAGGGAAGAGCTTCGGCCGGGAAAGAAACAAAAAAAAAGAGAAAGAGAATCCGAGAGAGAGATAGACCGTTGCCACGGCCTGCCACCAGCACCACCTACTATCTACGACGACGTCTCCGCTGCCGTCGCCGCCGGAGGAGCTTAAAAATCGAAAATTTCGGTTAATCAAGGTACGCGTCCAAACTCTATCAAAACCATCGCATTAAGATCTCAACACCATATAGATGACGGGACAAAACTTGCACCCTTAATATCTTCGCGTACAGTCATCGAAACCAAAATTTGACACCGTCATTGAATCCGGAACGTCCGATTTAGCTAGGGTAGAGGTTCAGTTTGGAGCCGCCGCCGCCGGAACGGCTTCCGGCGGCGGCCGTGCTCGGCCGCAAGCACGAGAGCTCCGGTTACTGTTTTAGAAAAAAAACGAGTACGCAGGAGAAGATGATGGGATTGATGAAATACACCCCATACTTTCACTTAATTACTGCTTTAGCCATTAGTGATGCCAACCACATTCTCAGCACCCATTTAAATCGACTGCACCGAACCCATTAACCCTCCGATCGAGCCAATTGAAAATCCGACCTAATCGGTTTCGTTCCGACCGAGCCCACTTTCAATTAGACTGAGCCATTGTTAAATCGGTCGAGCCCAATCGAATTTGGCCGAGCTATTTTAATTCTGACTTAGCCATTTTGGTCCTGGAACCCTATTTAGTGGTCCAAACCTATTTTTAATTAATTTTGATCACTTTTAATTGGATTTTAAGCTATAATTTCATGATTTTTGTCTATAAAGATGGCTCTAAACATAAAAAATATAATAAATCTTCTAAAATAAGGTTAGAGTGAGGCGGTTAACCGATCTCTACACCTTATTAAATTATTTAAAATATAAAAAATAATAAAAAATGATAAAATCTAAAATCTTTTAAAATAAGGTTAGAGTGAGGCGGTTAACCGATCTCTACACCTTATTAAATTATTTAAAATATAAAAAGTAATAAAAAGTGACAAATCTCAAAGTCTTTTAAAAAATAAGGTTAGGGTGAGGCGGTTAACCGATCTCTACACCTTATTAAATTATTTAAAATATAAAAAAATAATTAAAAATGACAAATCTTAAAATTTTTTAAAGATAAGGTTAGAGTGGGGCGGTTAACCGATCTCTACACCTTAATAAAAGTTTTTAAAACATAAAAATTAATAATATAAAATCTTATAAATATCTTTTGGGCTAGAGTGAGGCGGTTAACCAATCTCTACGCCATTATCCAAAAAATAAATAAATAAATGAGATTAGAATGAGGTGGTTATCCGAACTTTATATCTCGAAAAAAAAAATATATTTTCACACGTCAAAATTAAGAAGAAACCAAAACACGCGCAGTCGATAACATATAAATATCATAAATAAAAATGATAAATTCCAATTTTAAAAATATAAGCCGTTTAATTGAGAGTACCCTCTTCGGAGGGGCGCTGTGGGGGTGTTCCGTCTTCCCCACACGTAACCGACAACGAACCCAAGAATCTCAACGTGCCTTATCCCGGGTTCCTAATTTTCCATAAAAATTAGGTGGCGACTCCAAACTTTTCTTTCCCCCATCCGGAGGAAGGTCGTCAACAGCGACCTTAATATCGGCAAATTTGGTGTACTTCAGCTAAAGTAATACTTTACTCTAGCTTGGATAAACAAGATATCTGCATATCCAAACAGCTATTTAATAAGTTATTTAATAATTGGACTCTACTAAGAAAAAGGTGATTAAAAAAAAACTACAAATATAGCAAACCATCAATGTTGGAATCTAGAAGTTGTATTTACTAGTACTTATACTTTGGCTTATCTTGTAATCATTTTCCATAAAAAGCATATATTGTTTATAAATAGAATATGTCATCTTCTCTAGGAGGGGACTTTTGGGGACCGAAGAGAGTAGGGTGTTCATATACCGGTCCGGTCCGATTTTCAAATAGAATATGTCATCTTCTCTAGGAGGGGACTTTTGGGGACCGAAGAGAGTAGGGTGTTCATATACCGGTCCGGACCGAAAAATCGGACCGGACCGGTCTGTTCGGTCCGGTCCGGTCCGGACCGGTTTATTTTCGGGCCGGTCGGCGGTCCATTTGCTAGCCTTATACCGGTCCTCGGTCCGGTCCCGTCCAAAACGGGTAAAACCCGTGGACCGGACCGAGGATCGGTTTGTAGCCCAAATGGCCCATTAGGTATAAGTGATGACTTTATCACTTATCAATCCCATTTCCCATGTCCTGAATCCCTATACCAAATACCCTAACTCTACTCCTTGGTCCCCTTCAAGCTTCAATTATGCAGTTCAGCCCCTTTTCCAATCTTCTTCCTTAATCCTCGCCGGTCGCCACCGCTCGCGGTAGCCCGTAGCCTCTCACACTCAAACGCGCCGACGCCTCACCTCTCTCTCGTTTTCTCAGGCGCTCGACGGTCTCGCTTCTCAACTACGCCGGCGAGATCTCATCATCTCTCGATCTCCAGACAAAGATTTTATCTGCTCCGTGGTCTGACTCCGGTATTAATCTATGATCTATCAATCTGTTTATCTATCTATATTGCTTTTTTCTGATATATCTATTTTTTTCTGATTTTCTTCTTAATTGTTTTCTTTCTGTTTAATCTTTAACATTTTCTATTAATTTATTTTTCTTTAACCATTAATTGTATGCTATGATGATAGGTTTCTTTGTAATTTTCTCTGTAATTACATGCTATGAATTCTCATAATCAATTTCAGATCGTACCGCAGCTGGACTGCACTGGATGAATGCTTGCAGGACCAGAATCAATCGAATGCTTGCTTTCCTGGATTGGGATCGTTTGAATGCTTGCTGGAGTTATTGACATGTTAATGCTTATAAATAACAAAAACATGCTAATTATATTATGGCACAAAAGTTAATGTGGCATTTTTTGTTACTTGCTGGAGTTGTTGTTTATTTTGTTGTTTTGGTCAGATTGCTGGAATTGTTAACTGCTACACAATCAGTTGTAAGTATATGTTTGAGTTGTAAGTGTATGTTTTGGAAGTGTAAGTGTTGATCAGTTGACTTAATGATTGAGATAAAAAAGGCTAAACCGGTCCAACCGGTCCGGTCCGGTTCGGTCCAAGCAAATTTCGGGCCAGTCCGGTCTGGACCGGTTACGTTTCAGTCTGGGTTGTAGTCCAGCTGTAGCTACTAGGTCGGTCTTCGGTCCGGTCCGGACCGGTTCGATCCGGACCGGACCGGATGAACAGTCCTAGAAGAGAGCTATGAAATTTTATTCAGATTAGTGCATTCCTTAAACCAGTGACCAATAAAGCCCGTGGTTTTACGTCATTTTCTGAGGTTTTTCACATATAAATCACGTGTGTTGTGTGATTGTTGTTATTCTCGTTTTTGCCTATCTCTGCGTTCGAACTCTTATTGATAAAGCGGGGTTTGACTGAATCATACTTTTTTCTTCATGTTCTCTGTTTAGACTATCTCATTAGTTTTTTGTTTATATGTTGTGTTTATTCTTCCATTTAATTTCGTTTTTCACTTTGTAAAACTACGGTTGGTGAAGTTCACTCATTCCCTTCCTCAATCACCACTTCACCACCTTCCATCTCCTAACACCCACTACAAGATGCAGCCACACTCATATGATCATATCTAACTCCTAACGTAACAAACAATGACCATATATTAAGAGTTAATTCAGAGCAACAATAGCTACCTATTGCTAAATTTGCTATAAACAACTAATACTATATATTATTTCACTCCTCTCCAAAAAAAAAAAAAAAAAAAAATGAAATCTTTAAAAAAAATGAAATAGTATAAAATATGGATATATGTATCGAACACTCGTGTTTGGAGGTTACACATGCATGTTTGGGACAAGTTGGCAAAGCATTAATCCATATGCATTAAATAGACCGATACAAAATGAATTAATGGGAAGTTTGCGAACCAGATGGATTTGATCATATAGGACAGCTATTTTATTAGGATAGAAGACTAGAAGTTGCTCATGCGCTTCTCTGGAGTTGGACGACGAGCACCCAGGTCAGGACCCCAACCGAAACTTTCACTCCAGATGGTTAGATGTCATTGTTCAAATATAGACCTAACTTCGTGGGGAGCAAGATAGCGATCGATGGTTGAATAGCGATTTCACCCTTGGTTGGGACCGGAGAAGGAACATAAGGGACATGAGAAGGAGACGGTTGGGCTACATCATGTAAAGCCTCACCGGAGGAAGCAGGATAAGCGCTCTCAGGAGAATCAACGCGAACAGAGGTCCTAACTCTAACATTAGAACCATGGTGGACTAACCTGAGGGACGATAAACGAATTGTAAAGTAGGAAAGTTGTTGGAATCACCACGGCAAAATAATGGAGAAGAAGAAGAATTGCCAGAACCACCGCAATCGAAAAACTAAATTGCTAGACGGAAAAATTGCTCGTCGAGGAACTTGCTCACCGCAGAAATCACTTAGGGTCTGTTCACATTGGAAAGAAGTGAGGAAAGTGGAGAAAGTGGTTAAGTCACTTTCCTCACTTTCTCCACTTTTCTTGTTTACTTAAAAAAGAAAGTAGGACAAGTGACTTTCCTCACTTTCCACTTACTATTCTTTTATATAGGATTGTTACCTTCTCCACTTCTCTCCAAATTGGAGAGAAGTGGGAAAAGTCAAGTATTGTATATATATATATATATATATATATATATATATATATTAAATAATAACTATATATATTATAATATTAAAAAATATTACTAATAATAATTATTATAATAAGATAATATTATTAATAATAAAAAATAAATTATTAATATTTAAAAATTATATTATTAATACTTAGTAACTATTAATATATAATATATTTATTAATATATTAATTAATGTATACATAATAATATATTTTATTATATAACATTTACTTTATTAATAATAATTAAAATATTTTTATAATGTATTAATATACTTATTATTAATAATAAATTTTTAATGATATACTATTCTATTTTAATATTTATACTATTATTCAATATTTTATATCATTTATATTATTTATTAACATATTTTATTATTATACTTATTATTAGCAACCTAGGTTTAATGATATTCTATGTTAATATTAATACTATTATTTTACCAATATCTTAATATATGACTTTATAAATAATATTATATTACTAATAATAATAATAATCTCAATAAAATTAATTAATTATTAATATATAATATATTTTATTAATGGACCTTTTAATATATATTAATATTTTAGTTATATATTTATATAATACTTTATTTATATATTACGTTAATATAAAATTATTATTATATCATATTAAAATATACAATTATTAATTTTTTAATAATATATTTATAGTTTAATTATATATTAATAATATTAATGATATATATTATTATTATATTAGTAATATAAAATTATTATTTATAATATATTTAAATTATTTTATTCACACTTTCTTCTCACTTTCCAATCCCAAGTAAACAATAAAAGTCAAACGTACTTTTCTACCACTTTCCTCCCACTTTCCATTCTCTCACTTTCCTCCCACTTCCCTCCTACTCACTTGCCTCACTTGCTCCACTTTCTCTAAAGTAAACAGGCCCTTAGGGTCTGTTTACTTTAGAAGAAAGTGAGTAAAGTGGAGAAAGTGGTTAAGTCACTTTCCTCACTTTCTCCACTTTTCTTGTTTACTTAAAAAGAAAAGTGGAAAAAATGACTTTCCTCACTTTCCATTTACTATTCTTTTGTATAGGGTTTCTTCATTCCCCACTTCTCTCCAAAATGGAGAGAAGTGGGAAAAGTCAATACATATATAATATATATATATACATATATATATATATATATATACATATATATATATATATATATATATATATATATATATATATATATATATATATGTATGTATATTATAATAATAAAAATAAATATATTCTTATATTAAAAAATATTGCTAATAATAATAATTATATTAATAAGATAATTAATTAATAATAAAATATACTATTTAAATTATTAGTATTTAAAAATTATATTATTAATACTTAGTAACTATTAATATGTAATATATTAATTAATGTATACATAATAATATATGTTATTATATCACATTTATTTTATTATTAATAATTAACATAATTTTAATAATATATTAATATACTTATTATTAATAATATATTTTTAATTATATATTATTCTATTTTAATATTAATACTATTATTCAATATCTTATATCATTTATGTTATTTATTAATATATTATTATATTATTATTAGCAACCTAGGGTTGTTAATATTAATACTATTATTTACCAATATCTTAATTATGTCTTTATAAATAATGTTATATTACTAATAATAATAATAATAATCGCAATAAAATTAATAAATTATTAATATTAATATATATTTTATTAATGGACCTTTTATATTAATATTTTAGTTATATATTTATATATTACATTAATATACATTATTATTATATAATATTAGAAATATACTATTATTAAATTATTAAATTTTTAATAATATATTTATTTAATTATATTAATTATTATATAGTATTAATATATTAGTAATATAAAATTATTATTTATAATAATTTAAATTTTTTATTCGCACTTTCTTCTCACTTTCCAATTTCAAATAAACAATAAAAGTGAAACGTACTTTCCTCCCACTTTCCATTCTCTCACTTTTCTCCTACTCTACTTTTGTCTCACTTGCTCCACTTTCTTCAAAGTAAACAGCCCCTTAGATCGTAGGGTTTATAATTAGCAATTTAGAAATTGGGCAATGGGCCGAGATAATTCGCTAGTTTAAAATTACTGAGCCGATGTCATGCAACTACCTAGAATGAAATGAGGGAATTCCGACGGATACACCGATGTATATCGCTAATTCTGTTGATGGACATATTATATGGCATAAAATTGGATTGCCGCGTAGCATGAAAGCAACGATCGAGATATAGAGACATATGAATATGAAATACAATATTCAACTAACCTTAGCAAATTTGTAGATCTGCAAGCCTCGGTAATTTTAGTCATGCCTCAGTTCGGACTCAGCAAGTCTTAGATATCTTGATTGAATTACCTCGGCTGATTTCAGTATAGGCAGAACTCAACACACGTCAGCCAAAAAAATATTTCACTTCGGCTTATATCAACAAAATGCTCGCAAATTCGACGAGTCATTTAATAAGCTATTCATTAACCACGTATAATAAAAAGCGTGACCAGGAAAGAAAAGAACGAGAAAAACAAGCCGTCAAGATTGAATTTGGAGGTTATATTTAGCACATTTAACTTTTCTTGTAAATATTTTCCGAAAAGAGTATTTGTTGTTTATAAATAGGAGGAATCACCTTTTGTAGTGAGGGGATTTCGGAGAGATAAAGAGAATTATGTAACTCTACTCATATTAATACATCCTTCAAGCCGGTGACTACGAGAAAGCATGTAGTTTTATCTCATTTTTTGGGTGTTTCTACGTAAAATTTTTTGTGTCTTGTGCGCTTGCTTATTATAATTTTTAGCCAACTTCTATCTTTGAACACTTATTGATAAAGTGAGATCTGATTCGATCATATATAAATATATTTTAAGTGTTTCTTGTCGAGAGATATATTAGTGTACATGTTACTCCTATTTTGTAAGTTTTTCAATTTATTAGTAGTCTCCTATTTAGTATGTTTCCTAGTCTAACATTAATCTAGCTCTATATATTAATTTGGGTTTATAATATAATAAAAAAATATATCAAAAAAAAAAAAAATTAGTCTTCCTTCTTTTCGTACATGGTATCAGAGCAGTTAGCAAACCTTAGCAATTGCTGTAATTATCTTCGTTGACGGTGCTGCCTCCTGATGGTAGCACCAGAACAGTCCACTAACCGCTAGAACAGTTGGAGAACTCTTAATTGTTCATGAGACTTTCCAGTGAATATACGGGAGTTCCTTTCTTTCCATAATGTCCACCAAACAGCTGCTGCATAAACATATCAACCCGGTCTGTGATCTTTTTTAATATTGCTTCTTCTCCAGTCTGTCCAAAAATCTTGCAAATGTAAAGGAAGGTTGTAGATATTGAGTTTGCTAAGGATTCCATTCCATATGGGTTGCACGAAAGGACAAGAAATGAACAAATGATGCGTGGGTCTTCATACGTATGAACACAATGATCTGGACACTGCCAGCCTCTCTTAATAAGATTTTCAGCAGTGAGAATTTTGTTCTTCGAAGCTAGCCAGGGAAAAACTTTCACTTTCTCAGGGACCATGATTTTCCATATGAGAGGTGTAACTTTGCAACGTATACCACCATCATTAATAAACTGATAAAAAGTTTTAACACTAAACTTGTTATCAGAACTCCATCTCCATATTACCTTGTCTTTACCTTGCGAGGGATTTATATGTGCTAACATAAGCTTCATAGCTTCCCTTTCTGTAGAGGTATGTTCATTATTTACAACACCATAACGAATCCTCCAAACTCCTCTTCGAAACATGGCAGCCACTGAGATTTCTTTGTTGTTAATAGAAAGGTAAAGATTAGGAAATTGCCTACAGAGAGGGATATCTTCCAACTAGGGCTGAAAACGAGCCGAGCTGCTCACGAGTAGCTGAGTAGCTCGGGCTCGAACTCGTTTAAGCTCGGCTCGGGCTCGATTATTATCGAGCTCGAGTCGAGTTCGAGCACGAATTCAAGCTCGAGTAATTAAACGAGCCGAGCTTGAGCATTGTGTTACTCGGCTCGTTAGGCTCGCGAGCCTAAACGAGCTTTTCTATTTTATTCAAATATTTTTTATAACAAAATTACTTAAGCGAGTTCGAGTTCGAGCTCGACTCGAGCTTGATCTAATTCATGCAATCGAGCCGAGCTCGAGTCGAGCTCGGCTCGAATCGACTCAAGCTCGGTTCAGTTGATACAATCGAGCCGAGCTCGAGTCGAGTTCGAACTTTAGATTTATCGAGTCGAGTCGAGTTCGAGCTCAGTCTTTGAAGCTCGTCGAGCTTGAGCTCGAGTTTGAGCTCGAGCAAAACCAATCGAGCCGAGCTTGAGCACAGTGGTACTCGACTCGAACTCGGCTCGTTTTCACCCCTACTCCCAACCAAGGATCTTGCCAAAATCTTATCCATCTCCCATTATGAAGTGAATAACATACACTATGAAGAAACATATTTTTCACTTTCAGAATACCCTTCCAGAAGGGAGAAGCTCCAACCGGATTTGTGCACTCCTTAAGTGGGATGCGCCTACGGTAGAAATTGTCCTCTATTATCTTCTTCCATATAAGATTGTCTTCATTAAAAAAGCGCCACCACCATTTACCTAAAAGTGCCATATTAAAATCTCTCAAATTTTTAATATCTAGTCCACCTTGTATTTTTTGTTTGCATACATTACTCCATGCGACCAAACAAAGCCCCAGTGATCTCTCTTCTTCCTTTCCAAAGAAAAGCTCCAATGATACTCTCAACTTTGTGAATAAACCAAGACGGTGCCCAAAAACAAGAGAGAAAGTAAATTAGTACTTGAGATAGAACTGAATGGTTATTAATCCCATGTGAAAGGATGAGTGTTCTTATATCTAACTTTTTGAGTTATTATTTGTAAAATTGTCTATTGCTCTTTTTCCGAGACTAAGTCTATTACTTAGTCCTTATTGTACGCTTCTTCACTATCGTAATGAATGAAGCACTGTGGTGAACTTTTTAAGCTCACCTCAGATTCTCTCAAAAAAAAAAAAAAAAAAAAAAAAAAAAAAACCGCCGGAACAGTCCTTCACGCCACACTGCTGTCCTCACAAAGTTACTTCATGTTCATAGTCCTCGTCATGGTCTTGCTGAGTCCACCGCGCCATCATCTCTTTCTCGTAGTGCTGCCACTGCCCTCTTACTCCACATGCTATCACCAGTCTTCGTCTTCTCCAAATTCGTTTCTATCTCCATCGTCTCTTATGGCCACTACTGCCTCCGTCCTCTTCACGAACAAGGTGTTTCCATCGTCATCTCCATCGTCCTTTGCTATCAAGCATCGTCGCCCACCTAAATCGTCTTTCCTATCAAGCATCGTCACCCACCTTGCGTTTAGGTGTTCGACATTTCGTCGTCCATTCAAACTCCAGCAGATCATCCACTTGCTCATGTTATAATCAAGTCACACTTCCTCCAGTACCATCAATGCTCCATCATGGTGTTATTGAGTCGACGTTCCTACGTCGGCCCAAGTTCATCAAGTTGTCGACTCGTTGATGTTCCACTGCTTAGGTTATTTAGTATATTTCCAAGTCTATTGTGAGTTAAGGTCTACATATTCATCTGGATTTACAATGTCATATCATAAAGAATATATTAAGACATATATTTGTTACATTTTCTCGCATCCAGTCTTTGAATTAGAAGCTCGAGAAATAAAGATTCGTTACAGCATTTTATTGCAACTCAAAGGGAAATACTTACCGCGGCGGCACTGGTCCAACATATCGAGATAGAACTGAAACTTAATGCAATCACAGAACATAAGCCAGAGAAGCCCGCTAAATGCAAGCCAAATGATGACAAACAAAAGAGATTTGCTTAAGCCTCTAAATTGTTGAATGTCACTAACATCACATATTAAAAATCATATGAACCTATGATATTAGCATGTGGTGTGGGTGATGTTCACATTATATTCGAGATACAAGCTAGATGTTAAAATAGATATACAAAGTATTTAACGTGCGGACATTCTTAAATATCACCGTTGTTGTTAGAAATGTTAACCTCCATGGTAGGGGTATGTACCGGTCCTGGGCGGACCGATCAGTTCGGTCCGAACTAGTATATGTTCAGCCCGGGTCACGGTCCCGGTCCTGGGATGTGCATATGTTCGGTCCCGAACCGAAAAAACACGAGACCGAACCGAGAGCCTAAGCCCAGCGTCACAGTGCTAGCGCATGGACCAGCCCATCGCTCGTCGCGCTCAGGCCCGCTAGGCATTGGCTCAGTCCATCACTGTCCTCTCTCTCTCTCTCTCTCTCTCTCTCTCTCTCTCTCGCTCACAGCCTCACTCGGCAGCACCAGTGCTTGCATATTCACGTAATCACGATCACTGTCGTCCGCCCATCGTCGCTCGTCATCGCCATCGTTGTGGCGAGCGCCGACGTCCAACCGAATTTGACCGAGGCATTGTCATCGTAGCCATCTATCGCGGAGTTCGCTCGTCCTTGCCGTGACCCCGTCATCGTCACTCGTTGTCGTTCGGGCTGGTCGAGGGGATGATCAGTGAGGGCTTTGTGACACGGTGAGCCGGTGGGGTTGATCACTGATCAGATTCGGAATGGACGGCAGCCGAGACTCAAGAGGAATGTACGGAGAGGCGCGACGCGTGCGGCATGAAGCACTTGTTTTGCGAGGACCTTGCGGACCGGTCCAAACCGTTCCTCTCGTTCAGTTCGGTCTGGACTCATTGCACACCCTCACTCCATGGTATGTGGCCTACATTTTGGTTAACTACAATAAAAACTGAACAAACCCCGACGATGCATCTGATCGAACATTGAAATCGCGAAATACTGCAGCTCGCAAAGGTTAATGATGGCATTTAAATAGAGGAGGGGAACAATAGTCCTAAATGCTGCTTGGAGAAGGGAGATATCGTGGAAGGTTATGCCAACCGCTAGATTGGGTAGATGGAGATTGTATACATGATTATAAGCTTGGGCTCTAAGCTTGGAAGTTTAGGAGGCCGAGGAATCCACTGAAAAAAGAGAAGTTCTTTGAAGCTCTAGATGTAAGTTTAATAATTATACATAATAGTGAATTATTGGATGAATGTAATTCACAATTTTACAATAAGTGTAAGCATAATTGACGATAAATTTAAAACTTTTTGGTATTTTTTTACACTGCCATATCTACAACTAGTACTTAACCCGTACTAAGCACGGAACTATAATTATAAATTTTTAACATATTTAAACATATAAATTTAAGAAAAAAAAAGATTTTTTTAATACTTATTTAGACTTTTTTACCAGGGTTCCTTTTTATGCTTATATAAATTTCCAATATGGCCTTTCTATATAATAGTTGTTTCATAAGTATGCAATAATTTTAATACTTTATAATTAATATAATTAAATGAAATATTTGTTCCTTAAATTTGTAGTCGGGTTGTATTATTCTATATTGTACATATGTTCTAGAGATAGAGATTATATATTTTATTTGATATTTTTATGACGTCAAACAAATAATTGTCAAAACTTACAAATAGTCAAATTTACTAAGAAGTAAAGAAATATAATAAATAGATAAATAAACTAACTTCTAAAAAAAAAAACAATATCAATAATATTTATCAACTTGGTAGAATTTATTTAAATGTTGTTATGTTAAATTAATTATTTTTCTAATGTTATTAAATTTTGCTTGAATAGACTAAAAGACACGCTCCCTAATTCATGAACTCTTGGATATATAGTAAAATATACTAACTAACAAATATAGTAGAAAATAATTTTGAAAAGATACAAGATAATTTTGCTAAATAACCCTTACAATTAATGTAGAAAATAAAAATAAAAAAGATATACGACGAATTTATACTAACTAACAAATATAGCAGTGAAATAACGGATGAAGAGATGAAGCGATGAAGCTGCTTACCGTCTTCAAATCCAATGGGCTTCAGAAGGTCAAATGAGCTTGTAATGGAATGAGTTAGATCGGACACAACGAACATATACCCAAAACTCTCATGGAGCTTCCTTGCTTGACCGCCACCTTCATAAACAGCTCCGACCAAAATATATACATCCTCGATTTTGTTTTTAAGCCGTTCATATTGGATTTTGTTTGTTAGCCATCCCAAAAGCGGTATACCAAAGGGTCTCCAGCATCAATGTACCTGATTGGAATAGCAACAGCCTGCAGAATGAAGGAAAAAGAAGCACGAGTTTACTAACGCAATTAATGACGACCGGAAACACACAATTTGAGGTGGCAGAAGATGAAGTGAAAGCGGAGGTGGCTGTATTGCTTGATGGAAATCCAAGCGTTGAAGGGGAGCGAAGGTGGCTAGAGCGGAGAAAAATCGAAGTGTTATACGCTTGTGTTGCTTAATGGGCTTCATTGTGAATCACAATCAAACCATTTATTAATTACTTAATATTTAGAACCAATAATCTCAATTAACGCTTTAGCCGGTACCGTATATTATTTTTATTGTTTAATAATATTTGTTTGGAATTTTAGAAATAACACCGGTTTAATTACATGGCACAATTCCGAAGATTACTTTTACTTTAATTATATTATAGAGATGCGTTGGTTTTTATATTGGCAAAGCTTAGCCACTTTAGGGAGAGGAAGAAACTGAAAGCAAATGCAATACATATCTACTTTTGTTGGCATATTTAGGCAAATATGTGCAAGAAAAAAATATATTTTCTGTGAGATAATTCTAACGGTGAGAAATAAAATATAAGCAAATAGAAACAAATAACGGTGAGAAATAAAATTTACAAAAAAAAAAAGAAAAATTCATGCTCTTACTTACTGGTAAGAAAAAGAAAAATCGTTAGTTAAATATTGACCAATTCACCATACAAATGTTGTGAGTCGTATGCTTAGTTTTCTCACCAATATTCCAATTAACTTTCGTTCAATTTCTCCTGGTAGACCTATTTATTTTCTTTTTTAGATAAGAAAAAAAAAAAAAAAAAAAAAACCACTTGTAAGGTATACGAAGAAATAAAAGCTATACCATCCTCTAGGAAAGCAAAAATTGTTTAACTGTCGCCAAATGTCACTCCAATATTACAGATCCTTGGAGCTCGTGGGCATGTGTTACCAGCAAAAACTTCCGGTATCCGGCCGTAAGCCACCCGAAGGGGTCGTCTTCTTCTTGGGGCTGAGTGGGGTTATTGCGTCAACTGGGGTTGCTGGCTTGCACTAGGCTTCTATGTCCACGCCGGATGGTCTATATCGTATTTCTATTTCTTTTTATCCGAACATAAAATATATGTAATGTGCGGCTCAATTGATTAGCAAGCTGAGCTTAACGGGTAAGAAACTTCTATAATCAAGGTCGTATATTTGAGCCTGTATAAAATCATCTATTGTAGGAAATGTAACCTGGTTGCTCTATTTTCTGAACGAGATGTGGAGGTGTGAATATTTGTGAAAAATAAAAAAGTACATACAGTACACTAATAAGGTGTGATTCAGTTGATCAGTAAGCTAATTTAGTGATTGACGGACGTCTGTAAAGTCAGAAATTTAAGCTTGTAAAAAAGCACATGTTGGCAGGAGAAATAATATAATTACACCACTCTGATATGAAATTGAAAAGATTATATATTTGAATCTCACAAGAATTATCATACAACTAAATAAAATTGCAAGACCGAATGCAATAACTGCTCAAAATATACCAAATTTTCAAAATAATCTTTAAAGAAAACTTAATTCTTTCCCCCTGCAAGGAAACTTCACGTAAAGACAGCATAACATTCCAAACTTCCAAAGAAAAAAGGGATTTTTGCATATCAGCCCATATTTCCATTTTTCACGCGTATCAGCTCCTGAAAATAGGAGTATTCAAAAAAATACCCGACCCGAAGGATTTAGGTCGGGTCTATCAGGTCCATGGGTCGCGTCGGGTCTAAATATTAGACCCGATGTTCGGGTCGGATCGGGTCCGGGTCCAAGTCGTCAAGACCCGACCACCATATATATATATATATATATATATTATATATATATGTGTGTGTGTGTGTGTGTGTGTGTGTGTGTGTGTGTAATTATATTTATTTATATGTATAAAATATATACGTATATATATATATATATATATATATATATATATATATATATATATATATATATATATATATATTTTTATGATAGAAAATATTATATCCAAAATTCTTATATAGATTAGAAACTCCATCAAATTTAACATATAATTGATATGGGATAATTTTATAATTCTTAAATCAGTGGGCTTAGCCCACTTAAACCATTAGTGAAATAGGATACAAGTCCACTAAATATTAGAAATTTTTCATATCATATATGAATCAAGTGTAGTAAGATGTCTAGTCTATATAAGAGATCTTAGTGTAATATATTTAATAATACGAAAAAAATTATTTCTTATATATTAGCATATAATATAAAATAGAAATAATTTTTTTATATAAAAAATATTTCTTATATATTATCATATAATGTAAAATAGAAATAATTTTTTTTTTAAAAAAAAAATTAAACCCGACAAGATCCGATTAGAACCTACCCGATCCGATCGGACCCGAACTAGCTCGGGTCTGGTCGGATCTGGCTAACCCAGACCCGGAGAGGGTCGGGTCGGGTTCGGATTTGGCCGGATCCGGATCCGACCCGATTTTGAACACCCCTATCTGAAATCCGGACCCGACCCGATTTTGAACACCCCTATCTAAAAATACATTTTTAAGGGCTGATTTGAATAAAAATTAGTCTTTAAAAATGCGTTTTCAAAAGCTGATACGCGAAACGCGAAATAGAGAGGGCTGATATATAAATTTTCCAAGAAAAAACTACCGTACTAACACCTCCATAGAGCTTGTCCCCATGCCCCCTACCCACTAATCTCCGACTCCTACCGGCCAATCTATATAGTACGACACTCAAAAAATATCGATGTATTCGTGTTTACACACATATCAGATACGACACTTCTCGTACACGTTCCGACACGTATATGACATATCAGTGACGTGTTCCAAAAAAGATTAAAACAAAATCGGATACACGTGTTGGATATTTCTGTTCAGCGTGTCCGACACGTGTGTCAGTATTTATAGCAATTTTTTTTAAAAAAATTATTTTTTGTTTATTTATTTAGAATAGTTAAATTTTATTTGTTATAGTAGTAGTAATATAGTTATGCACTCAGATATTATAGTTTTTAGTTTTAGTTGATATAATTAGACTCTTAGTGTTTTGATTTATTTTAAGGACGCAAAATATTAAATAATAAATAAACTTATTATCTAATATTATTATATTTTCTAATATTTATATATTTCATATAAATTATTTTTTTAATTATTTAAAATTTTTATTTTTATCGTGTCCGAACCGTACCCATATCTTTTTTTTTGGAAAAATTATCGCTTTCCTACATTATGCCGTGTCAAGTCTTCACGTCCGTGTTCGTACTACAGGCCAAAACCTTCGCGGAACTTCCCACCGGGCCACCCCCAAAACAAAAAAAAAAATTAAAAATTAAAAATGAAAACTCTAATTCTGCATACTCGCCGAAAATATTGGACCTCAAATTCAACTTAGACTTTGACTTTAAAAAGCCGCCCAGCCCCTACTAGCTTAGGCACTCCCGTAAGCAGAGTGTTCTATGGCGAATTTAAATAACTTTCAACATAAAAATTATTAATTGTATTAAATTTTATAATTTTTATATTAAAAATATTTTTGAGACATATTAACAGAATTTTTCTTTTTTTTATAAAGGCACGTTGTAGTTCACTTATCTGCATGGCGCGCTCTATGATATTATGTATATTATCTGCAGAGGGCGCTTTATAAATTACTCGTAGCCTTAAAAAACTGTCAGTATCTGGGCCGTAAGCTGCTCTAGGGGGACGTCTTCTTCTTGGGGCCCTTTTGTCTGTAAGAGTTTCTGAGAAGGTGGGCTCCCCGGTACAGTGCATACACGTGGAGGCTGGGCTTATTGCGTCAACCGAAGATGTTGACGCGTTGGGCCCGCGCCGGATTGATCTTATATCAGACGTGTTTTTTTTTCTTTTTGTTTTTTTCTCTCCTATTTTGTTTTTTTTTTTGCCAAGTAGCTCTATTTCATTTTACCGAATATAAAGTGTCGTTCAGTTCAATTGGCTGAGCTTAACGAATCATAAACATATATAATTAAGGTCAAAATTTTGAGACTACAAAAATGTACATATTAGTATAGAAGGTAATCATATTTGATTTATTTTTCGAACGAAATTAGTCTCATTTTATATAGAAGTGAGGATTTTGGGAAAAAAAAAACATGATAGTTCACATATTGCTGGGGACGTAATTGTAAATAAGACTAATTTGATGATCTGTGAGGGTGAGAACACTTTAGGGAAACTAAAAAAAAGTTGCAGGAATTATCATACAATTTAAAAAAAAAAAAGCGGAAGTGTACAGTGTACTATATATCCTAATAAATGTCGTCTAAAATATAATAATCTTTAAAGCAAAGCTAATTTTATAATATAATACTCTTTAAAGCAAAGCTAATTCCTTCCCCTACAAGGAAGCTTCATCGAAAGACAGAGAGTATAATATTCTCCAACCCCTGCAAGGAAGCTTCATCGAAAGACAGAGTATAATATTCCAGACTTCCTATGAAAAACTTCCGTACTAATTCCTATGAGCCAGCACCATCGTGGAACTTCTCGCCACCTCCCGCCTCTCTATATTCCATTCTTAAGGTTTAAGACAAGCCGTAATTTCGTATCGTATAATTTTAAATTGTACGGATATGGCGCATATACAATCCTACATATATTGCATACATGAAAAAATTATCCAAAAATTAATAGAAAAACCACACATGTCAACATAATAACTAAAAATATCCGTCACGCATGTTCGAACTTTTATTTTACTTTATTTTTTTTTAAAAAAAATTATTTTTATTTTTTTAATAAATAAAATACTATATAATTCTAATAGTACATAATAATAAATAATATAATATAATTATATACTTAATATTATATTTTTTATTTATTGATAAATTTATTTTTTTTACACTTAAATTTTTCAAAAAAACATAAAATATTATATTATATATAATTTATTTTTATAAATATTGTATTCTTAAAAATTTAAATAAAAATTATTTATATTTTATTATTGTGTTTCAACCATATCTTACTTTTTAAAAAATGTCTCATCTCCTATTATGTCAGGTCGTACTTCCATTTTCATATTTTTCATATCTATATTTTTTTAGATAAAAATTTTCTGTACCAAATTTTATACACCACCATATTTTTGTTGCACCATTTCCTCCATAATTTTAGGGCAAATGTCATATTAGTCTTTAAATTTTTTCTATTGGTATAAATTAATCTGAAATTATCTAGTTGCTGTTTATACTGAAAAATAAAATCTATCTCGATATCCGTGTCAAGGCTATTTGACCATTGTATAATTTTTTTTTTTTGTTAAAACTTTCAACGTAAATTTTATATATTTTAATAAGTTCAACAACTTTAATATTCAATATTTTTCAAAAAATATTTTCAAGTAGGTGTTTTGAGATTTTAAAATTTTAGTGAATTTTAAAATCTATCTATTAATCCGTTGAATTTTAGAGTCTCAAAATATCTATTGAAAAATATTTTTTTAAAAAAAAATTAAATAAAAATTGTAGAATTATCAAAATTTATAGCTTGTATATTACATATTTTTTTGAAATATATTTTTAAATAAATATTTTAGAATGTCAAATTAAAAAATAAAATGATAAATTTAGCGGTCAACTTCAAAATTTGAGGGGCTGATACGGTAGTTCGCCATAATTCTAATGGACGCGGCTCCCCTGATGCTAACGCATCAGGATGTAGAAAACAGACGGCCGTGATCGGCGATCCGAAAAAATACGGTTTCGAGATCTCGCATAAAATTTTTGTCAACTTATTTAATCTATTTTTAAATATTTGTTTTAAAAAAATTGAACTACGTTTACAATTTTATAGTTAAAATTTTTTTAAAAAAAATACTAAAAAGTATACCGAAGTGATGATCAAACGGTATACTTTTTAGCATTTTATCAAAAAATCTTCAAATTCAAAATTATAGATCTCATCAAAATTTATAGTTTTATAGTTTAATTTTTTTTAAAATTTTTTTACAAAAATAAATCCATTTGGGTGAATTAGGGAGCCGCGTCCATTCTAATCCAGTCGTAGGCGAGGAACAGCGACTGCGCTCGCTGACGTAGCCCTGCGCGCGTCACTACTGAATCACAGTCGTCTCCCTACAAACTTTCGCTATTAAACTTTCTTGTTCAATAATTTCCCTAATTCTAATCAGGTTTATGAAAAAATTACGAACTAATGTAAAAATAAATATACTATTATTATGATTTAAGTATTAAGCTATTACCTACACTATGTGTCTGGAATTAAAATAAAAAATTGCAGTTACCATTAATTTATATAATATAATATAATATTTTATACCAGGATGTTATCCAAATCATACTATTATTGAATGAGAAGTTCACTCTTCCCTCTTCAACCTTTTGTAAATTCTACTTCTACTACATTCACTTATATACTTATCATATATTCAGTGAATGTAAACACATAATTAGTTTTACTCGCATGGAGGCCAATATTTTTAAAATCATAACCAGTGTGACTTGGCTGGACTTCCAATTGATCTAGTCGATCTAATTTATATTTAATTTGTAAATAAATCTGAATGAGATAGAAATTCCCACAATTAAGATTAGCACCTTCACTTCAGCAGAGCTAATTCCTTTCCTTCTGCAGCAAGATTATCCCAACTTTCTCAAGGGTAAAGTCGTCCCAGAAAATATTTTCCGTACGAACTCTTCAACTTCGTGGAACGATAGATAGTTCGTTACACAAAAATAACCGAAATGATAAATAGCCGCTTTAAGGAAACCACCCACTAAAGTTGGTTGCTCAGAGTTGACGACGTGTCTCAAGAGTCTTTATTTGTGTTTTTATTTATTTTTGCGTCAGTCTTGGGATGTTCTCCCTTCTCACTGACGTTTAACCCCAACATTCTGCATCTGTTGTCCCTCTTTTTCTTTTCTTATATATACTCTGCTTTTCTTCTTAGCTTTTCTCGTACTCATTTTTATCTATTCTCAATCTTCAGTATTTATCGAATCCGAAGAATGTCTGAGCGCGGTCGAGGCGGCAGAGGTGGTCGAGGCCGCAGCGGTGGCCGTCGTGGAGAATCAACACGCGGTCCACCGCCCGCTAGTGTCGTAGGTGGTGGCCGAGGCCGAGGTCGTGGTCGTGGTGGAGAGTTTCCACCCAGTCCTCCTCCAGCTAGAAGCGGGGGCGGTGTTCGTGAAGGAGAGTTCCCACGCGATCCTCCTCCCCCTAGCAGCGGCGGTGTGGTCGTGGTAGAGAGTTTCCACGCGGTCCTCCACCCGCTAGCAGAGGCGGTGGTGGTCTTGGTGGAGAGTTTCCAAGCGGTCCTCGTTCCACTAGCAGCGGCGGTGCTAGTCCTCGTGCAGAACCTCCACTTGGTAGCCCCTCGCCTTCGTCTTCTACTGCTTCGACGGCTATATGTCTAAGCAGTGCTTTAGACCGGAAGCTTGTTCTAGAGGAGTCGTCGGCGGCGGCAGAGGTAGCACCCGGGGCTCCGCCGCCATCATCGAGCAAAGCGTTGAGACACCCGCTGAGGCCAGGGCTCGGGACGCTTGGTCGCAAGATTGTAGTTCGTGCGAACCATTTTCTGGTTCAGATCAGAGACATTCATATCTGTCATTACGATGTATCGCTCTCCCTCTATATCTTTATATTCTGCTTATATTTTTCCCTAATTCATTTTCTTTCGTTATTTTGTTTATGTAAGTGGTGCCTTTATCTTCTATCTTCAATATGTACGGGTGTCTTTATCAAGTTATCTATTAATTTTTCTGCTTGTTTATTTATCTAGTTATAATAATTTATTGAAGTTACCTTGATTCATTTTCATTGTTTGTTTATCTAGTCGTATTGTTGGCAAGTTTATCTCCTCTAAGCTGCCAAATTTTGGAAACATAACTCTTGCATGCTTAGCCATAAAAGGCTGCGTAAGGTTGGCAGTTCCATTTAACATTCTTTCATTGCCGTCTTCAACTCTTCATTCTCGCTATGCTTGCCTCTGATGAGTAACATATTTTAGTTCTATCAGTGTAGATTCTTGTTCTTTTTTTTTTTTCCCTTTTTTTTTTTTTTTTTTTACTATTCATTGTTATTTCTATGAAACATAATCTTTACATATTTTGTTTATTATAGACATTGAACATTCTTTAGTTAAATGATGACGTGATTTACTAGGTGTCCATAACACCAGAGGTTAGGCAGAGGTCACTTAACAGGGAAATTTTAAAAGAACTTGTGAAATCATACGGAGAATCAAGACTAGCGAGGAAACTTCCTGTTTATGATGGCCGTAAGAACATGTACACTGCCGGGGAGTTGCCTTTTACATCAGAAGAATTTATTGTTAAGATCACTGGCTCAGCAAATTTTAGGTTTGTCTCAATGGTCTTACGTTTTAGTTACTATTAAACTGCTTGGATGCCTCATTGAATACTATTGTTTCCTTCTGCAGAAATGACAAGGAATACAAAGTAGTTATTAAACTTGTTGGGCGTCCTGATCTTCATCATTTGCGTCAATTTTTATTGCGGCAGCAGGTGGATGCTCCTCAGGAGGCCATTCATTCCTTAGATGTTGTACTTCGTGAGTCGCCTACTATGATGTAATGTCCCTCGTTTGACCCGCATTTGCTCTCTTAATAACAGTTCTATTTTGTGTATTTAGGTGGCATATATAAATATTGTTCTTGCTATCTTCATTTGCCCTTAGGTACACAACGGTTGGAAGATCTTTCTTTTCACCTGTGTTTGGAGATAGAAGTGATATTGGCGATGGCTTAGAATGTTGGAGAGGCTACTATCAGAGTCTTCGCCCTACACAGATGGGCCTGTCTCTGAACATAGGTATTTTGTATTGCACTATTTTTTTTTTCTTATTTTTCTTTGATTTAACTTATCACTTTCATTTACTGTATTGACGATTTTGTTGTTATTGCTGTGCTTTCCAGATATCTCAGCAACCTCCTTTTATAAACCTGTAAATGTTGTGGAGTTTATAGCTGAAAATCTTCAGCTTAGAGATGTCAGGATGCCTCTATCTGATCAGGACAGAACCAAGGTATCATCTTTTCGACCTGGGTCTTATACGTGATTGTGCTAATTTGTTGTCGTTTTATATATCCTTCTTTTTCTAGTTATGAAGATGCTATGCCCTCAGCGATGAATATAAGTCAGTTGAGATGCACCTCAGAAATTTGTGAGAGAATACAATTTGGTCTAAGTAATTTGTTATAAATAAGAACTCTGTTAAGCTTTGCCTTCATCAAATTCTGTCCTAAGAAATTCCTTCTTCCATCTTATTAAATTCTGTATTGTATTGACATGAACCTTCTTTTTGCCTTCTTCTCATACTCGAAGACAAGGAAACAAGTTTATTTTTGTGCCTCTTTAGATTTTACAAGAGTGCTTTGGTGTCCCATAATAACAAAATGATAACCTGTTTAGGGATGACTTAATATAGTTTCTTATTTGGTTGTTTTATGTTGGACACTTTGTGTAATTTGTATTGCTTCATTTGCTCTTATATAGAAATTTATTATTTAGTAGAGGAGAATTCTAGTATAATTAGTCATAAAAAATAATGTAATATTGTGACAAAACCAAATGTATTTTTTATTAGTACGTCTTGTAGGTTATATCATCCTTGATTAATGCTAGCACTTGTGTTTTGTATGTCATAGCTTGCCTATAACCAAATTGTGAATCTTCCCTTTGCCTCACTCTGGAATATGGATTTAAAGTATAGTTGATGATCCAAAACTTGTTCATAATAGTAAATAGTCAGTGGGCAACCTCATTAATGTCATGAGTTTGAGTTTTAGAAAAAGTTTTGTTTTCACAACTCAATAATGATTGTAGGTTTTCTGATGCTCTGCCATTTGTCATGTTTGTGAAAACGTGAATTCCCCGACGACAACACCCCCCCCCCCTCTCTCTCTCTCTCTCTCTCTCTCTCTCTCTCTCGCTCTCTCTCTTTCTCCTTTCTTGCCTTACTCTAGGATTTAGAATTGAGGTCTAATTGCTTATATGAAACTTTCTAGGAAGTATAATTAATCTTGTGTAGCATCAACAATGTCATAAGTTTACGAGTTTGAAGTTATTATGTGTTCAAAACTTAAATATTTTTTAAAGTTCTTGTGATGCTACTTCATTTTGTCATGCTTGTAAACATGCATAATCAACTTGAAAATTTTGCTGAAGCTTTAAGTATGACTGGTTATTAATTGCTAGGTTAAGAAGCTCTTAAGAGGTATTCAAGTTGAGCCTACTCATACAGAGAATTACAGACGATACAGAATTACAGGGCTCTCAACCTTAGCATTGAGTCAGCTGACGTATTTTCTCATTTTAACTTTTCTTATTGATTCTTGTTGGTTATGCATATGAATCTCTTTCTATATTTTAGGTTTCCGGTTGAGGGAGGAGGGGAGATGTCAGTTGTGCAATACTTTAGAGATAGGTACCAACGTCAGCTGAGGCATACTAATTGGCCATGTTTGCAAGCCGGCACTGATAGCAATCCGAAATACTTACCTATAGAGGTTAGTACATCTTAAATATTTATATTCCTTTTTGTGTTCTATCGTTGTAATTAATATTAGACTACTTATTTTCAGGTTTGTAAAATTGTTGAAGGTCAACGCTTTTCAAAAAAATTGAATGAACGTCAAGTTACCGCAATATTAAGGGCGACGTGTAAACGCCCTCATGAGCGGGAACGTAGCATACTGGAGGTAGGTGTTGTATGTCGACATTTCTTGCTAGTTTAGTTTGATCTGATACCAACCATATCAATCGTAAAGGAAAATCATGTCTTGTTGAAAGGTGACTATAAGTATTGGTTTTTCTGCTGATGAGATGTACACAACATAGTCAATTTTTCATTTTTTTGACTTACTTAATTACTTTTGTTTGAAGATGGTTCGTCGTAATAACTACTCGGAAGATACTTTTGTGAAGCAGTTTGGACTAAATATAGTTGCCCAACCTGTATCTGTTGATGCTCGAGTGTTAGATCCTCCCAAGGTATGCAATGGCATTTTAAGTCGAGGTGGTACGCAATGCAGGTGAACATGAATTTTTGTTATTTTTCAGCTGAAGTACCATGAAACTGGCAATGAAAGGGAATGCGTTCCTGCTTTCGGCCAATGGAACATGATTAATAAGGTGGGTTTTCAATTCTTCTTTGTTAATAGCTTGCAAGTTATCGTTTCTCCTTATTATTATTTTAATTGGTTTTATTGATGTTTCGATATTAGATGAATTGTCATATGAACATTCTAAATCTTACTATTTAAGCACTTCTCGTTGCTTATTTATTCCTTATTGTTCATACATGAACTCGCCTCTTTTCTCAAAAAAAAAAAAAAAAAAAGAAATCCATTTTGCCTCATCACTGAAATATTTACAACTATATGTGATCTTATATTGTATATGACTAACACCTTGGTTAACTATTGCAGAAGATGGTGAATGGTGGTAATCTTCAACGATGGTCTTGCATAAGCTTTAGTCGTCTTCACCAAGGTGTCGTGGAAGCTTTCTGTTATGAACTCAACACGATGTGTAACAGGATTGGAATGGTACAAGCATTATGTTTTTAAGGTTTTCTTTTTTTTTTTTTTTTTTTTTTTTTTTTTCAAATTTTCTGAGATTTTCTTTTTCAATATGTCTTTTGCAGATCGTTAACCCAGATCCATTAGTACCAATTCGACGTGCATCTCCAGACAGGCTGGAGGTTACTTTAAAACAGGTTCACATTCAATCAACTAAAGCTTCAGAAAACGGCCTTCAATTGCTGCTTATTGTTATGCCAGAAATTCGTGGCTCTAAAGGTATGAGTAATTAGGTCTAATTCTTCATGAAAATAGTCACTATTTATATAGTTTGAATCTCTTGTTATTTGGATGTCCAGTTACTTTTCGATGTGTTTATTCTGCAGGGAAGATCAAACGTATATGTGAAACAGATTTGGGTATTGTGACCCAGTGTTGCTTACCGAAACATGTTTCACAATGTAAACCCCAGTATCTTGAAAATGTTTCGCTGAAAATCAATGTTAAGGTTTGTTTCCATACTGCATGTACACAGTTTTAGTAGTATGTACATTTTTGTTTTCAGCTACATATACTTTTGACTTTTAAATTTTATAAATCAGGTTGGTGGTAGAAATACAGTACTGGATGACGCATTAAACCGGCGTATTCCACTAGTTACGGACTTACCTACCATAGTTTTTGGAGCTGATGTTACACACCCTGCGCCTGGAGAAGATTCTTCTGCTTCCATTGCTGCTGTACGTTTTTTTAATCAATCTGTTCGTTTTTACTCCTTTGTGCTCGTTCATTCTTTTGGATAAATTGCAAGTGTTACTTTTGCACGAGAAGGTATTAGCTCAATGGTTACTTTGAATTTTAGGTTGTTGCCTCCATGGATTGGCCCCACGTGACAAAATACAGAGCTCTTGTCTCAGCGCAATCACGTAGAGAAGAAATGATAAAGGATCTTTATACAGTGACTGCCGATCCTGAGAAGGGGCTCATCTCCGGGGGAATGATCAGGTTAGTTATAATCTGTAGGAGAATTTTTTACTGTGACCGGTCCTCAGGAGTTTCCTCAGGACTGGTCAATCTCAACCGTCCCATTTTTCTGTTTCATTTCCTGTAACAATATAATGAAGTTGTCATAAATTCGACTGTTATAAAACTTGAAGATTTTGAATTTATTTATAACTTTGTAGTTCAAAATATTTTAAAAGAAAATTACTGTAAACTTTATTAGTTCATCTATAAAGAGATGGAGGATTGAGCTTAGAGATTGAGGAGCTCCTCAGAAAAATCCTGAGAATCGTCTTTGAGAAAATTTTTTTTGAACAAGTATAAACCAAGCCCCTGTTTTACTGCTTGTCTACAAATGCGTCCATCCTATAAATACAGTATTAGCTTATATAGGGTACACTTACAGTTTTATTTCTCATATCAAAATTCTTAAAAATATTTATACGTGTATGTTTTGGCAGATATTGTATATGCAAAATTAAATCAGTGGCTAATTTGAAACTTCCATTAAGAGGAGGGGCTAATATGTGCTAACAAAAACCGTTTATCTGCTTGGGTATTTGCAATTTATGTATACTTTTGCACCTATCATCTTTTGTCGGTCTTTTTTGTTCCCTGAAAGATTTGTACCTTCCATTCATTTGTCTTACCTGGTATTTGTTCTTATGGTGCTTTCTAGGGAATTATTGTTAGGTTTTTATAGATCAAACAGGACGAAGCCTAATCGCATAATATTCTACAGGTATTAAAACTGTTTTTCACTTTCCATTAAAAGGTTGACGTAGTTTGTTGTCAGAAAAAAGCTTCAACGTGATTTGTCATGCAGGGATGGTGTAAGCGAAGGGCAGTTTAACCAAGTTCTACTGTTGGAAGTGGATGCTATTAGGAAGGTAATTGTTCTGTAGCTACCCCACCCCGGCGAATGTATTGCAAAAGTTTTTTGAAAGTGTTCTCATTATTTGGTTTGTTTGCTTTTGAATAGTCTTCCTTCCTGTTTAGGCTTGTACATCGCTAGAAGAAGGATACCTCCCGCCTGTAACATTCGTCGTTGTGCAAAAGAGGCACCATACAAGATTGTTTCCCATGCCTGGAAGTCGTGATGTTGATAGAAGTGGCAATATTCTTCCTGGTAATTATTCGGATTTTTGCTCGCATTTGTGTTTTGGAGATTTATATTGTCATTCCTTTTTGTAATTGCAGGGACGGTAGTGGATACAAAGATTTGCCATCCAGCTGAGTTTGATTTCTATTTGAACAGTCATGCAGGGATCCAGGTTTTTTTTTTTTTAAAAAGTTTTTTTTTTTTTTTTTTTTTTTTTTTTTTTTTTTAAACCTTTAAAGGTCCCGAAATCCGGGTGGAAGGTAAAGGTTAACCCTTCCAGATTTTATTAAAAAATTTTAAATACAAAGAGCAGTTTCAGAAAAGTTATCAACGAAACCGGTCCCATTGAGAAAACGGCTAAATCGATAACTAGCCTGAGAACTGAAACTAAAAAAAAAACTCATAACCTCGTGGAAGGAGGTAAAAGTTGTTAATAAGCAATATATATATATATATATATATATATATATATATATTATAATATATATATATATATATATATATAAGTTGTTAATAAGCATATATTATAATATATATATATATATGTAAAATCTTTTACAGTTATAATTCTATTAGTTGTTTAAACATAACTGGATTTTAAATAAAAGTTTACAACGGATATAACATATCTAGGACAAAACACAAGACCTTATGATAAATTATTTAAAATTTTTTTAAATATGTTGTGACCATCCATTTGAAGATTGAAAAGTAGAAGTCATGTAACATATCCGAGTCAAAATACATGTTACAAAAAGAAAGATGGGCATGTAAACTTTCGATGTTTGATCAAAATATATGTTTTATAATAGACAAAAGTTTTGACGTAATTTTGATGTTTTAATTACATACCTTGTAAAGCTGATAATTTTGTATCTTCAATGTTGTACATTTCATATCTTATATCATAATGTCAAAACACCTTTGATTCATTATTTATTTATTTATTTTACACTAGATTACTTTCCAAGGGTTTGAATCTTGTTTTTCTATATATATATTCATATCTTATATCATAATGACAAAACAACTTTGATTCATTATTTATTTATTTATTTTACCCTAGATTACTTCCAAGGGTTTGAATCTCGTTTATATATATATATATATATATATATATATATATCTTCTAATAAGTTTCTTGAATCAGGGTACCAGTAGACCCACACATTACCATGTCCTATGGGACGAGAACCATTTCACAGCTGATCAGCTTCAGACCCTTACAAATAAGCTCTGCTACACGTACGTATAAGCAATCATTTTAGCATTCTCGTAATAATAAACTTCTTAGTTTCTTGCTTTTATTTATTTATTTTATTTTTTATTTTTTGCCTTTTGCAGATATGCACGCTGCACCAGAGCGGTCTCTGTGGGTAGGTGTCTTTCGTAATTTTCTTCTGAATTGGTTTATGTTTTTAGTCTTACACCTCTTTCTTGTCTACGACAGTTCCTGCATATTATGCACATTTGGCTGCATTTAGGGCGCGAGACTATATTGAAGGGGATTCAGAAAGTGGATCAACATCGGCTAGTGTTACTCGAGGAAGGGCAGACGTGGCGGTCAAACCTCTTCCTAAGATCAAAGATAATGTGAAAGATGTGATGTTCTTCTGTTGAATATGTTTTTTTGGTGGCTTGCTGGTTGGAATATGTTTGATGTTTTTGTAAAGGGTGGTTTGAGGAAGTAAGCGATCAACTTTTTGTTAGATGTCCGTGAGACCTCGGATTCCGTGTTTTGTTTGGTCCAGTTACAGTTTGGTGATTTTGATTGTCCAAGTGGTCATGCTAGAAAGTCATTTGATTGTGCAGAATGTGCGTGTATTTTGAATTTGTCTCTTTCAATTTGTGTGATCTATTCTGACCCTTTGAAACATTTACATTTAGAGAAGGCTTTGTAGTGCTCTGCTGAGTGTTTTATCCTCATAATAGTATGGTATCGTGGGGAATGCACTTTTGATACAATATTGTTAGGTTCTGATCCAGCTTATCTCACCTAATTAATGAGCAAAGTTATAAATTGGCTTGATAGAGAGAAACCAAACGCACAAACACACAAGAATTTTTGGTGCCACGGTCGCCGGTTGTGGCAATGAAAACAAATCTAATAGGGTTCGTGAATTGAACAACCAGCTTTGTCCTCCGCTCGTTGGATGTAATTCTGCTCTTGAGCAGTTGCCGATATTATGGGTGCTAACTTATTCTCTGAAAATTCTCCACATTTAGCATACTTGATTTCATCTCAGAGCCACAATCAAGTTCGATTTGGGTCTTGATCCTAATTAGAAAAGTTTGCGCTCCATCTGATTAACACATGGCTGTCTGGATTTATGCTATATATATGTCGACTATATAACACACTCCAAAAACAAAAACAAAAAAAAGGAAAGAAAACACAGATATTGTCACACCTAACCAGAAACTACGCAAATTCAACAGATTTTAAGGGCTTGGGTTGAACGAGGTAGCTGTCTCATCATTCCATCCTTTTCTAAAGGAAGTACTTGTGTCTGAGGTTTATGGGTTTCTAACTTGTTATTTCAAAAGATAAATTAATTAAAAAAAGCAAGTACGTGTAATAATTTTCTGAAACCTACTTAGGTTTAAAGTTCAAGGTCTAATTTAGGGGATGTTTACTTCGCGCGGAACTGATGGATCTCGTGGAACTCGAAACTCAGAACACAGTTTCGCTGTTTACTTCGCCGAGGGAACTCGCGGAACTCAATTCTGAGTTCCGCGAGTATATAATAAATTGAGTTCAAGTGGGCGAACTCGTTTTGTCTTTCGTGCGTGAGTTCTGTTGTGTTCTCGCGATTTCTTCTCCTTCCTCTGGCGACCACTGTAGTCAATGGTTGAAATATTTGTACAATTGTAATAATTTTTTTTTTATGAATACATGTATATGTAATAATAAATCTTTTGTAAATTTTTATTCAATACAAAGTCTTTATATTCAATACTTATTATGTTTAATTTTTAGAACTTATCTCTTATAATTTTTAGTATTTAAGAATATAAAATTTATTTGATATATATTTAATACATATAAAATAAAAAAAATATATAATATAACATATCCTGTGTAATATAATATATATGTTATAATATATAAATTTAAGATATTAAATAAGAAATACATATAAAAGATAGGATATAATATATAATTTAATATAAATATTTAAATATAAATTTAAAATAAATATAATCTATTTTTTATGTCTCAGTTTACTTCCAATTTCAAATAAAAAGAAATTATCTTTCAGCCCTCACTTCCAACCCCAAGTAAACAAAGAAACTATATTCCAACCTCTACTTCACAATCTCAAGTAAACAGAGAAACTCAAAACACCACTTCTTACCCACTTCTCAGTTCTCACAGTTCACCCACTTCTCACTTCTCACTTCTCAGACTTCCGCGTGAATTAAACAGCCCCTTAGTGAAAAGATAATCTCATATCAGTCCTCTTTTTAAAGTTAGGTCGAATCAGTTCCTGAAAACGTATTTTTAGGGGTTAAGTTTTTACGAAATCAGTCCCCTAAAAATAAATTTTCAGGAACTAATTCGGTCGAAATGAAAATAGGGAGGCTGACATGAGAAAACCCTTTTAGCAAACTGCAGCACCAGGATCAATGGACTCACCAGTGACGCGGCTCCACAGGTGTCTTTTTTACTGTATAGGTCTAGTAGGGATCTACGTTCTCTTTCTACTGTATCTTGGGTCATATCTGTAAATTTTTTTGGTATCGTAACGATGGATGGCTATTGTAATTCTGAGGAGCTGTCTTTTTCATTTGTAGATGTCTGTTACATTTTGTCTGCTAGGATATATTAATATATTTTCACATGTAATTTGACGTCTATGTCAATGATGGTTGATGTAGCGTTGTTTTAATACCTACAATATCTTTATTTTAAATAAAATCAACAAACTGCACCTACTTTTCATACATGGCAGTGGCATGCCTGCAATGCCTGGCGTCAAGATGGGTTTGGTGATTGGTTCGATACATGAAAGAGTGAATCAGGTGAATTCACTGGGTCAGAAATAAAATGTCGTAAACTTGTAAGCCAAACAATTTTGATCCCATACGTACAAGCATACGGTAAAAACAATTTATGATTACCATTTGAAAAAAATATTAATATTAAAATTATACATAAATCTGCAAGCCAAACAATTTTGATCCCATACACACAAGCATACGGTAAAAAAAAAGATTTATGATTACCTTTTGAAAAAATATTTAACATTAAAATTATAAATTTTTGATAAAATTTATAATTTTAATGTTAAATTTTTTTGCAAATAATATTTCTAATTAGTTATTTTAAGACTTGAAAATTTAACGGGTTTAAAAGCGGATTTTAAAACTATTTTAATTCAAATCCGTTAACTTTTGAAGCCCCAAAATACATTTTTAAGTATTATTTGAAAAAACTTTCAATATTAAAATTGTAAATTTTATCAAAATTTATAACTTTTATTTTTTTAATCAGAATATTGGAGAAAAAAGTTTCAAATTTGAATAGAATAGTAAAATTGTTATGTCTCCTAGAAGCAGGATATAAGATGATTATTATAGAACTAGTTAGATTACTGGATCAATTACTCATTATCCACATACAATTGCCAAAATATCATAACCATGTCAGAGTAGTTTGAATCTTTGTTATTGGATTCTTCTAATAAACCCAATGAATCTCTTTTAGAGTTGCGATTTTGACACTCCCTAGTTTGAAGTGCACTTAGAGCTCGTGTTGGGAAGGAAAAAATTCTATAATATCAGTATATATTCCTCGTGTTTAAATAAAAAAAATAAATTATGATCATTTTTTGAAAAATCTTTCTAAATAAAACTTATATTTTGATGAGATCTACAATTTTAATGTTCAAAATTTTTCCAAAAAAAATACTTTTAAATAGGTATTTTAGGACTCCAAATTTTAACTGGTTCAATAGATTTTAAAATAATTTTTAAACCCGCTTCAAACCCGTTAAACTTTAGAACCCCAAAATATATTTTCAGAAATATTTTTTGAAAAAATTTTGAAAAAAAAATTGTAGATCTCGTCAAAATATACAATTTTGATGTTGAAATTTTTTTTTTTTAAAAAAAAAACTTATAAATATATTTTTATATGGAGTGACGTGATATAACCGTTACATCTAAAAATCTCTCTTGGGAAGGAGAGGAGCGATTAGATCGCCAACTATGTTTGTTCTGAGAGATCTTTTTAGAAATTTTAGATATAAAACTGACTGAGCACACCTAAATTATTTTTTTATATTTAATTTTAAGTACTTATACAAGTATATAGACAGCATGATAGCATTATGATAGGGGTCACACCCATCAAATTATCTTTTTTTTTTTTTCTAATATAAAAATTGAAGGCAGCATGTAAAAGCAGCACAACAACACATCTTTCTTTTCTTAATTTCAACATTCCTATTTTAGGAGGCGCGCTTAATACTTAACACACTTTTCATCTTCTACAATCGGTGGAGTTCTTCATATTATGTCATCATAAACGACATAAATTCTAAACTTTGATGCTTAATTTTACAACTTCGAATTTGATGCAAGAATCCGCCAATGTATAGACATAGCGATATTTTTATCCAATTTCTAAGTGTCCTAACCACCGACCAATAAGTACCCTAATTACGAACCGATTGGTTATAAATATGATATAACGGTAATGATATCTCAGTGAAAAGTCCCGTCATGGTGGAATTTGTATAAAGTAAGATGGTGCAACCATGCTATAGAGGAGCTTGTTTTGGTATGCTCTCGCATGAGAAAGCAAATTTCAAGCTACATGAGTACAAAGTTCACAAAATATCAATCAATGATGCTCAAAATAAGTACAAATCACATATACAAATACGTAAACTACTGTGTTATTAACATGAATTCTATGTCGTCACTTTACAAAATCGATAGATAAGCTCTCGGCTAATTCTAGAAAGTTAAGATTCTATCGGATGGTTTCTTATAAACTCTTCTTAGGGTATTTATTTTTCTTTTCCACTCGTTTTGTAAAGAAAGCATTTGTTAGTGAATTGCTATTTCTAGGAGAATAGTTGGAACTTATTGCTTTTATAGTTGGAACTTATTGCTTTTAGTGAACTGCTATTTATTACCGATTCGTACAAAAAATTGCAATGAGCCCATTACTTCGATCCGAGCCGATAAAAAGATGGTTAGTCATTCGTCCGAAATTTAGCCCCTATTATCAGGTCTTTGAATTGATTAAAACTTTATAAATCCAGAGAGTTGGAATCAAATTCTAAAGAAATATCAAAAGCACTGCTGAAAGTTAGAAGGTCTGTATTACCTGTCGAACCTTCGCTACGAGGGGCGCTTTGGCTCGGCTTTTCTGGATTAGATGCAGGGTCTTCTGGACACCGACGGACTCAACCATTTTGAAATCTAGGCTGCAACTTGTGGGGTTATCGACTCCGCCGCTACCATATTGTCCAAATCACCTACTGGATCTATTGCAGGGAGATTTAGAACACATAAGAATATGTGACATTAAATAAGTGTTTCTCTTGGTTTATTGGATTTGCTAAAAACGGGGTTAGAACTCTTTTTCTCACAAAGTAGGATTAGAACTTTAAATTTTTATAAAGTAGTAAGGTGGGTTAATTCTTAATTTGGCATATGGATATGCAGCATAACAACTAGGCCCAAACCAACAAGGCCCACCAACAGCGCTGGACTTAACTCGAATAAACTATCGAGACCCAAATAGTCCAGTCAGGCCCAATTGAAGCCGCCTAGAATACGTTCTTGAAGTTTTTAAGGGTAGTGATATTTGGAGTTCATAGCCATGAAGCGAAAATGTTGAGCTCGCCGACTGGCTGCGGCGGTCTCTTGATACTTAGAAACTGCTTTGCAAACAGATCTTATAGCAGGTTATCCATCGAGTTGAGTGGCAGCGTACAATACGTATTAGTAACACCATGTTTAAAAAAATACTGAGCATTTTTTTAATGTGTATATGGTTAGTGCTTGTTATGGAAATGTTCAGTTTCATTTTCTGTTATTACAAACTTTTATGCTCGTATGCACGTGCATCTTCATTTTTGTTTCAGCAAGTCAAGAGTCATACGATATTAACCTCCTCCAGAGCATGGCTACCCATATCTTACCCCTCCCAAGCCGAATTTATCTCTGGAATATTATTGGTGTTGTTATTGTTGTTGAAGGGCTTGTTGGACCTAATTGAGGCCCAACCAACCTACCATAAGTTTGCCACAGACTCAGACTGCTGCATTAGTATATTAACTCACCCGAAATGTTTCTCACCGCAATTTGTCTTAATAAAAGAAAAAAAAATTCAAACTGATCTTGATTCTTACTCCAATTAAGTTCTTAAGTAAAAGAAGCTACCCATACTTCCATCAACTACCAACTAAAAGAAATGCAACAACCATCAAGCCCAAAGTTTTGGTTAAGTATTTTCCAAATACCACAAGTGCACCTTCCTACCAATCTAAGTTATAAATCTACTTCTCAATCCTCTTGTGCCAGCCTTGATTCTTGTTTCTTAGAAGAAATCAAGTTTTCTCTGCAGAGACATTGGACTTTGCCTAAAACTCTTGGATAGCAACAACTTACCAATCATAGTTTCCCTCAATCATGTAGGCCAAAAACTTAAAAAGTTTCATCTTCTTTGATCTTTTACTATTTAGGTCTATACAAAAAACTTGTACCGTCGACTTTTATATGCCTCATCGACGATGTTGGTGGGAGTTGTAAACAAAGGGAAAAGCGAGGAGAAAGTCTTAGCATAATATTGTACTTGATTGCATATATATATATATATATATATATATATATATATATATATATATACAATGTCCTTATACATTATGTAATACTTCCGTATACAAAAGACGCTGTAATTTATTGTTATCGATAATTAATTACTAAAATAAAAGAGAGAAGGCACAGGAAATTCCAATTTTTAAAATTATGTCCAAATTTGTAATTGTCTAGCTGTTTTGGTTATATATACATACTTGTTCAAATCAACACTCATTAACAAATGAAGTTCTCCCTCCATTTACTTCTCCTTTTCTTTGCTAATTTAGGATGTTGCAAACTTTCTGCTGCTCTCTGGCCGCAAAAGCTTGGACTTTTAAGCAAGCATTTGCCGTCGAAAGTCTCAGTTAATGATGGTTTTAATATACGAAATTACACGCAGACACTGGATCATTTTAGCTATAGGCCAGAGAGCTATGCAACTTTCCAGCAAAGATATGCCATCAATTTCATGTACTGGGGCGGTGCCAAGAATAATTCGCCAATCTTCGTCTATACCGGAGATGAAGGTTCGCTCGAGGTCGATCTTGCTGCGGGCTTTGTTGTGGAGGCTGCAGCTCGATTCAGTGCTTTGGTGGTCTTTATTGAGGTGAACTGATGACTAAATGTTATTACTTTGCATACACTGCATTGCATTTTCTTTACATATTATGACCTATGAATATGAAGAATTTTTTCTCGTCATTTGATATTAATGAATAAACATATATTTGAAAGAAAAAGGATTTAGAACTATGAATGAAAGAACAAGAAATTAATTTTTTTTAAAAAAAAAGAATAATGCATATTAAAAAATGTTGTCAGTGATTTTACCAGTAACTCACACATACAATTATTTTTCTACTTGTTTTTTAGCACCGGTATTACGGAAAGTCCTTCCCATTTAAAGTGACTGATGATGCGCCGTATCGAAACTCAAGCACTCTTGGTTACTTTACTTCATCACAAGCTCTTGCTGACTACGCGGAGTTGATTATATTACTGAAGAAGGACTTGTCTGCTGAGAACTGTCCGGTTATAGCCATGGGTGGATCTTATGGTGGAAGTAAGTACTCGAATCTGATTTAACATCGGTTCTTCATCTCGGCAGATTATGACGCTCCCGTCATTGCCTTAGCTAAGCAAATGCAAAATTTAGCTTCTGCGAGTAAGTCTGTGGAAGGTTTAACCATAGTTTTCGGTGCCGGTCGGCTCAGCTCGTGCCGGACGGCATGTGCCTGTTCCGGCAGTTGTTAGCACGGCATGAACCGGCACGACACGTGTCAAAAAATCTTATATTTAAATTTTTAAATTTAATTTTTTTATTTTTATTTTTATTTCTAAAAAATAACAAATAAATATATATCGGTAGATGTGGCAAACGGGTCGGGTCGACCCGACCCGCCCGCGGGTCAACGGGTAATGGGTCATACGGGTGCGGGTCGACGGGTACATTATATTTGCCGGGTTACAATTTTGGTACCCGTACCTGCCCGCGGGTTTGCGGGCGGATCCGCAGGTACCCGGATTAAAAATTTTTAATATTTAAAAACCGTAATTTTTGAAAAAAAAAATATTTATAAATATTTTTTGAAAAAACTTTCAATATGAAAGTTATAGATCTCATTAAGATCTATAATTTTTATATTGAAAGTTTTTTCAAAAAATATTTCTAAATATTTTTTTGTTCCAAGTGTTAAATATGAAATTTCGAGTTTGAAATGTATGTATTTCACGTTTCGCCATAAAAATACCTATTAGATATATTTTTTAGAAAACTTTTTAACATATAATTTATAAATATCATCAAGATCTACAACTTTTATGTTAAAATTTTTTCCAAAAAATATTTCTAACTAAATGTTTTTAGGTTCCAAAAATTAAATCTGAAATTCGAGTTTAAAATTGTACGCGTTTTATGTTTTACCCATAAAAAGACCTAATTAAAAATATTTTTTAAAAAAAATTCAACATAAAAGTTATAGATCCCAATGATATCTATAAATTTTATGTTGAATTTTTTTTCAAAAAATGCTTCTAATTATGTGTTTTTAGGATAAAACTTGAAATTAAAAAAATATATATATATAGTTAATGCGGGTGCCCGCGGGCACCCGCCCGTTTGACCCGCAAGTTGCGGGTACGGGCGGGTGATACTCGTATTCAATATTTTTAACTAAAATTTTTACTTGTACCCGCCCGTTTGGACGGGTACCCACCGACCCGCGGGTACCGGGTGTAATTTTGCCACCTCTATATATCGGCACGGTCGGCACGGCACCATCGGCACGGTCGGCACAGAAAACCTTGGGTTTAACTGCTCTTTCATATGTACTTTCAGTGTTGGCGTCCTGGTTTAGAATGAAGTACCCGCACATTGTGATTGGAGCTCTAGCGTCGTCTGCACCGATTCTCTATTTCGATGATATTACTCCACAAGATGGATATTTCAGCGTCGTCACTAGAGACTACAGAGTAAGTTTTTCACCGATACGCTTCTTACATTTTGTTCCTCCACAACCAAAAATATTTTTTACTTTCAGTGTAAGTACTTTGTTAAAACTTATTATTACAGGAAGCCAGTGAAAATTGTTACCAGACTATCAAAAGATCATGGGCTGAAATCGATAAGATAGCTTCACTGCCTAATGGCTTAAATATTCTAAGGCTAAGATTTATGACTTGCAGGTAACTCGGAATTTTTTTTATTCGAAAATATGCATTAAACTAATACAAGACTAACCAAACAATTTCTTTTTTTTTCCTCTAAATTATCCAAACATGTAAGGACCTTGGACAATCCTGACCAGCTGAAAGATGCATTGGTCTCAATTTTCTCGCATTTTGCTCAGTATAATCGTCCGCCTCAGTATCCAGTTCGTATGATTTGCAAAGCCATCGACGGAGCAATGCAAGGAGTTGATGCTATTGGAAGGATAATCGAAGGCATCACCACTGTAAATATTGGCTGCATTGACACAGAAGGGCCCGGTGAATACGCAAAATCGTTTGGGTGGTTATGGCAGGTATATGAACTGATAATAGTAAGCATGTTTAGTTAATCTTGAAAATAATGTTTTATGTGCCGAGTTGAGCCGAGTTTCAGTAAACTCAGATCCCGGTACGTGCCGACCGTACCGATGGTGCCGTGCCGACATATATTTATTTGTTATTTTTTAAAAAATAAAAAAATAATTTAAAAATTCAAATATAAGATTTTTTTACGCGTATCGTGCCGGTTTGTACCGTGTCGACAACTGCCGGAACAGGCACGTGCCACCCAGCACGGGCTGTGCCGATCGGCACCTAAAACCATGCTTGTAAATGAATAATTCAATACTGACAAACTTTTTCTTGTTATGCAATTTCTAGGAATGCTCTGAAATGGTTATGCCGTTGGGTAGGCGACGCAATGATACGATGTTTCCGATTAAGCCCTTTGACATCAATAACTTCACAAGGGACTGTCAGAGTTATTATGGTGTCACCCCAAGACCCCACTGGATAACCACCGAGTTTGGCGGACATGTGAGGTTTTTTTTTTTTTTTTCAACATACATGTCGCCTTTTTTGTGAAACATAAACATCGCAATTTTGTGAAACATTCGAGTTGGTTCTGATGATATTCAAAGGAATATTTAAAGTTATATGAAAGTAAAGTATGATTTTGATGACTATTAATCATTGATCATAGCTTCTTTTTATACGTCTACTCAAATAAATTGTATGGACTTTCTTTAAACTTGAGCTTGCAGTCATAATCTTTTGCCTATTGAGAATAAAACTGCTAATTTGATTCATAATTGTCGTGGATTTATTGACAATCTTCAAAGTTGCTAAATTACTTATCTTCCAATCAATTCATGTTTTTTTCTTTTCCATTTTAGAATAACTTTTGGAAGCTTAATTTTCAACTGAAACATTGCAGAATATCAAAACCGTGCTTGAAAAATTCGCAAGCAACATAATCTTCTCAAATGGTTTACAAGATCCCTACAGCAGTGCAGGGTAAGAGAAAAAAAAAAAAATGGAACCTTTAAACTTCTCTTTCTGACTTCCATAATTTTCATTGCTTTGACTTTGATTAGGGTTCTATATAACATTTCTGATAGCATTGTAGCGTTAACTGCAGCTAAAGGTCAGTATCTCTTTTTTTTTTTTTTTTTAAATTTAGATTTAATTTCATTTTATTTAGGTCGGCTAACTACATGAAATCTTTTCATAGGTTCGCATTGCAATGACATATTACCTTCAAGTCCATCAGATCCTGAATGGCTGGTAGCACAGAGAAATGCAGAGATTCTGATCATTGCTGGCTGGCTAGCAGAATATTATGCTAAAAGTTGAAATTATACCTGATATTTTCTCTCAAAAAAGAAAATTTTAATATCTTACCATATCTTCCAACCACTTCGTACCTCAAGTGGTTTGGCATCGTGGCGTAGAGATCTCGGGTTCGATGCTGGCGTACCTGATTTGTTAGCCGGTTAGACTTCTGCTATAAACTCCTAACAATAATACTTGTGCACCACAATAGCCAACATACTTGCCACCAATTAGTAAAACAATTATTTTTAATTTATAGACCCTTACTATAAAAGGTCATATCTTAGTATTTGAGTTATTTTTTATTATTTTGGTGATTTTTTTAATAATTTGGTTGAGAATACTAGTATTGCTCAACTCTTTGTCCTTCGCCCCAAAGAGTGAATCTCCTTTCTTCTTCTTCTTCTTTTTTTTTTTTTTGTATTGTATTGTATTTTCATACTCAGCATTGGAAGAAAGCAAGGGAGATGAGAGGCAACGTGAATCTCAGTTTTAGCATAATAAGCATCGCCTGTATGAAACATTTGCTTGTTTTAAGAATAGAACAAGAGATTCATAAGGATGATAGTGAATAAATTATTTTGATTTGTACAGAAGCTATCTCTCCCAATCTTTTTTGATAATTGTATATCAGCCAACGCTTTTACACTATTTATAAATAAGTTCTGTCTATTTTAATTTATAGTCCTAACTGTTATCCTATTAAGGACTAGAATGCAACGGTAGCGGCTGATTTATATTATTATATACATCAGTTCCAATAAAGGTTGATACATATAAACCCTATCATTTTTTTAAAAAAGGTATGATGAGGTGTAATTGAGAGAAGTAACACAGAAAAGTTAATGTTCAGTGTCCACTAAAAGAACACTGGAATACCACCCCCATCACCATTGCCTGCAAAGCTCAATATGAACAACCTGCGAATGCCTGCAGAGGCAGAGACGGGCATTGCAAAAGCCTGCGATCTGGCTCCACCTTGGCGAGGCCACGACCTTGTCTGCCTTCGCATTCCTCTTAGTCTTATACTTTTTTCTTCTCATTCCGGTCAAACGGGACCAAGCCCGTTGGCTCGGAGTCCGATCGCGGTTGGGCGATATATATAGTCATGCATATGCAAAGCAAATTAAGAGATGATACACAAAAGAAATAGGCGATAACAAACTAAAACACAACAAAAGACACAAAACAAAAAAGTCCATTATACATTACAGCAATCTTCACCGATCTGCATGATCCGTGGACTGATTGGATGTTTACGAACATTCATAACAGGTTAAGATCGGGATGGTGCATGTTTATTGCGGCAGTTTGTGGGAAATTTGGAAAGAAAGAAATGTTCGAATCTTCGAAAGCAAGAGAAGGGAATACCTTTTTATGGTAAACAATATTCGCAGAACATTCATCGACTGGACTGAATTGACTTTAACAAAGCATAAAGATAGTGCCGCGCAAATGCTCTCCCTTTTATTTGGTTTGTAATTTTTTTTTAAATTTTTATTCTTTTCTCTAATTCTTGTACTATTTGCTTCTTCATTTTTTCTATGAATGAAGCACTGTGGTGAGACTAACATGGTCCACCTCAGTTTTTCTCAAAAAAGAAAAAAAAGTCCATTATATATATATATATATATATATAATATATATATAATATATATATATATATATAATATGGGTTTTTCTCAAAAGAGTTATGCAGCTTATGCTTTGCAGAACTTTCTTTAACTCCTGCGTTTCCCAAAACTTGTAAAATCAAATACTAAACACAATCACTAAAGATTGCTTATATTCAAGACACTTATTTAAAAATATTTTTTGAAAAAAAATTAAATACAAAAATGAAAAATAAATATATATAAATATATATATATATATATATATATATATATATATATATATATATGTTTGATTTAATAATTATTCAAAAATTGGTATTTATTCGAATGGGCTGTTAAAGGCTAGATATTTAATTATCCCTACTTAATGTCTCAATCTTCTTTTATTTTTCTTTCTTTTTTTAGAGAAAACTTCTTTCACTTTTCTTGACAACTAAAAGCAAGAAAGTACCGATACGGATACACGTATGGAGACACGACATGAACACGGAATAGGATAATTTTTTAAAAATGTAAGCTACGGGTATAATTTAGACACAACAATAAAAATATAAATAATTAAAAAATAATTTATATTAAGTATTTGAACAGCTACAAGATACAATATCATAAAAAAAACAGAACCATTCATAATATAATATTTTACGTCATTTAGATAAATTTAAATAGCAAGAGTTTATTTTCATATAAAAAAAAAGAAAAATATAATTCTGATTACATAACTATATAATACTACTTATTACTATATATTGCTAGTACTATATAGTATTTTATTTTTCTAAAAAAATAATGAAAATATTAAAAAAAAAAAAATCTAGACACGCGTGTTAAGACATTTCTGTCTCGCATATCCGAATTTTTTTTATTAATTTCGAACATTTCTCTGGCGTGTCCAACACGTGTCCGGCCGCGTCCGCGGCATGTTTATGTCAGACACTAAACAAACACTATACGGAAGAAAATTTCGACATGTACATGCTTCCTACACAAGAGTAAAGCAGCAACGAATCCAGGAAAAGGAATCTTGCATTCTTATGACTAAAAAAGCTATAGATACTAGCTACTGTAATTCTATTTCCATGTTAGCAAGCACATCCAGCATTATATTAGCAACAGTACTTATGCAGTCATAAAAGAAAATCCAAACGAAGTACAAATTGATCTGTGAAGTCTAAATCACCTACAGGTTCATAAAGACATCGAACATCTAAACATTTGTCCAAAATCAACCCAAATTATCACTCATTTTCCGGAGTTCTATAGCAGGTCTCGACGTTATATTCCTAAGTAAACTAGTGAAATTCTCAGATAAAGGGAAGACTGCATTATAGACGAAAAACAAACGAAAAAAAGGCTAAAAGGGAATTGGATGCCTATATATATATGTTCTAAAAGGTAGTCTTCAAATGGTAATCCAAGAATTATGAATGTGACTTTTTGTTAATTGACTGCAACCTCGGATGATAAAAGATTAAGCTTCAGATTCTCTTGACCACCAACTTTAGGTTTAGAAAGTTTGAGCACTTGAACTGCTTCTTCGACTTTAGCAGCTAGTGAATCTGGAGACTCCAAAAGCAGTAACAATTCCGAGTTATCCATCTCCAACAACATGCCAGTAATCTTAGCAGCAAGATCAAACTGCAGAGTCGAAAAGGCTTTTTCTTTTGAGAAACAGACAAAAATGCATTTTGCCAAATGAAAAAGTAATCAGAAGAGGAATATTGGGGATAATATTATTCGCAGAATTACCTTTTGTTTCTGCACAAGGGGGAAGAGTTGTTCGCCAAGAATCTGTTTTTGCTGTTGTGGTGAAGCAGAAGCCAACTTACTACTAAGCATGTCAGTCCCTTGAGAGCTGGAGGGCAGGATTACTGAACCGTTATTCATCTCACGTTGGTGGCCATTTGCTACATACCTGTTGTGGCCAGACCTCTGCCAAAAGAAATTAGACTGATGAATTAATTATTTTCCCCAAAGTCACTAACATCTGCAGAAAAATTAAAATCATATATATACACACAGACATACATAGATACATACATGTACTATTTTTTCCCCAAAATCCGTACTCTTTTTTTTTTTTTTTAGGTTGGGGGGGGGGGGAGGTTGTGGTGAGTGTGTGTACTAACAGTAAATTATTTTAATCACTCAAGCAAGAGGGGGTTAAGAACTTAGAAACCCATATTAGGAATGAACTATGGAAAGAACATTAGCAGATAATGAAGGCCTTATAGAACATCAAGAAACCATATTAGGAATGAACTTGAAGGGGTACGACTAGACAAAACAAACTAGAACTTAGTAACCCACACATGGCCCTAACCCATAAATAGGTGGTGAAGTAGATAGATTGGTGGAGGAGACTGCTTTCAGCTCCATTTTGAAAATAAAATGTACTATTCTAGTTGCATATATATCTAACAGCTACTTAAAGAATTTGTCATCCAATTTAAATAAAAGATGACGACTTCAATTCATAAGGCTTGGTGGGAAGGAACTATGATGAAACTCATAGCTGCTTTGGTTTCTACTTAGGCCAGGCCAAGAGCATTAAGCAATTACATGGAATTATCAAAATCTCAACTCCAAATTTTGGTCAAATTTTATACAAAGAACCACCTGATGGTTAGAACTTTGAAGCTCACTTCAAGCTATACAAACTAAAGTTACTATCGATTATGGTATTAACAACCAAAAATACCTATAAACAGCCAGCAAAAGATGACCGAAATATAAACAGGTAGCAAAAGATGTCTACTAGACATGACTAGTTACGGGTCCGCATGCCCGCAGACCTTTTTTTTTAAATTTTTTTTTTTTTTATTAATTTGTATTAAAATTTTAACTAATAAAATGTGAGTTATATTTTTTATTTTTAATCCTAATAGAATTATAAATATAATAATTAATAACCAAACGAATCGGCACGGTTGGCATAGTCGGCATGTCTTTTCAAACGAAACTCGGCTCGGCACGGCATGGAAAACCTTGATTCTACATTACATAAAGATGATTGCATCAGCTTTGGTTGTCCCCAATTTTACACAAAACTTTGGTGGAAATGTTGCCTAAGAGTCTACAACAACAGCCATTCTGTAAATAAAAAAAAGGCAACCTAATACTCCATAGCACATTTTTTTCATTATTTCAATGGAAATAAAAGCTGCAGTAAAAAGTCCTTAGTCTAGCTCATATTGTCTGTACAGGTGACAAGGTCATATGGTGCCATAAAACTTACAAACATAAAGCTAATGTCGACTAACCATCAAATGGTCAGACATAGTGGGACGATATCCTAACTGAAGAAACAGAAAGTATACCTGCTGACTGCTGGTATCTTTCAGTGAATTCAAAGAATAATTTGATTGCTGCCAGCTTGCAGCATATTGCATGGAGTGGCCAGACTGAGCAAGCATATGCCCATTCATCCAATTTCTGTTCTGCCTCTGATGCCGGGGCATTGGCACCTGCAGATCAATAATATATTTAGATTTATTGCTGCAAGCATTTTCTTAGAAACCACTGCATCTATTAAAGTTTAAAAAACACATTTTGTGATTCAACTAAAAAGAAAAATCTAATGGTCAAATAACACATGGGCAAAGACTAACCACATGTAGGTGCATTGGAACTGCATATAAAGAGTTAAATCTGATCAATTACAAAACAAAATTCAATATTAGAATGAAACTTGGGGAACAACTGACCACAGGAAGGTGCATTGGCTGGACGGCATGCCTCGATTGAGAAATGAATCCACCAGGCCTCCATCCCTGTCCGAGTCCCAGAGGTTGATACAAAAGACCCTGTCTTGGAGGAACTTGAGAGACAACACCTTGAGCAGCATAGTACATAGGGGAATATCCACCTTGGGCAACAGGTGTAGGTGATCCTGGAAATCCAGACAATCGCTGAGTATACTGATGTTGCAAGTGTGCTCGCCTATCTTCCTTCTTTTGTGCGAATGCGACATACAAAGGTTTCCCGTGGAACATGTAACCTGCATGAACTCCAATGAATCACATCTATTTTAAGATATATACAACTACAACCTGACAGCAAAAAGAATGATCTACCATGGAATGTTAGCACGGCTTGATTGGCTTCTTCTGGAGAGCTAAAGCATACAAATGCAAATCCTTTACTTCTGCCTTTCTCATCGAGCATGACTTTTGCAGAGGTTATAGTGCCACACTTACTAAAATGTTCACGTAGAGTTTCATCATCTACATCATCCTCAATGTTCTTAACATATACATTAGAAGCCTGTATGTAGACAAATGTCTATCGAAGTAAAACAGAACTGATGAAGAAAAGAAGTTTGAGTTCATAGTAATATTGAAAAAATATAAAAGATGTACCATAGACTTCATGATTTGCTCATTCCGCTTCTCCTCATACAAACGCTTCAAATATTGCTGTCTTTCTGCCCTCTTTTGCGCTCTGGCAACATAAAGTGTCTTCGTTCCTGAACAGCATAGTTTGAAGAGAGAAAATACGTAAGTCCTTAAAGACTCAACAAACTTCCTCTAGTTAGACAGAGCAAATGTATTTCTCATCTGCACTGCACAGAAACTTACCAAGTTGGAGACCATTCATTGCCTCAAATGCCCTTTTCGCACTTTCATGGTTTCCAAAGTTGACGAACCCAAAACCTTTTGAGTTACCATCAGCATCCTTTGCAATGGCCACCTTCAGTATCTTACCAAACTGAGAAAATTTTAGCTCAATCAGGTCTTCTGTTATGTCCTGGTCAAGATTCTTCATGTATAAGTTAGTGTATTTAGCATCAGGGTTTGGCATCATGCGATCACTCTTTTTTATGAAGTTAGCAACATATCTGCATTACATAAGAATAAATAGATATAAGTGACAGACAACACAGACTCAAGTTAATAAGCTTTTGAAAAGAAGGGAATCCCAAAAATATACGCAAACAGTCCGCAGTAAAGAGGAAGATACAGATTTAAATTGAAGTCAGCACAGACTGATAAAATAGCCAACAAAAAAAGATGATGTGAATTCGTACAATTCTTTGCCCTCAACAGTTGTGCCGTTAAGGCTCTCAATAGCAGCCACTGCTGCTTCTGGAGTGTGAAAATGAACAAAACCGTAGCCCTTGCTTCTGCCTTCCTCAGTTATAGCAACTTTGCAAGACAAAATTGCACCAAAGCTTGAGAACATCTTATGAAGTTTCACATTATCAATTGATTCTGCTAGATTCTGCAACCATTATCACACTTAAATTAGCTTGACAGACAGAATTTCTTACAACTTTCCAAATTATTATAACGTGCCGCAAATACCTTCACAAACAAATTTCCAATCGTACTCCTCCTTGCATCTGGATCTCGATCAGACCACATGACTCTTATACGTTTCCCATTTACTTGGGTGTGATTCAGTTCATCAATAGCTCGTGTAGCTGTACAAGAAACGAAACGTATTACCAATTTCTTGTTTAATTCACAGTTCATGATTGCTATAAATATCTAATGTAAGGAAGGTTTGGTTTATCAAATGAACAATCAGAATGGATGAAATGTGTAAAGGTGTTACTGATATAATCAACATATAATATATTCAAAGAAGAAAACATCACATTCACATAGCACTGAACATAAGAACCAGTGAATACCGCTCAGGAGGGGCCTGGGAATGGTATGATGTACACAGGCCGCCCCCGTTTCGAAACGCAAAAGGAAACTACATCCAAAAATCACAGAAATCGACTATACAGAATTCCTTGCAAACAGAACAAGAACATATCGTAACCAAAAGCGAATCATCAAAACGGAAAGCAGAATGTACCTGGAAATTAGCGAAAACTAAACATGAATCAATCAAGAAAACACATCACACACAACAAACGACGACGAAGGAAATCCGGTATGGTTTAGAAATGCAAGCATTAATACCATCGTCAAGCTTGAGGAAGTTGACATAGCCATAGCCGAGGGAGATTCCTGTCTGCGTGTTGCGACAGACGCGGACGGATCCGACAGCGCCTACAGAGGAGAAGAGTAGGAAAAGCTGGTCGTCGGCGACGTCGGCATGAAGGTCCCCCACGTAGAGCGGCGGCACACCTCCTTGAGCCGCCGCCATTGCTCCGTGTCGTGACGTTAGGGTTAGGGTTAGAATTAGTTGGAGGAGAGAATGGAAGGGAGAGAATGGAGGGAATGTATTTGGTGCATGGGAGAAGAAACAGGAGACAGAGAGAGAGAGAGAGAGAGAGAGAGAGAGAGAGAGAGAGGCGTCGCGACGGTTGGATTTTATTATTTATATAGGGAATGTATGAATATGGTGGTTGGGAAGCAAAACCAGATATGGGCGAGAATGGTAATCCAACCCAGTCCAGGAGGTGGACGCACCCACAAGGTAGATATTATAACATACTTCGCTGCGAAACAGAATCGGATTCAATCTTGGAAACTTTAGACCTTATGAATTGTTATTATTCGTGAATAAACCTACAATGGTCATACAAAATAAAATTCGTTGTGAATAAAATCTTTTCATAGTATTTTAAAAATATTTACATTATTGACATGCCTCAAAAATATCATATAGAAATAGTATATACTGATTTTAATTGGCTATAGGAGATATTGTTGCTTAAATATTATTTTGCAAATTTTGTATATATCACACTATTTACAAGACCCTCTCTAAGCATATTTAGCGGATGATATATCATAAACATGAACGTATGCATGCGGTGTACCCTGCAAATTGTATCAAGGCATAAATTGGTTGGACAAAAAATCGAAGTCGGGTGATAGGCTCTCGCACTACACCAGAAGCCTGTTATTTGAACATTGTGGTCTTTGTTCAGAGTTGTTGTAATGAAATGTTTGGTGAAACAAATAATTTATACGTTTTCTGTAAGTAAATCTAAACGAATCTCTAAAGATATTCCAGATTAAACAGCATCTCATCTATTCTTAAGGTACATTTCTCACTAGTAGTTCATTGCATGTTTTAGAGGAATTGATATACTAAACACCCCAACGTGATATCAAGCCTCAAGAGAGTGGGATCAACTGTTTGCAATGTTTGTAATGCGAGCATTCAATTATATTTAATTTCAAACCCCACCCCTATTATTGTCATAGGTTAGCAGATACCTTCTCGATAAAATTGGAGTCATGACTATTCGAGATTTACCTATCATGTAATGTCAAAAATTTTGTATTGAAGAATTGATATAAGCACAGATTAAACCATGACATGCCAGTTTGTGTCGTATCAGATTATCCGAGATTGAGGACATTTTCCCTTGATATCTCAATAAAAAAAGAGATCTGCAAAATAAAAAGGTTGGGATTTTATTGAAAAAGCTCCTGCTTTGCAAATCATTTCAAAAAAAGTTCCTAACCTTTTGAACACTTATAAAATTACTTGAAAACACACACACACACACACACACATATATATATATATATATATATATATATATATATATATAATATATATATATATATATATATATATATATATATTTTGAAAAAAAAAAAATGAAAATGTTAGATCTTATGTACTCCATAACTTTTGTATTCACAATTTGTTTCAATAAATGTTTCTAAATAAATATTTGAGACTTCAAAATTTTTATAATCAATATATATTTCGGAACCGTAAAATACCTATTAATAGATTTTTTATAGAAGAACTTTCAATATGAAACCTATAGAGTACATCAAATTTATTTTTTTGTTCAAATTTTTTTTCATATATATATATATATATATATATATATATATATATATATATATTGATATAATAATTATAATAAAAAAAAATATAGGCTTAACGCTATTCCAAAAGGGGTTTCGTTTTCTTGGCTGGGCTGTTTTCCCGCGCTCTGATGAGGTTGGCCTATCCGGCCTCGGGTCCACATGTTGCTGGGATAGAAGTATAACCACAAACGGGCCGTTCAAATCGGATCAGAGATGATTAACACACGGTTTAGATGTTCTTCTCTCCCACTGTTCATTGGCCAGTTACCTTCTTCCAAATATCTAGATTAGGATTACTAAATTTGTTCCCAAATTTAGGTTATGATAGATAGAGTAGCACAACATCTTTGTTCCCGCCAAAAATCTGACATTCTTTATGTAAAAGATATTACTACCCTATTACTTTTGGAGACGCAAAGTCGCAAGCTCTATGTGACTGATGCAAAAATTATTTTTTATTTGAAGCAAACTTCAATGTCTAACGAGGTCTAAATTTAATAGTGGAATATAACCATGTCTGGTAAGGTCTCATTCTAAAGTTTTTATTATTATTCCAAAGCAATTCGGTCAACCAAAATAGAGCCAAATTTTGGTATAAAAAAAAGTTAAAGGTAATCATACTCACCTACAAAGAAAGAAAAAAAAAAGAACAAAAAAAAAAGAAGAAGAATGCACTCATAGTATCCCGATCAACACACGTTAACATGTTGCGCACATCAAACGCTGAAGGATCAATTTGTAGATAAAAGAAGTGGATGATTAGTACAAAATTTTGTTATTTAAAAAATAAGAATAATTATTGTTAAAATGTAGCTTATTTTTTTACTAATAACACATTTTGCGCTAAACGTCCATTTTTAGGCATCTACCTTGATCATTTAGTATGACTTGGTGCACCAAATTAACAAATGTTTGATGTTTCCAGACATCCAATTCGTATGATTAGTGCTCCAAATCACTCTAACAACATAGTTAAAAAATTGCTTACCCTGCTAAACTATTGGTGACTGTCATCTTAGAGTGCCCTAAACATTCTTAAATCTTGGCGTAAAGATTCGTCAATTGTTCATAGTGTAGCATGAACTCAGCCCACATTGTGTAGATAATCAGAATTGAGTCATGATTTTCGACTCGCTCGGAAAAGTGTTGGCGGCCTAGCCACACTGTAGCTCCAGTATCACACGCCAAAAAAACATTGGTTCATGATTATGTATATTTATGGGCCTTAGATAAGCGGAAGGCTTAACTCCAATCCTAGAAATACTATAGAATTTTCTTAAACTTTTCTTGCTTGGCCAACAATTAGAAATACTCTATAGTCCAATTAGGCCGTACTTTTGATTCAATCTAGACCGTCAATTGAACCTTAAGACCACTTTATTTTTTTATTCAATCTAGACCGTCAATTGAACCTTAACATCACTATAAATAGAGGCACTTTTTTTGTAAGTATCGAAATCTTGAGTAAAGCATTCAAATTTCCTACAGCAGTTGTATTTCCTCTTATTCTTTTTTATTGGCGCTTCAACTTAAGTCTTCGACTCTTCGGAAGTATTCCTCTTAATGCACCTGGAAATGTATTTTTAAAGCTAAAAGTGCATTCATGAGTGAAATTTCTTATAAACTTAGAAATAGTTAGTATATTATGAATTTCTAGTCCCGTGACAACTGAAAAAAATGAAAGCGAAAGTCTTTAGTTAAATGAGGCATATGAGAGTATAGTAGGAAGACACGTGAGAGTAGTCACGTAGAGATTGTACCACCAAGACAATGGAAAGTACTATAGCCCATGTAGCCCAAAAAAAAATGGTGGCCGGTGGAGATTGTCCCACAAACAGAATGCAAACATGACATAGCTAATAAAATGCCATGTGGTGTCTTACTTTGGTAAAAAAAAAAGTCATTTTAAGTGTAGTAATAGATTACTTTCTAGGAAGACATTTGGTTCGGTGATAAGTTTTCAAGACAATATGTTTTAACTTATTTTGTCTATGTCCCAATAAAAAATGTTATATTGCATCATTTTACAAGAATAGTGTATAGAGAGAAAACATTACTACATAGCATTGCTGACATTAAGCCCTCAATATATTGTAGATAGGTTATTATAGAAGTGGACAATCGATGGGATCTTCTCTGCCAAGAGTTTGTATAGCGTTATCAATGATGGCGGCATAAAATGTAGTTTCACTATGATTATTTAAAAGTTTTCTATTCCTGATAAGGTTAAAATATTTATTAAAACATTTAGTAGGCTCTGGTAGTACCTTTTTAGTGTTAAACCATGTCTCTCGCGACTTCTCTCTATCTCCGCAGGCAAGATGGCTTGCCTGCGTAGCTCACTGCCAAGCGCTCTCCGGGAGAAATCGGGGTCCGATGGGGAAGGGAAGGAGGGGCCGCCCTCCGATTAAGTGTCTTCCGGTCTCGATTTGATATTCTCCCGTTCTTGTTGATACATCGAAGGAGATGTTTGGTGAATCGGTGATGAAATCAAACAAATCCTCAAGATCGGAGTCTTCTCGCGGTCTAGGGGTGGTAAAGCAACATACATCTGTTTCTAATTTGCAAGAGGAAAGCTCCACTGAAAACCCTAATTGCTTAGAAGAATATTCTGAATCAGGGGTTATCTCGACTCAACAAATAAATATAGATCTCTTCAAAAATACCTCAATCTTGAGATCTAGCGATCCAACTCATGAAAATCTAAACCCTAAACCTAGATTTTCATCTGATGGTTGTGCTGAGGATTTATCCCGTGGTAAAGGAATAGTTATTAACAACACTGATTCTAATACACAAGCTAGGGTTTCTGCTTCCCAGAATGTTAGTGTTCAAAATGGTAAAATCCCTTCTTGTGATTTAAATTCTAATTGCGTTAATGTTGTGAAACAAGATGCAAGAGGAGATGTAATTGAAGGAAACCAGGCTTATCAAATCCCTACAGATAAAGCAAACCAGGTAGCTCCTAATAAAGCATGGGTTAGTCTATTCTCAGACAACCAAAATCAATCTAACGGGCCAAGCTTTCTTTCATTAAACCATCATTTGATGAATTTCGTAATCCTTTTGTTTGTTATGAAGAAAGTGATACTGACTTACAATACTGGCATAACTCTTTGGTGGGTTATGCAGTGGGCTTAAAGATTCCATTCCGGTAGATGGAGAGCTATGTAACTAGCAAATGGTCAGCTTTTGGTAAGCTATCTACTCTACAACTTAAAAGAGGATTATTTCTGATTAGATTTGAAAATGAATTCCAGCTACATCAGGTCTTAGCAAATGGACCTTGGTTTATTGATAGTAGACCATTGGTCTTAAAATAGTGCAAACCAGATTTTGACTTGACTAAACAAAACTTTAAAAATATTCCCATATGGATCAAGATCCCAAGGCTGCCCCTTCATCTTTGGACTCCTACCTTCATTAGTAGAGTCTCTAGTGTTGTGGGCAAACCTATGTTTACTGATGGAATGACAAATCTCAAAAACAGAGTGGAATATGCTAGAGTTTTGATTGAAGTAGATGTTTCAAATGTTCTACCTGATAATGTTCAAGTCATGAATAAGGGTTGTACTTTTTGGTCTCTTCCTATAGAATGTCAAATGGAAGAATTTGGATTTTATGGAAACCAGAAATTTTAAAAGTTTCTTTGATTAAGTCCTCTGACCAGATCATACATTGCAAGATTTCTTTACAAGATGGGACTAGAGATTTTCTACTAACTATTATTTATGGATGGGATACCGGAACCCAGATGATTCAATTATGGAATGATTTGGTTGATCTAATTAAAGGTATTCAGGAACCCTAGTTATGCTCAGGTGATTTCAATGTCATTTTTAAGGAATTTGAGAAAATTGGAGGTAATGAGCCTATCATTAAAGATATTGTTGATTTTAGGGATTGCCTTAGTAAGTCAAATCTCTATGACTTAATTTTCAAATGTTGTTTCTTTACTTGGTGCAACCAGCAAGATAATCCCTCTAGAATTTATTGCAAGCTTGATAGAACTGTGGGAAATTTGAAGTGGTCTGAAAACATGGTTAATGCTGACATTGAATACCTCTTACCAAGCATTTCTAATCACTCCCTTGTTTAATTTCAGTGGGCTATGATACTACTAAGAGGTCCAAAACTTTTAAATTTGTTAATGCTTGGACTTCCCAACATGAATATAGAAATCTTGTTAAATCTATTTGGGATAATAACTTGTCTGGTACCAAAATCTATCAGTTGGTTTTAAAGCTCAAAAATCTCAAATCCATCTTGAGAGCTTGGAATCAAAGTTCTTTTGGTGATATCCATAAAGATGATTTAGCCCATAAGAAAAATCTTCTTGATCTTCAAAAAAGAGCTCCATCTCGACCTTATGAATCGCAATCTTATTTATGATGAAGGGGTTAGCATGAAGCTTTATATGAATGCTCTTGCAAATGAAAGCAGCTTTTTGAAACAGAAAGCAAGATCTGCTTGGTTGAAATCTGGGGATACTAACACAAAATATTTTCATGCTTGCATTAAGACTAGAAGGTTTACAAATACTATTGTTTCTGTTTTGACCTTCTAGGTAACAAGATCATATCTCAACAGGGTATTGCAGATGAGTTCCTGAAATTCTATTTGAACCTACTAGGTTCTAGCAATATTAATATCAGGATCAACAGGTTGCATCTAAATCTTCATGGTCCTGCTCTATCAAATGATCTTCTAATAGTCTCTCTCTACCTATTGAGAATTCTGAAATTACTAATGCCATTTTCTCTATGGATGATGATAAAAGTCCAGGACCTGATGGTTTAATGCCCATTTTTTTAAAGATGCTTGGAGTATTATGGGGTCTAGTGTGAATGCTGATGTGAAGGATTTTTTTACTTTTGGCCAATTACTTTCTGAAGTGAATGCAACTAGTCTTGTTTTGATTCATAAAGTTGACAATCCTAATCTCCCATCTGATTATAGGCCGATTGCATGTTGCAACACTATTTACAAGTGCATCACCTAAGTGCTGGCAAACAGGATTAAATTGGTTCTAAATGATATCATCTCTCCCTCTCAAGGTGCTTTTATTCCTGGAAGGCTTATTCAGTATAACATAATGCTTTGTCAAGGTCTAGTGAGGAACTATGATAGGAAAAATTTTACTCCTAGATGCCTTATTAAACTTGATATTAAGAAAGCTTTTAATTCTCTCGAATGGGATTATTTGTGGAATATTATGGAAGTCCTTAATTTCCCCAAGAACATCATTCACTGGACAAAAATGTGTATTTCTAACCCTCATTTCTCTCTCTCCATCAATGGGGAATTGAATGGTTATTTTAAGGGAAAAAGGGGTCTAAGGCAAGCTGATCCTTTATCACCATATCTCTTTGTCTTGGCTAGGGAGGGTCTATCTCGTATGATGGACAACCTATTCAGGAATAAAGAGTTTAAATTTCATCCAAAATGCAAAAAAATTTCTCTAACTCATCTTTGTTTTGCGGATGACTTAATGCTATTTGCATATGGTAATAAGAGCTATGTACAAGCTATCCTGAACACTTATCATGAATTTTCTGAGATGTCTGGCCTTAAAGCAAACTTTGATAAAAGCCATATTTTTGTTGCTGGCCTTAAACTAGAAGATAAATACTCTTTACTTAATGCTTTTAACTTCAACGAAGGTAAGCTTCTTGGTGAAATATCTTGGCGCTCCTTTAATCTCAAATAAGCTTTCTAGAACTGTGTGTTATTCCCTAATGGATAAAATCACTAAAAGGATTACTGGATGGACTGAAAATCTCTATCATGTACTGGGAGGCTTCAACTTATAAAATCCATTATTTTCTATTTGTAAGTTTATTGGTCAGAATCTTTACTTTGCCAAGCTCAGTCATTTGTGACATTGAAAGGGTCTGCATGAATTTTTTATGGTCTAGATCTATCAATAGATCCTTTGCTACTGTAGCTTGGGCAAAAGTTTGTAAGCCTAAAAATGAAGGTGGTTTAGGTATTATTGAATAAATCGTTGGAACAAGGCTGCCATTGAAAAACATATCTGGGCCATATCCACAAAAAAAGACAGTCTGTGGGTTAAATGGATTCATACTTACCATCTATATAATCTTTTTGGCAGGTTCACAGTTCTCCAAATGACGAGTGGTGTTTAAGAAATTTTTTGAAAATAAGAGATATTTTTAAAGCATATCTCAAAGTCCATATAGGCAATGATAATAACACAAGTTTCTGGTATGATAACTGGTTGCCTATAGGCCCCCTCTCTGATTTCATTACTGATGCTGACATTGACTCTCTGGGTATTAATAAAAACATTACTGTTGTGAATATGAATAGAAGGGGGAGTTGGGGAATTCCTTATACACTTTATAGGCTCTTCCCAAATCTGGAACTTGCCTTAACCTCTGTAAAGCTAAAGGACTGTGATGATAAGATTTTCTGGTCCCCTAGAAAAATTTTCTCCATAAAATCTGCAAATGCTTGCTTACAGGGGACAAAACAAAAGGTAAAATTGGCAAAAATTATCTGGGTTTTCAGGTGCATTCATAAACATTCTTTTGTCTCCTGGTTGATCTGTAAAAATAGGATTCTACTAAAACAAATCTTGTCAAAAGAGGTCTCTGTCTTCCTATAAATTGTTGTTTTTGTGGAGAACTTGAAAGCACTGATAATCTATTTTTTAATTACATATTCTCTTCTGAAGTATGGTTGTCCATTTGTCATTGGATAGTCTTAAACCTTTCCAATTGAACTGGAATCAACATTTCCTTTGGATAACTCGTAAACTGAAAGAAAAAACCTATGTAGCAAGAATGAGAAGGATGGCATTGACAACAACTATATATCATATATGGAGGGCTAGAAATTTCAACATCTTTCAAAATACTGGTTCTACTACTGAGGATACAATCTTAAAGATTAAATCTGATATCATGATAAGACTTACAAATTTCTCTAACTGTGTGCAGAAATCCTGGTTTACAAATTTAGAAAGAGCTGTCACTTATTGTTGAAGAAGAGTTGGATATAAGTATATGAAGATAGTTGATCATATGCTCCCAGAAATATGGCTAGAGGAAGAAATAATGGTTTGCAAATTTGGAAAAGAATGCAAATATGGTGGGCTATATCAGAAGAAACAAGGCTGGTGTAGGGTAAGGGTTAACTACTTACCGCAGCTCTTTATCCCTGTTTCTGTTTTGCAATTGGAAATGATGAAACTAAGTCCTTTATCTTTTGTTTAAGTGCTTTGGACTATTTAAGTGCTGAGTAATTTTCCATGTTAGATGGCATTTAAATCCAAGGCTAAGATGTTTATCTTTAAGATTGTTAAGTTCTAGAGTTATTTGCTTGTCCAAGTGTCTAAAGGAGCTGTCTTTTTATATCATATTAAGTAGATTAAACTTCTCTTTGAGTTTGTTGGTTAAACTCGAGTATTAATTTTCTATAAAATCTGGTGGACTCTATCAAAAAGGGTTTTGGTTTCGATGTGGGCCCTAGACCAATTGCCTGGATTGGCTTTCTTGCATTGTTTGGTTTTGTGCTTCTAAAAAAGAGTTGAAGGTGCATTGTTAAAGAATAAGACCCGTGTAATCGGAACTCATAAAACCTGATAGTAATATCCCAAAAAAAGGTTTTGGAGATTATATGGGTCCTCAATAGAGTTTTATTTTTTGCTGCCTGATTATTTTATACAAGATAAGATAGTACCTAGACCCGGATGGTAAATTTTCTTGAACTTAGCTCTTCTTCCAGATAAACTGTTTTAGCTGAAGTTTTTATGCTTTTTACTGGGAACTCTTTCTATTATTAGTCCACACACTTTCTATATATATCCGGGACTTTGGATACCTGATCCCACCCAAGTTTATCACTGGCTTGATTATTTGTATGGCGCTTAATGTTTTATGCCTTGAATAGGGTACTGTTGGCTTTTGTAATGTTTTGAAGAATAAAGTATTGCTAGCTTTTGTTATGGATTAGTCTGTTGTGGGTCTGTTCGATCAGAAGTAGGTAACTGGAAAACAACTGAAAAGCATCTGCGAGATCTGTTCTATCAGAAGTTGTGAAAATTATGTAGCTACGGGTGAGGTTTCTTAAAACAATGTTGGCTAAATCTTCTAAAGATTCATAGTGGAGCTGCACACTTGTTAACTTTGGAGGATACCTACTCTTTCTTCTAGTAGCTGTGGATATTCTGTTTATGTAAAGAGGACTGCAAGGGTCTCATCTATAGTATAGAAAGTTTCTCTTGTTATTTCTTGAAGCAATGTATTCGATATGTATTTCCAATTCCCAAACGTTTTGTAAATATAGTTTTGATTAATACAAATACTTACTTACCAAAAAAAAAAGATATTTATTTGGATGACTAGTAAGAATATAATTCTTACTGATGATAATCTTTCAAAAAAGATATATTATTGGGCTAAGTATGTGTGTTATGTGTAAAAATAATATAGACCTCCTCCCATCTCCTACTTCATTGTGCTTTCGTGTACCACTTTGGTGCACACCTTTTAATAGAATTAATAGCATTGATTTTCCCATCACCACGGTATAAATGTGGATTACCATCACCACGTCATATATGTGGAGTAAGTGGAGGATATATAATTTTACGAAGAAGGTTAGATCGGGTTGAGATATTTATATTGCTGGTATCTGATGGGTTTGTTAGAAGGAACGTAATGCAAGATTGTTTAAAAATAAAATAAGGTCACAAAGAGATATTATAATATATATTGTTACTTATCCCAACAAAAAATCACATTATTTGAGAGAGTTTTTCTCTTCATATCTTTAAGTTTAGTATTTTATTTTTTATTTTACAATGAGTTTGTAGTTCATATATTGTGCTTTGTCGCTTGTTTATCTAGGATGTTTTTTCTCCTCTAGAATGAATCATTATATAGGATGTTTTTTCTCCCCAGTTTTTTATTTATTTTATTTTATTTTATTTTATGTTTTTTTTTTTAAAAAAAAGTCGTCTGGGCAGGTACTATTTTTGTGGGTGTAATTATCATGAGAACTTTTACAAGATCCCAGATACATGTATCAGAATTTGTATCCATGCATTAAAATTTGTATACGAAAATAGTTTTACAAAAATTGGACGAAAGAATTTAGAGTACATATAAACAGTTTTGAACTATTATACCAATCAGCATTGGTCGGTTAGTTAGCGAGGTTAGATACTAGAAGCATATAACAGTTTGTCTTTTATAAAGGATAATTCGGAGGCTTGAATTCTAGCAAATGTGAGTTGAAAGAGATTACCGTGCTGCCCTATTTTCAATCGAGATGTATGATAGAAATCAAACTTGGCGAGCAGATATAAAAAAAAAAAATCTGCGCCCACAAATAGTTTTAATAATTAAGGTACATAAAATAAGACTTCTCCAAAGAAGTACAAAATTTCTTCAAAATAAGGGCAATTTGCGGATATGTGGCCCCCCTCCCCCCTTAATGGGTTTTTGTGGATATATACTCCGCTAATTTGATTTGGCGATAATGTGCCCCTTTAGATTTTAAAATGACCAAAATACTCCCATACTTTATATTGATAAGCGCGCTCTGTTTCTCTCTCTTCTGCCTACAGTTTTCCGCGAAAAAATAATTATCCTATCTCGTTTCTCTCTCCTCGCAGCCCTTCCTTAATAAAATTGTAAATAATCCAAAAAAAAAGTCAAAAATTTTGAAAAAATCACGTCTCATTCGGCAGCAAAAATGGGTTATTTTAAATATTTTTTTGTAAATTTAAAGCATATCTAAATATATTAAAAAAATATTCAAACATTTAAAAGTATTTTTGAGGCACCATACGACGTTTTTTTGCGATTTCGATGGCGTCGAAGTTGTAGCAAATACTTTAGTTTGAAGCAAAATGCATCTCGAAACGATGATTTCGGAAAGGTAAAAATCGTCCTAATCTGACCACCGAGCACAAAGTTATGGCATTTTAAAATTTGTTATATTTCATAATTTTTTTCTTTCACATGCGAAGTCGGATTCATGATCCGTCGGATTCATTGGAAAGCCTAACGAGCCATCTTCCAACAGCATTTTTTAAGTCTCAATTTGACTCATACCCGTAAAGATATCGTCTCCGAAAATCAAAATATGCGGCGTTCTCGGGGGTTCTGAGGTGTTCTGAGGGTATTCTCAGATTTTTGGAGTTATTTTAAAATGTTATTGAGGTGTTATGGGGGTGTTCTCGATCTCAAATTTGTTCATGTAAACGTTGTCCATAAAGATTTTGGAAATTTTTCATTCTGTCATAAGAACGCCACCGAAACACCCCCAGAACACCTTAGAACTTCCCCCGAACACCCCAGACATACGATTTGGAGGTGTTCTGGGGGTGTTCTGTGGGTGTTCTAGGTTATTCAAGGGGTATTCTCGGTCTCAAACTTGACTCATACAAGCATTGTTCATAAGGATGTTAAAATATTATCATCTCTATCCTATGAACACCACCAGAACACCCCAAGAATACCCCAGAACACCCCTAGAACACCCCGAACATATGATTTGGAGGTGTTCTGGGGTGTTCTGTGGGTGTTCTAGGTTATTCAGGAGGTATTCTCGGTCTCAAATTTGACTCATACAAGCGTTATCTTGATTTACACAATTAAATTCATTTGGCTTAATTTGAGACTAGTTGGACGTATATGATTGTTTAGAATTCTAACGGGGCCGCACACGAATAACAAATTTTCGCGAAAATCAAATATTTATATGAGAGAAAACATTTTTGCCAAACGTAAAAATAGAAGTACAAGGTTTTGTAAAATTCAGGAGGGTCATTTTTGCAATTTGAAAAAGAGATGAATTTTATACGTAATTTCGGAAAACCAAAGTAAATGTTGCCGTTATCGCCTTTGCCGAAACGGCCGACGCGCGCACAACCCCGGCTCGCGTAACGCCCTGCTTGCTTCGCCGTCGTAATGTCGCCCACGCTATTTAACTTCGGCAACGAGGCGGACGGAAGGGGAGGCGGACAGAGGTGGAGAGGAGCCGAAGCTTCGGCTGCAAGAGAAAACAAAAGAGAGAACGAGAGAAAGTCTACTGAACTGGCCACGAGTTTCGCCAACCATCTACGAAAACGCTGTCGCCGCCGCACGGTTTCGCTGCCGCCGCTGGAAAAGCTTAAAAAATCGAAGCATTCGAGGTACGCGTCCAAACACCACGATTTTCATTGCATCATAGTCTCTATACCATATAGATCACGGGATACTGCCGTGGCTTCGCCGGCAGTGAGCTACGGCGGCGAAATAATAAAAATAATTTTTATTCCGAAACTACACCCTCAAATATCTCATCGTACAAGCGTCGAAACCAAAATTTAATACCGCTATTGAATCCGGGACCATCGATAACCTCAAAAAACATATATGGTTTGAGATGGCCGGCGGCAGCCGCGAACTCGCGACCAATTAAAGTGATGAAGATGACGACCAGTTGAGCCGGTCGTCGCTTTAAAAAAAAAAAAAAAAAAACTAATGCGAGCGGGTTTAACCCCGCGCGCATCCGACTCATCTTAAATATGAGCTCAGGCTCGGTCGGTTTCATTCAAACCGAACCCAAGTTCATTTAGACCGAGCCATTTTAAATCAGACTAAGCCAATTTTAATTCCGACCGAGCCATTTCAACTCTGGCTGAGCTATTTTCAGTTCTGATCAAGCCATTTTGCTGTAGACTTAGCCATTTTGACTCTAATAACCTATTTAGCAACCAATTCTATTTTTAACCAAATTTACACCTTATTTTACTGATAATAGGTATATGACATGTAAATATAAGTTTGGAGGAGATGGATATTTCCCCGAAATAAACGAGTAAAAGAAAAGCGAGTGATATTGCTTCTTTCTCGATATTACGTGACATATGCCTATTCATAAATGATTTTTTAATAATAAAATTTAGGGATGAGATGGATATTTCCTCCACATCAATTAACGAAACGCGACTACATATTTAAATAAAAATATTGGGTTGAGATGGATATTTCTTCCCATCCAATAAAAGATACCGCATAAAATATTTAAAAATATATAAAAAGATCCGGTGGATACTAGTTCTTTAAACATTAAACTCATACAATTTATGAATGAGATGGATATTTCTACCTTCAAATATAATACAAATTGGGCGATGAACAGGAAACGGAAACGCGCTGAGCCCAACATTAAAAACTATTATTTTTATATTCTAAATAATAAGCACATCGATACATACATAAATAGACTTTGTATTTTACATTGATTTTTTTAATTTGTAATTATTCATTCTCGAGTATTTATGCATGTGAAAATAAACCCAAAATTGTTATAATCACTTATAGAATACTCTCTCATGAGGGACGCGGTGGGGGTGTACCGTCTTTCCGACACGTAACCGACGAACGAGGCCATGAATCTCAAAAATGTCTTATCTGTTTTCCTAATTTTTCATAAAAATTAGGTTGCGACTCCAATAACCAAATCTTTTTCTTTAAGGTCGTCAACAGCACACTTCGACTTTCTGAGACGATATCTTTATGCGTATGAGTAAGATTGAGACCTAAAAAATGCTGTTGGAAGAGGGCTCGACAGACTTTTCAAAGAATCCGACAGATCATGAATCCGACTTCGCATGTGAAAGAAAAAAAATATGAAAATAGCAAATTTTAAAATGTCATAACTTTGCGCTCGGTAGTTAGATTGAGACGATCTTTACTTTTTCAGAATCATTGTTTTGAGATGCATTTTGTCTCAAACCAAAGTATTTGCTGCAATTTTGACGCCATCGAAATCGCGAAAAAACGTCGTCTGGTGCCTCAAAAATACATTTAAGTGTTCGAATATTTTTTTAATATATTTAGATACTCTCTAAATTTATGAAAAAATATTTAAAAAATCCTATTTTTGCTGTCGAATGAGATGTGATTTTTTCGGAATTTTTAGATTTTCTTTTGGATTTTTTTAGATTTTTTATGATTTTATTAAGGGAGGACTGCGATGAGAGAGAAACGAGAGAGGATAATTAATTTTTGGCGGAAAACTGCAAGCAGAAGAGAGACAAAATAGAGCGCGCTTATCAAAATAAAGTATATGAGTATTTTGGTCATTTTATACGCTAAAGGGGCACAGATTCGCCAAATCAAATTATGGGGGCATATATCCGCAAAAATTCATTAAGAGGGGGCATATATACGCAAATGCCCTCAAAATAACGATCATGGCTAAATTCTCTATTTGGTACTCTAAGATGTATGAAAATTTACTTTTTGTATCATGTCTTGCATACGCTTCTTGGCGCATACCTCGAATTGACGCCGTTTGGTTCCGTTAGAATTAATGCTGATGTGGTAAAGCAAATTTTTATTATATTTAGAAATATTTCTTAGAGAAACTTTAAATGTGAAAGTTGTAGTTTTTTATGAGATTTATAAATTTTATATTGAAAACTTTTTCAAAAATTATATGAGGCTCTATTTAATGGGTTAAATTTTTACCCGTTATATTGACAACCAAAAATACCAATTTAAAAATATTTTTTAAAATATTCAATATAAAAATTATATATTTTAATATGACCTATAACTTTTATATTCAATATTTTTTCAAAACATGCTTCTATATTGGTGTTATGAGGCTCCAAAATTTTTATCGGCTTAAAATTTTATCTATTCACTTTGATACCAAAACACCTAACTAAATATATTTTTTGGAAAACTTTTTAATATAAAAATGTAGAATTAGATGAGTTCTACAATTTTTACATTTAATATTTTCTTCAAAACTGATTGGAAGTTGGTGCTTTGAGGTTTCAAATCTTGGCAGCTTAATAGGTCAATCTTAAAATCCGTTAATATTTTGGAGTCTCAAAAAACATATTTTGAAGAATATTTTGGAAAAATATTTAACATAAAAATTATAGAATTCATGAAAATCTACAACTCTCATGTTAAATATTTTTCAAAAAAAACTTGTAAATAGGTGTATTTAGGGGTGAGCATAATTCGGGTTAACCTGAAATTCCGATCCGACCCGACCCGAAAAATGCAAACTTTCGGGTTCGGGTTCGGGTCGGGTTGTTTTTTAAAGAAATTCGGGTTACTAATTTTGGGTCGGGTTAGAATTTTTTAATTCGGGTCGGATCGGATTAAACCCGTCTTTTAATTTAAAATAGCTCCTATAAAAATCTAGGCCTTAATGTTAATGTAGCCCAATAGATGATTTAGGCCTTTAGGGTTTGTTTTGACATATTTATTGCTTTTGCCTCTTAGGTTGATCTCTCTCTTCCCCACTCAGCCGCAGGTTGCTGCCATTCTCTCTCTCTCTCTCTCTCTCTCTCTCTCTCTCTCTCTCTCTCTCTTTCTCAATTGTTTACGTTATTGATTTCTCTTTCTCTCCGGCGGCAGTGCTTTGACCTCTCTTTCTCGCGTGCGCGATTGATTACCTACTCCTCCTCCGGTCGAGATTCGACGATGGTCGAGTCGCCTCGCGGCTGCACCGCTTCACTAAATCTGCTACTACCTTGCTCCGCCGCTCCCCGGGGGAGCGCCATCCTCCCCATTTCTGTCTCCTCTTCTTCCTCTTCTTTGATTTTTGTTTTTTTTTTTTCTTAGTTTTTGGTTAATTTCGGGTCAACCTGAACCCGACCCGGACAAACCCGAATTCTATTTGGTTTGGGGTCGGTTCGGGTTGATTTTGAATTCGGGTCGGGTTGGGTTTGTGTATATGTAGTTTGGGTTAGCTTTTTTGAATTCGGTTCGGGTCGGGTTAATTCGGATTGACCCGAATGCTCAGCCGTAGGTGTATTGGAGGTGTCAATGTTAGCGGATAAAAAAACCACTTTCCACGTCGACATGAGTTAACGCAGATTAAACGACGCCATCACGTAATCTGTCTAGGGTATGCGCCAAGAAACGTATCCAAGATGGTATATGAAAAGCGAATTATCATACATCTCAGGTCATGTTTGGATCCCTAGTAAGGGTAAGAGTTATCCTTTAAATATATTACCATGGTGATAGACGGGTAACATTTATTCATATTTGAATTACTAGTACTTATTACATGTGTAATAGATTGGTAACAATTAACCATTTTTGGATTATTAGTACTTGTTAATGGGTAACAAATGACATAATTAGAATTAATATCAATTATACTCAAAAATATTATTTATAAATTAAAAAAAAATTATTTATAAAAAATTATTTATTTTAAAATAACTAATTTATGCCGAACGCGGCTAGCTCAACTGGATGGAAGGCGCTTCAGGAAACGTCACCACCCAAGTTCGAGCCCGCATGGGGTGAAATCCCTCGTAGGATTTTCTAAAAAATCCTCTGTACACCGTGGCAGGAGCCCCCGTTCATAGAAACACTGTACTCGGATCCCAGAGCGTCGGTCAGGGCTGGGCGTGGGAGTTTCCCGCGAGTTTAAGGTCCCTACGGGGGCGTGCGCTCGCATTACGGGTTCCACCACGATAATCTCAAAAAACAATAACTAATTTATTAATTTATTTATAAAACAAATAAATTTTATTGATTTTTTATATACAAAATAACAAAATTATTTATATGTTTCTAAAATAAGTAATTAAATATTTAATAAAATAATAAATAAATACAATTTTACTAAAAGTAATAAATAATTTACTTATTTTATCAATAAATAATTTGCTTAATTATTTATTAGATAATTTAATAAATTATTCAATTTATAAGTACTTAAGTATTTATAATATTATTATTTAGTTAATAAATAATATATATATATATATATATAATATATATATATTATATATATATGTAAAATTATATAATTTAATAAATAAATGCTTAGTAAATATTAGTAAAATAAAAAATACTTATCTATTAAAAACTAATAAATAATTTACTTATTATTAATTAATCTAATAATAATTTGTTTAGTTATTTATTATGTAATCAAATAAATAATTTATTGATTTTTATTAAAAATAAATATTTAATATCATTTTTGTTAACAAAATAGACAAATAAAATATTAAAAACTTTTATTATATAAATAATTATTTAGTATGTTTTAGTAAAATTAAATATTATACTGTTAAAAATAATACATTATTTACTTATTATTAATTATTTAATAAAAATTTAATAAATTTTTTATTATAATTAAATAAATAATTTATTTAATTTATTTTCAAAATGATTTTTTTATTAATATTATTTAGCTGTAGATAACTAGTTTTTATTAAAAAAAATTAATAGTTTATTTAGCTATATATAATTATTAAATAAACTAAATTTAAAAATAAATAATAAAATATATAATAAATAAATAATAAAATAGTTACATTAATATTTAATTAAATTAATTAAAAATAAATTAACTAAAAGAGAGGGAAGAATGTATTATGGTTATATGGGTAAAGTTCTACCCACCTCTTAAAGTGGGTAGCACTTTACCTATAAATTGGAATAAAAATTATCCAATCTAGTAACACTTACCATCCAACCAATTATAGATAAGTGGTGATAAATATTACTCGAGTAATAATTACCACCTTTTACCCATGATCCAAACATGACTTCAGGGTACCAAACGAAAAATTTACCCTAATGACCATTTACGCCAAACATTTATTCCCGTATCTTACAGAATTGTACATGTCTCTACACTCTTATTAATTGATTATCAACAATATTTTAGTGAGTCTACCAAATATAGCTTTAGGAAAATAAATATTAATTGATAATATATTTTAGTGAGAATCTTACAAATGCAGCATGAAGAAAATAAAATATTAATTGTAATGCTTCGACTGGATAGGTTCTAGTCGACCGGAGCTGAAATTTCGATTAATCAAAACTCTTACAAGATGTACGGATTTAGCGGGAATTGGATCTGTACATATAAGTTTAGTCCCATACCGCTTGTACAAGAGGGAGAATTAATATATCCGAAAAGCCTTAAAGTATTACCTCTCAAATCAATCTATCATTTTCAGGCTAGAAAATGATCTGATCGTGCTCGGGACAGATCAGAGTGCGATAGAAATTGATTTTCAAAAATATTTTAGTGAGAGTCTTGCAAATACAGCTTTAAGAAAAAAAAAAAAAAGATAAACATTGCCATCTATTGGAGGAGCCTATTGTATTATGACACTCGGTTTGAACAAACGCCAAGTACAAAAGCAAACAACATAAATATAACAAAAGAAAAAAAATACTCATTTACAACAAACTACACACAATTAATCTTTACCATCCATACGCCTCGTGATCTGCACAATTTTTTCGTGATTTATTCAAACTATCAAAATTACAGAACCCATCGTGATGTGTAGTCCTAATTGTCCCACATCAGCATGTGTGATTTTTTGTGTGACTTTTTAGAGGTCTATCACAAAACACACGTACACGTGATCCTTATTTATTGGTTATCCTACCATTCAAATAAATAACAAAAACTAACATGAAAATTTGCTATTTTTCTTCAAAACTAAGACAACATCTGCAACGATCCACCTTTTTGTAGTTAAACCCACCGTACTTCCGCGTATGAATAAAATAATATTGCTAACTCTGAAAAATCATCTCAAATACTAAAAAAAAAAAAAGTGAAAATGATGGTTTTACTTGTCATTTTAATAATATAAATTAAAACACCCAGCCGTATATCTAGACTTCAGTTTCCATTTAGTCTAAAGACGATAAGAATATTGGATTTTCAGCTACTTTATATGAGAATACTTTTCAGTCCCATATATGTTCATGCATCTATCAGCTTAGTTTGAATGTTTTACATCTATCTATTTTCTAATTTTTAAGTGGTAGTTTAGTCAATCATAACTCTACTAAACATATCCTATATTATTTTTTTCCCTATTTTTCTTTTTAAACATATTCCAAACTATTATCTTCTAGCTTTACACTAGCAAGCGTATTGCAAGACAAATGATATTTATAAATATGATCTATCTTCATCTCATCCTATCAAACTTTCTATAAAAAAGAGATACTACATTTTTTTTTTGGTAAATAAGAGATACTACATTTATAATAAGGTCTAGAGCTTGTGCACTGCTATAAGTACTTGTTAGCACCGCAGAGTCTTGTTTGCTTGGTAGCTGAAGGAGGATTTGATGGATGAATAGTAGACGTCGTATGACTACCCGGTATCGAAGGTGAAAGTACTCTGATATTAACAAAGGGGCGCGGATCCCTTGCTCCGAACTCCCTGCGCTTATCACTGTATCCACAATTCCAACCGTCCATCATGCATAATACCTATATATCTCGATACACTATTTAAAATTTTCGTCGGCTTATTAAGTATTTTTACGAGAAATTTTAAACTATATAGTTGTAGATTTTAATATACTCTACAACTTTATAGTTGAACAAATTTTTAAAAAATATTAAATATTGAATCAAAATAATAATCAAAATTTTAATTATTATTTTGACATATTAATCGATATTTTTTCAAAAAATGTTCAATTATAAAATTGCAGATCATATTAAAATCCCGTGCTCCGCACTCCCTCCGCCCATCCCTGCTCCTTTCATCCTCTCCGTCCATCATGCACAACACATATCTCGAAATATTATTTAAAATTTTTGTCGGCATAATTTTGATTGTTATTTTGATATAATATTTGATATATTTTACAAATTTGTTCAACTACAAAGTTGTAGAATATATTAAAATCTATAACTATATAGTTTAAAATTTCTCGTAAAAATACTTAAAAATAGATTAAATAAGCCGACGAAAATTTTATATAACGGATAAAGTATAATATTTTAATAGAATAAGTATCAATTTAATAAAAATTAAAAATATAAAAAATAAGACATTAAATATATTATTTTTTATTATTATTTATATATACGATTAAACTGGGTGATGAAAGTCGTTATATCATGTGGTATTTTGAATAATTTTTTGTGTGATATGTGGCATTTGCCCTTATTTTAAAAAAATCACGTGACGTTTATATTGATTGGTAGGAATTTATAAAATCATATAACCTATTTGAAAAATATGGAAGGTCTAATATTAAAAAGAAATACTTAATCAAAATATTAGTTTATAAAAATAATTATATATATGCCACACTTTTTCAATAAATTATTATGTATGCTATATGGAATTTCTTTTTATTTTAATAACATATAACGGATAAAATATAATATTTTAATAGAATAAATATCAATTTATAAAAAAATAAAGAATAAGATATTAAATATATTATTATTATTATTATTATTATTATTATTATTATTATTATATATATATATATATATTATATATATATATATATATATATATATATATATATATATATATATATGATTAATATCTGTGTATTACACTGATATATTTCCAACTAGTTTCATTAAAATAACAACAATTTACGCGGAACATTGAGGTACGCATCTCTACAACCCTTATTTATTGGCTATCAACAATAATTTAGTAAGAGTCTCTAAAATACAATCCTGGAAAAGAAAAAAGATAAATATTGCTCTTCTTCAGAAGTATATTTTATCGTGACGATCTGGTCTAGTCAAAAACCAAGCACACAAGCAGCCAGAATCGGATGCGGCGCCCCTGATTCACCCAAATCATGGTGTAGAAAAACGAACCGCTGCGATCGGTCGATCCGAAAAAATACGGATTTTAAGATCTCGTATAAAATTTTATCAACTTAGTTGGTATTTTTTTAAGTATTTTTTCGAAAAAAATTTGAACTACAAAGTTATAGATTTTGATGAGATCTACAACTTTATAGTTGAAGCTTTTTCGATAAAATACCAAAAAATATATGAAAATGATGATCAAAAGTTTTGATCATTTTGATATACGTTTTGTCATTTTTTCTAAAATTCTTTAACTATATAGTTGTAAATTTTAATTAGATATATAATTTTGTAGTTTGAAGTTTTTCCAAAATACTTAAAAATAGATCAAATAGTCGAGAAAAGTTTTATGTGATATCTCAATATCTGTATTTTTTTGGATCGATCGATCGCGACAGTCCGTTTCCTACATCGTGATGTATTAGCATCAGGGGAGCCGCATCCGCCAAATCACCTAAATATCATATAACATAGGTACACGTAAACCTTATTCACTGGTTATCGAACCATTCAAGCAAATAAGAAAAACTAACATGGAAAGGTGCCATTTTTCTTCAAAATGAGAATATCTGCAACAACGTTTACATCAGGCGGATGTGGATCCAGCCCCACTTTTTAGTTAAACCCATCGTACTTCTGTTTATTAATAAAATAATATTGCTAACTCTGAAAAATCATCTCATTTAATATTTAAAAAAACACAGAAAATAATGGTTTTACTTGTTATTTTAATAATAAATTAAAATACCCAGCCGTATGTCTAGACTTTATTTCCATTTAAACTAAAGACGACAAGAAATTGGATTTTCAGCTACTATTAGAATAATTTTCAGTCATATGCTCATACTTATTTATCTATTGATCTTCGTCAGCTTAGTTTGAATTGGTTAACATCTATCTATTTCTTTTCATGTTCAAATGATAACTTAGTCAATTATAATTGTTATATAAACGTTTTTTTTTTCAATTTCCAATATTATCTTTCTGAACAATATTAGTACTATTAAAAATTATAAAAGCACTTAGGAGAGACTCCTTGTATAGTAGGGATTTAAAATCTAAAATTTATTTTTTCAGTTAATTTTTTTGCCTATTAATAATAAAATTATTGGTGAAATTAGATGTACTAGTATTTTTCTATTTGTTTTTCCTATCACATTCCAAAACCATGTCTTCTACTTTTACGTCAGTATGAAATTTGCAAAGCAAATGATATTTATAATCTTAAAATCTTCATATTCCTCGATATCGCCCTTCTTTTCCTTTAAATGTGACATATTTCATCTAATTCTATCAAACTTTTTATAGAAATTAAGGATATTGTTTTGAACATCCAATTTTACCAATAGTCCGACTTCTATCGCAAATTATACATAGCTACTTAAGTAAGTCCGGGCTAGATATTGCGAAACTACAAAGAGAAATCGACAATGTCAAATATGGAAAATATTTGAATAAATCTAAAGCTCGAACTTGACTCGACTCGATAAATCTAAAACTCAAACTCGACTCGAGCTCGGCTCGATTACATGAATTAGACCAAGAGCTCGAGTTTGTGTTCGAACTCGTTTAAATAATTTTGTTATAAAAATATTTGAATAAAATAAAAAAGCTCGTTTAGACTCGCGAGCCTAACGAGCCGAGTAACACAATACTCAAGCTCGGCTCGTTTAATCACTCGAGCTTGAATTTGTACTCGAACTCGACTCGAGATCGATTATTATTGAGCTCGAGCCGAGCTTAAGCGAGTTCGAACCCGAGCTACTCGTGAGCAGCTCGGCTCGTTTTCAGCTCTATATGGAACCTCTCCCTCCTAAGCGAGACGTCGGACAAGCTACCCTATTTTTTTAATAAAATATTTGAACTTTAGTCCAACAGCTTGAATGATACTTTAATATATACAACATGTGTATTAATTGGTTACAAAATCAACCTTTAAAAAATGGCTGGATTTGGTTGACCCAACTATTATTATGTAAATACTGAATAGATTGACGCCGACGCTGACTTGTCAACCCAAATTATCGTTGATTAATTTGATTGCAATGCCTTCTCAAGAAGGATACCTAGGAATAATTACACCAAGTTCTTATTTTTCTTTTTTTTTTTTTTAATTTATGATGCATATAATATATAATGAAAAAAAAAAAAAGACCTTATTGATTATAATTCTCTTAGGACATGCATAAACATGCTTGGTAATAAAGACTTGCAAGAATTCTATATCATAATCGAGCATTACTGATTATGTATTATCCTATTAGCGTTTTGGTTATTATCCTATTTACGTCCCCAAGCAGTGGTCTTGAACGGATTCAAATGATAGAAAAGATTTTACGTAGCTCCCAATATAATTTTGATTACTTATATCCGACTAGTTAGAACTCATAGTTATATATAGCTTTAAAAAAAATCAATTAAAAAATATTCAACTTCATAGTATATTTTGAGTTAAAGAAATAGATAAACATATCATGTACGATAAATTAACTTATTTTTATAATAATTTTGATGCACTTTATAATATTTCGAAAATATTTTAAAATATATTTTTGTGTATTTTATTTGTCTAAATTATATTTCAAAATTAATTTAAAATTATTCTAATTATTAATTCTATAATTTGGGTATAAATAATAAAATTTATATTTTGAGTTTTCTAAATTTTCTGACAATGGAAAGGTGGGCCCAGAGAGAGAGTCAGTCTCGAGCATTTTTTCTTCATGCATAGACTTTTTGAGCAGCTGTGTCGTGTCGTAGTATGATATCGATATGATCTCCAAATAAGTGCTATTAGTCAACGCCCATGCTAGAACGGTATCTATTAAATCTTAAATTCTGTTTGACTGCTGACGGCTACGTGTTTAATCAGTTACTAACGGAATGAGAAAACTGTCTTGGTTCTGCACCACCATCTCCTCCGCTTCATTCAATTTGCTATCAACGTGGCTCTTTGGTGGATCCCTCCACTCAAATTTTCTGCAAGTCAAGCTCTGATTTTCCATATTCACACTTCACCTTAATTTGCAACTTAAAGTTGTGAATGTTCGGGCCTTAATCAAAGGTTCCATGCGCGCCGCACCCATAAGAAAAAGATTTTGCAATACTTTTAAACATATGTTTCGAAACTTACACCATATTTATTAAAATTTATATGTATATATATTTTTTTAAAGAATATTTCAACTGCAAAATTATTTTAAAAAATATATCTGAAATAATTATCAAACGTATTAGTATCTTAAAATGATTATCTCAAATTTATTTAACTATTTTTCAAAATATTTTGAATAAAAAAAATTATATATTTTATTTTCTGAATATTATTACTATTAAAATATTTTATCAAAAATATATCTTAATGTAAGTTTTTGTAAGTTGAGTGTAAGTTTCAAAACATATGCAATAGCATCGTAAAACTTCTCCATATGCTAAGTGGATAGAACACGTACGATGTTGCTACCTATTGTTATACAAATGCTAAAGATGTCTACACCTATATAGACACCCTTTGATGCTATTATAATGTATAAGAGACACCATTACAAACTCATGTACTAAACATTTATAAATACATATATTTATGATCACATCTTGTAAGTTTCTATTTCTCCTATTTTTCACGCATTTTACAAACATACAACCAAATTCATCTGAGATATTGTAAGAAGATGACATTTTTTTTAATATGGAAGCTCCACAAACATAATTTAAATCAGAACTAAAACAATTCTACGGCAAATAGCATACTATGTTATACTATGACTTGCTCTCTTCCAATGTGCTTCGCCATGAACTACATATTTTGCTAACCCGATATACCTTCACCATGCTCATCTCTACCTGCAATCTCCTCCTTCTTCTCCTCTTCGCCGGCGGCGGCCGTCTGGTTACCTGACTTACGGCTATCTACCCTGAACTTCGCATATATATCACTCTTGTAGAACTCCCTAGTCCTGTACGCCAAAACCGCCATCGCCACTGCTCCGGCTGCCGTCAGACCGGTGATGATCAGAAACGAAACCTTAAAGCACCCAACTCCGATGCACATCATGTTCTGCTGCTTCGACGCCTCGAGATCGTAAAAATGCGCCGTGATCACCACGCTCATCAAATACGCCGCTACCGGGCTCGCCAACCCTCCGATACTATACAGCGTAGAGAAATACTTGAGCCCAAATATCTCTGAGATAGTGGCAAAAAATAGCGGGATCTGCGCGCCCAGACAGAACCCCGTTATCACCGACGCGACGTACAGCGATTTCGGAGCTCCGAAGGCGATTATTAGGTGTCCGCTGCAAGACATTATGAGAACACCGGCGAGAAGAAGCGGCCGGGAAATTTTGTAACGTGAGTAGAGAGCTTCGGAACCGAACCCTGCCGCCGCGAGGCCGACGTAATTCCATATGCTGACGATGGAGACGAAGGTGGTGATGTTTTTCAGAGGATACCCCAGCGACTCTCCAATCTGTGCCAGGTTGCTAATCGCCGTCGCCGCGCCGCCGAGCCCGCAGATGCCTCCGACAGCGAGGATCAACATGTCCAAGCTCAAAATAGCTTGTAAAACGTTGTGGTCTTCTCCTCTCTTTGGACCATTGAAAGTATTCGTTAAGCACAGGCAACCTGCTTTAGGTGCCACGTCATCAGGAGTCTCTCCGACCGTCGTTTGATCGTCGTCTCCAATGACTACGTCGACGGAGTCCTGATCTTTTCTTAATTTACGCAGAGAAACTATTTCTTCTTTTATAACGACTGCGAGAGGGAGGAGAAGTAGGAGGATGATTACGGCGGCGCTGACGCTGTAGAGCTGGCGAGAGAAGCTTAGTTCGTTCTCGAGCACGATGACAACGAGAAGATGGCCGGCGAGAAAAACGGAAATATAGAGAAACGATCGGAACACACTGATGTCGCTCAGATTACTGCCAATTAAGTTGGAGGGGGACTTCCGAATAGTGGCTGCGAAGACGGCTGAGACGGCTGAGGGGAGCCACGCTAGAAGAAGAATAAGGTACGCCGGGTTGTTTTGTCCGTATAAAGCCATGAAGACTTGCGTCAAGATTGCACCGCTCAGCCCGACGTAGCCCTTTAGCAATCCGAGCACGGCGGCGCGGCTTCCCGGAAAGTTCTTGACCATTGTGACGATCACGGCGGTCGTCGTGAAGGTCTGCGAGTTCGCGCCGACGGCAACGGCGAGGCACATGAGTGAGAATCTAGGTTGTGCGATGCGGCCGGTGATGGAGAGGTAGAGGGGAAGGTAGCCAGCAAGGTTCATAGCGGAACCAGCGGCGAGGATGGCCCATGGCGGTGTAACTTCATTGAGGAGGCCGGCGACGATGCCGACGTTGGCGCCGAGCTCCATAGCGAAGCTTAAAGTGTTGAGCTTCTTCTGGTCGTAGCCGAAGACGGACTTGATTAACGGAGAGTAGAGCGCGTAGATATAGGTGCCGCCGGAGACTGACATGATCAGGAACGAAGCGAACACCATGAACCACCTGCCACGGAGAATTCGCCATGACAGAAGCAGCGTCTCGTTTAGAGAGCTGTGGCCTGTAACGGCAGCGTCCGCCATCGACCTCGGCGTCGAATATCTCGATCTCCGGTGAATATTGTTGAGCTTGATTACTAGCTTTTTCTAGCTAAAGCTTGATAAATAGCTCAAGAGAAGTAATCTTGCACCAGAGCTGTTAGAATTTATATACGGTCCAACACAAGGACAAGTCGAAAGCGTTTTTTGACATGCATGTCGATTGTAGATTAAATGTCTATTTTGATCACTGACATATATTTTTTTAATCGACGGTCCGGAAATTTGATGATTTGTCAACAAGCAATTTTAAATTGAGATTTAATCCGGTAACATCTAAATTGTAAAAGCTAAAATTTTAGTTTAAGTAATCCAAATGATGTAAACGTTTTATCGTTTGAACAAAATAATCTCTAATCTTATTGACCAAAACCTAACTAATATCTACTCATAATAATGGAAGTTTCTCAAATTAAAAACCTAAAACTCCAAAATTGTTTCCTATACACACTTACACGATAGGTCATGTAGATCTATCTCAAATTCTATTTTTTAATAGTTTTTAGAAAAGGGGTTCTTGCAGATCAGCCCCCCGTTTCCCTTAATTGGGCAAATCAGCCCCCGGAAACGCGTTTCCGGGGGCAAATTTGTAATTTTTTTTTGCAGATCAGCCCCCCCGGAAACGCGTTTCGGGGGGCTGATCCGCGCACCCCGAAATAGGGGGGGCTGATCTGCAATTATCCCTTTTTCTAATGATGCACCACAAATTATAAAGCAATTGTTCTAAGTAACTCTATTCAAATTTCTAAAACTAATTGATATAACCCCGTTCTGGATCGCCACGTGTCATGATACTGACGTGCTCTGAGGAGGAAGATGGGTCGGACCCGAAGTAAAGACTCATGACATAAACAAGTATTTTTCCGAGATAGACATCGAGACCATTTACTGGAATATGTACCAACAACGGTCGACTCCCGATATACACATCGGTAGCGATTCTACCCGAGGTCGACTTCAGCAGATCGTGAGAAGTTGGACCGTTACCTACAGGCGCGGGGAAGTCTTTATGAGAATTCTAACCGACGCTCTCTTCATGAATCATAATAAAGGCTCATTAAGATAGGTAATTAATGAGTCGTGGTTAAGTGAGGAAGCCCAAAGGCCGCCCAGGTCTAGGGAATGTCCTCCATAATGGCTATATAAGGCAGGAAACAACTCCAAAAAAGGGGTTGGTGGATAGAGATACCGAGATATACTGTAAAAGTGAATTGAGAGACCTGTATTCATCTTCTTCTTAGTGAAATCACTGATTCGTTGGCGTTACGTGACAGCCCGTGGTTTTACCTTGTCTTTCAAGGGTTTCCACGTTAAAATCGGGTGTGTCTTGTGTGATTTGGACTGTCTCTGTTGATTATCATCTGTTTCTAATCCTAGTCGTTACTGTTTTTGAACACTTCATTGATCGGTCGAGGACCAGCTCGATCAATTGGCGCCGTCTGTCGGGACATAATCACAAAAATAATGGCTAGGAGAAGAGGAGCCAACCGTAATGTTAGCAGAGACGATCACAGATCATTGGAAGAGCCCAGTGGAGCGGGCACACAACAATATCAAATCGATCAATCTTTAGACGAAAATGAGTCACCAGAACCGGCTGCTGAATTACAACCACAAGAAGTTCCAGTAACCATGGATGGAGTCCGTGAACTACTAAGGGAGGAGTTGCGTAATCTCCTCCAATCACAACAGACAACCGCGCCGGCGAGGATACCGGCATGGGAAAGGTTGTCCCATCATGCTGGAGAACCCCAGCAAGGACCTAATCATAACTCCCCCAATCAGGACCGTGTCTCGGCGTTCAGCAGACTAGGACCCCCTATCCAGAAACGCCTGGGCAGTCACGGTGCACGATTGGCGAGGGAGAGAAGACAAGGGCAGCAGCCACGATCTGAAGGTGGAGCACGAGCAGCACCGTCAAAAGGAGCACGTCCGGAGGAAGTACTTCCTTTGGACGAATCTACAGGAGAAACGGCGGAAGCCGGAGCTGAAGCAATCTCGCGTCCCCGAGAAAGGGATGCGGCCGCTACACCGGGACTTCCCCAGAGACCTAACGGAGTAAAATCGGTATTGACTCCACCAAGTAATTTCGCCCGAGACCCAAATTCACCGTTCTCGGTGGCGATCCAAGATGCTCCATTACCTCAGAATTTCAAGCCGCCAAAAATCTCAAAGTACAGCGGCAAGTCATCGCCAAAAGCCCATGTATCATGCTTCATGGCCGCCATGAAATTCACGGGATACAGCGAAGCCGTATACTGTCAAGCATTCCCCATGACGTTGGAGGGACCCGCTCAGACCTGGTTTACCGAGTTGAGGTCAGGATCCATCAACAGTTGGGAGGAGCTCGTCGACATGTTTCAGACGAGATTTTTCGCGAGTTCAGAATTTCTTAAGGACTCGGAAAGCCTGCTGAACGTCACTCAGAAGGAAGGAGAGACGTTGAAAAAATACTTCAAAAAGGTTTTGTGAGAGACAGCAGAACATGAAGGACATGACCCTAAATTCGCAATTGATGGCGTTGAAGAGAGGGGTAAGACATCGTCAGCTGATGTACGATTTTCATACCAATCCACCAAACTTTGACTCAGGCGTACGAGAAGGTCAGGCTTATATAGAGGCCGAGGAGAGAGCAAGAGCTCAACCAAAGAGGCAAAAGACAAAGGGAGGACAAGAAAGAACGACCGAGGTGAAGATCGATCAACTAAAAGTCGGGATGAAAACCGAGGTGGATATGAACCCAAATACCGGTATTACACTCGGCTAAACGCGTCACCACGGGAAATTTTGGCTGTAGTAGAAACTAAACGTCGGTTACCACAGCCGTACCCGATATCGACACCAACTAACAAACGAGACAGATCGAAATACTGCGACTTCCATCGGACGCACGGGCACCTCACAAACCGATGTCTGCAACTTCGCGACATCATTGAAGGGTTTGTCCGGAATGGAGAATTGCAAGAATTCCTCGAACAAGGGAGGAACCAGAGAAACATGCCGGCACAGAGGCCGCAAGCAGGAGCCCCACAGGAGGCGGAACCCCAGCATCAACAAGCTAGAGCTGACATAATACATTTTATTGCTGGGGGTCCTGGTTCGAGGCAGCCGAGCAGAAAGAGGAATCGGACATCATCACAGGAGGTGATGCAAATCAGCCGAAGTGCTACCGATCAAGAAGGGAGACAAGACATAATATTCACTGATGAGGAGCTCGTCCCGGTAGAAGCACCACATGACGATGCTCTACTGGTCTCCATTATAGTGGCAAATCGAGAAGTCAAGCGGGTCTTTATTGACACTGGGGCATCCTCCAACGTCTTATTTTACGACGCTTTTCTGCAGATGGACCTCGGGGAAGACGCTCTGCTACCCATCGATACTACTGTGTATGGGCTTGGGGGACCCAACATCGTTCCCCGAGGAAAGATAGACATGCTGGTCACCATGGGCGATGAGCCGAGGTTGAAGACGGTGTCCGTGACATTCTTGGTTCTGGACATTCTCTCGGCGTATAACGTGATTTTTGGCCGCCCCGAAATCAAGAAATTTCAAATGGTAGTCTCTCTCCCGCACCAGAGGGCTAAGTTCAAAACGGCCCGAGGTGTCGGCGAGGTACGAGGCAATATCGAGGAAGCACGGCGATGCTACAAGAATAGCTTGAGGAAAGAGGAGACACTCCCGATCGACGTACTCGATGTCAGGGAGAATGAAAACAAGATCGGCGAACCTGGCGATACGACATGCAAGGTCCCGCTTAACCCGGATGATTCAGAAAAATGCCTGCAAGTCGGAGTAAAATTGCAGGGGCAAGAATTTGAAGATATAGTGGCATGTTTGCGGGACAATGCCGACCTATACGCATGGAAGCCCTCCGACATGCCTGGACTAAATCCGAGGTAATAACCCACGAACTGAATATTGACCCATCTTTTAAGCCTGTGAAGCAGAAGAAGAGGAGCTTCGCTCCTGAAAGAAGTCGGGCGATCAAGGTGGAGCTTGAGAAGCTGCTGGATGCCGGGTTCATTCGTGAAGTCAAATACCCGGAATGGTTGGCCAACGTCGTCCTGGTCAAAAAATCATCTGGAAAGTGGAGGATGTGCATCGACTACACCGACCTGAACAAGGCGTGCCCGAAGGATAGTTATCCGCTACCCCGAATTGATCACCTGGTGGACGAAACAGCGAGGCATGAGTTACTTAGCTTCATGGACGCTTTCTCCGGGTACAATCAAGTGAAGATGCACCCAGATGATGAGGAGAAGACCAACTTCATCACCGACTATGGCACATATTGCTATACAGTTATGCCTTTCGGTCTGAAGAATGCTGGGGCAACGTTTCAGCGGGGGATGGACATAGTGTTTGAACCATTGCTCGGAAAACTGTAGAGGCCTACGTGGACGACATCCTAGTAAAAAGCAAACACAAGGAAGATCATGCGAGAGACCTCCGAGCTGCTTTCGAATTGATGAGGAAGTACAACATGCGACTCAACCCTGAGAAGTGCGCATTCGGGGTGTCGACAGGCAAGTTTTTGGGATACATGGTTACACCTCGGGGTATCGAAGTCAACCCTGACAAGGTGAAAGCTGTTTTGGAGATGCCAGAGCCGAAGAATGTGACCGAAGTACAGAGGCTAGCTGGGAGGATTACTGCTCTGGGGAGATTCATGTCGCGCTCGGGAGACCGATGTGCGCCATTTTTCAAAGTTCTTAGGGGAGCCAAAGGAAAGATTAGCTGGAGTGAAGAGTGTAGCCAGGCGTTTAAAGAATTGAAGGCTTTCCTTACAGAACCTCCACTATTGGTGAGTCCCCAACTGGGTGAGACTCTCTTCTTGTTCCTCGCCGTCTCTTCCGTGGCGTTGAGTTCTGTCCTAATTCGTGAGGACAACGGAGTCCAGAGACCGGTGTATTACATCAGCAAAATCCTTAAAGACGCCGAGACTAGATATACGGCTGCGGAGAAGTTAGCTTTGTCTTTGGTGATTACATCGCGACGACTCCGACCCTATTTTCAAGCACATACTATCTGTGTCCTCACTAACCAGCCACTTCGCCAGATTTTAGCTAAACCAGAAGTTTCGGGAAGGCTAACGAAGTGGGCTATCGAGTTGCTGGAATACGATATCCAGTACCTACCAAGGCCGGCAATCAAAGCTCAAGTGCTGGCAGACTTTATTGTGGAGATGACGACCCCGGTGGAATTACAAGAAGATACTGCGGCACCTAGCGCATCGGAAGAGAGTTCTTGGATCCTCTATTCAGATGGATCTTCCACCGCTGAAGGGAGTGGAGCTGGGTTAATACTCACGAGTCCTAGAGGGGCTCGGCTCGAGTATGCCCTAAAGTTTTGTTTTCCTGCTACAAACAATGTGTCGGAATATGAAGCCATCCTCGCTGGAACCAGGATTGCATGGCAACTCGGAGCAACTCGGCTGAAACTCTTCACCGACTCCAGGCTAGTTGCAGATCAAATCAATGGGGAGTTTGGAGCCAAAGACCCGACTATGGCAGCATATCTGGGGAAGGTACGACAACTCCAAGCTAAGTTCAAATTTTTCCAAGTGCAGCACATACCTCGGGATGAAAATTTGGAGGCCGATGCACTTTCCAAGTTGGCATCAGGAGCCACCCGAGGTGCACCAACAACTATATTCCTTGAAGAGCTTCGACATCCTGCCACCGAAGGAACCGAGATACTTGACATAGAAGTGGGGGATAGTTGGATGTCCCCTATCATCCGGTATCTTACTACTGGGGCAGTTCCAGAAGATAAGAGGGAAGCAGAGAAACTAGTCCGAAGAACAGCAAGGTTTGTAATCATTGGAGATCACCTGTACCGCAAAGCACACTCTGCTCCCTACCTGAAGTGTGTAGGACCGGAAATTGCTCAAGGCATCCTTGAAGAAATCCACGAGGGCATGTGTTCCAGCCATATCGGAGCCAACACACTGGCCCAAAAAGTATTTCGGCAGGGATACTTCTGGCCTACCATACTTGCTGACGCTGAGGCTTATGTCTCCCGATGTAAGCAGTGCCAGCTCCATGCGAGGATGCACCATGTTCCAGCGGAACCCATCAGCAACATCGCCGCTCCCTGGCCTTTCGCACAATGGGGGATTGATATCGTGGGACCTCTACCGACCGCTGTTCACCAGAAGAAATTTTTGATCGTGGCGATTGACTATTTCACCAAGTGGATCGAAGCTGAGCCCACTGCCACCATTACCGGACGCGCGGTACAGAAGTTCCTGGAACGATCAATAGTCAACCGATTTGGCATACCGAGGACTCTGATCAGTGACAATGGGAAGCAGTTCGACAGTCCCGAAGTGCGGGAATTTTGTGAGTATCTCGGGATAAGACACAAGTTTACCTCAGTATACCATCCGCAAGCAAATGGACAAGTGGAGAACGCTAATCGCACAATTCTGGAGGGCTTGCGGAAAAGACTAGAAGGCGCCGCTGGAAACTGGGTCGATGTGCTACCTCATGTCTTGTGGGCATATCGAACAACACATCGGGTAACTACTTCCGAGACTCCTTTCAGTCTGACTTATGGAACCGAAGCGGTCATCCCGGTAGAGATTTGTGAACCCTCTCTGCGGGTGCTATATTTTGACGGAACGTCCAATGAAGAAAAGCTGAAATATAACCTTGATTTACTGGACAAAAAGAGGTAAACCGCCTTAATTCGGTCGGAAGCCTATAAACGCCGAGCCAGCCAGTATTACAACAGCAGAGTTAGACACCGAGGTTTCACGACTAGAGACCTCGTCCTGAGGAAATTACAAATGCCTGCTAACAAGCTCGGGCCGAACTGGGAAGGACCATACCGGGTACGCGAGGTACTTGGCAAGGGAGCATACAAGCTAGAAGATCTGGAAGGCAAGGAGATACCCAGAACCTGGAGAGTGGTCAACCTCAGAAAATTTTACCAGTAGAAATTATTTTTTCCTTTTCAAAAAAGTTGTACTCTTCAAATTACTTTTTCCCATTCAGTAACGAGTTCAAGTTTCAGAAAAAAAAAATTTTGTCTCATGACCAACGCACACGCTTTCGACCTCTGGGTGATACCCTCGCAACAACGGTGTCGGTCCGCCAGGACGTCCCGAAGTGGGGGGTATGGGCCAGAAAAATTTGTTTTAGCATCTCTGGGAGACACCCTCGCAACAACGGTTTCGGTCCGCCAGGACGTCCCGAAGTGGGGGGTGTGGGCCAGAAATATTTTCGAACTCTCTGGGGGACGTTCTCGCAACAACGTGTTCGGTCCAATACTGGACGTCACGAAGTGGGGAATGTGGGCCAGCAAAGTTTATTCCATCCCGCAGTACTTCCAAGTCGGTCCAGTACTGGACGACATAGAAGTAGGGGGGAAGGGCCAGAAAAAGTTTATTCCATCCCGCAGTACTTCCAAGTCAGTCCAGTACTGGACGACATAGAAGTAGGGGGGAAGGGCCAGAAAAATTTTGTTCCTATCTCTCGGTACTTCCAAGTCGGTCCAGTATTGGACGACATGGAGTAAGGGGAAAGGGGCCAGCAAAAAATTCAATTCAGTTTCTTAGTACTCCCATGTCGGTCCAGTACTGGACGACTTGAAGTAGGGGGTGTGGACAAAAAAATTTTATGTGCACTTCGATGTCTTCCTTTCGCAACACATCGAAGTGGGGGGATAGGAGTAGTAGACGCTTGATGCTTGAATTTTTAGTCTCTAAAGAGAAGCAAGTTACAAAAAGAGAGATTTCATTCAAAATAAGGAAAAGTTACATAGCTAAGGACTATCCGGACATTTCCCGGAATGTCCTCCAAAATACCCGATGTATATATCGGGAGTACATCAAAATGAAGAAGAGAAACTACGCGAGAGGAGCATCATCTGCAGAAACCGGTGCAGGGACGTCCTCGGTCGGAGTTGGCGTAGGAGTGGAGACTTGATCCGGGGGAGGAACTTCAGGAACGGGAGCAGGGCCAGACTTCACTATCTCCACGTCAGGGGAAGTCGGCGTTGCTAAAACCGGAGTAGGAGGGACATCCCCGACGTCAGTAGCTGTCCCTGCATCCGCCTCTGCCTCAGGCTCATAAACCTTTCCCCCGGCAGTCATGCGCTTGTCAATGAGTTGGGCGATCTTCATCTCATCAAGGAATCTGAAATCACCCTCTCCCATATGTGCACGACATAGGCGCCGACACTCGACAACTGCACCTAACAACCAGTCGGCAGCGTAATCGTTGATGGCGGCCTTATATTCTTCCGACTGAGTATAAGCCTCGACCGCTTTCTTCTCAGCTCTTTGGACCTCGGCAGCAATTATTTCCTCGGCGCGGTTCATCTCGGCCGTCTTATCTGCCATGCCCTTTTTCGTTTTCGCTAAGGCATCTTCCAACCCGGATGCCTTGGCCTTTTCTGTATCTGTCCGGGTTTTATCAGCCTCCACTCGTTCTTTCTCAGCAGCAAGTCCGGCAGCTATGTCAGCCTTTTCCTTCATCTCAGCCTGGAGCTGCCTCTCCGCTTCAGCAACGTAATCGTTGTGCTTCTTCTTCAAATCATCATGCTGTTTGCGGAGGGAGTCCAATTGCGACTGTACGCCACGAGATTGCTGAGCATAGCGCCTCCTGGCTGCTGCTGAGGCAAGCATGTGCTGGGACATGGCAAAATTCTCATTAGAACGAGACATCATAACCTTAGAAAACAGAAGCTAAAGTTTTTGCTTACCTCGTAAGACAAGGTCATGAGCTTCTCGAAAAGCTCTTGATCTGGCGCCTCGTCCATCAATTTTCGATCCACAGGTGGTGGACCCATCTCGCAAAAAATTGTAGAGCCAGCAGCATTTCCGATGCAGCTCTCACCCCTCCTCAACTCCCAATTTGGAAGGTGGACCTCGGAAGGTTGGGGGACTAGGGACTCGGCAGTTCTCCTTACCTCGTGGGTGATAGGTTGAGATGCTTTGCCCTTACCCTTGTCAACACATACTTTAGTCCCTTTCTTCCGAATGGGGTCCTCCGAAATAGGCTCACCGGCTCGTTTTTTCCCTTGAACCGGAGGCTTCGAAATCTGTGCAAGAGGAGGAGTCGGTTTTGGAGGAACTGAAGCTGAGGCCGCAGCAACCGCATCTTTGCTTGGTGAGTCAGGCCCCTTTGAAGAACTTTTCCTTCTCAAAGCCGCTTCCATATCCGCAGTTACCGAAGAAGGAACTCCTTGTACTTCGGGAGAAGGCGAAGGATGAAGTGGAGAGCTAGGAGGATCAACCTCGGTAGATGGCTCTGATTCAAACCACCTTGCAAATCCACGCCCTCTCGATCCTCGACCTTGACCTCGGGGTACCCTCTGTCTTGGAACAGGAGGCCGCTTCTGAGGTGGGTTCTTTTTCTTTGATGCCGCCTGTCTTCTCGGTTGCCTGGAGGTGGAAGGGCCGGGCAGAGGTTGCCTGCACGACGCCTCTAACTCGTCTGCAAGACCATGAGTAAGAAAATTTCAGTCAATTCCACTACCGACGTAGTGTTTACTACCGACGTATGATAATAAAGAAGCCGAGAGAGTGACATACCCTTGTAAGCCAAAATAAACCCCGCTACTTGATTCAGAGTGTCTTCATCGGGGTTGGCTACATCAACTGACCCCGGGAACCGGGTGAATCGCTCGATCGCAACGGCGAGGTCATCACCAGCCACATATGTAGGAAGGGAAAGCATGTCGCGATTAGGGCGGCCCCAAGGTCGGTTGAAGGTATAGTCACTATCTCGGGAAATAAAGAAAAACTTTTCTTTCCACCCTTTGTTAGATGAAGGGCGGCCTTCAAAAAATTTAGCGAAGTCTTTCCGACATCGCAAAAAATACCACCCCGGAGAGTGGGAAGATTCAATGAACTCGAAGATACAGCGAAAGAGGTTGAGGGTAGGAGGAAGCTTCTGGTGACCGCAAATATATAAGAAGCCTATTATACTAGGGATGGCGTTGGGAACTAACTGGCAAGGCATGACGTGGTATGCGTCGAAGAAGTTAATAAAGAAGATATTCAAGGGGAGACGCATACCGACACGGATATGTTCGTAAAAAACAGCTATCTCATTTTCATGGAATGTGGACATCCTTTCAGTGGATGTCGGGATTCTAGCTACAAAATCGGGAGTCCATGAAAATTTTCCTCTCCACCTAGAGATATCTTTACTCGTTACAGTAGAAACGACTTCGTCTGGCCGTAACCTAGAGGCAGCAGAAGATTCAGCCATGTCCTCCGGAAGGATATCGGCAAACTCAGCGGGAAAACCAGAAGGAGACAAAGGACGACCGGCAGTAGGAGAGTTATCCGACGAAGAAGATGTCGAGGAAGAAGCAAATAAATAATCTAGCGCGGCATCCGCCGAAGAAGATGAACCAGAACGGGTACGCGATTGAGAAAAAGTTTCCGAGGATTCGGAGGATTCAAATATTCTAGAAGAATTATACCTAACGCGTTTGGGAGACATGAGATTACTAACCTCGAACAGAAGAAACGGACGCAACGGATGCAGAGAATGAAGAAATCGAAAAATGAAGATCGCCGGACACTCGAAACGCAGAGACACTGATCGCCGGAGAAGACGGGCTGTAAAAGGTATTCTCGGGTATGGTGATAAAAACGGCGACTCTGCGGCTAATTAAAAGGATGGGACAGGAAAGAGAAAAAGTAGGACACGCGGCGAGTATCCGCGCCAGAGGTGGCCGCGTGTCACAATCAAGCGAATCACGACCTACGAGGCGACGCGAGTTTTGGTTATCAGGGAATTCGCGCGGGAATTTGAAACCCGACAACCTAGGTTAGACATGACGTAATATTCTGCCATTAGAATGAACATCGGGAGACGATCCCTAAATATTCCTGTGGCTATTTAAGAGCTCGCAGCGACACCGACGTTCGCGGATTCAAGAAGTTGACATCGGGGGTTTCCGATGGACTTACCGGTACTCCGCTAAGACCGTCGGGGGGCATTTGATATAACCCCGTTCTGGATCGCCACGTGTCATGATACTGACGTGCTCTGAGGAGGAAGATGGGTCGGACCCGAAGTAAAGACCCATGACATAAACAAGTATTTTTCCGAGATAGACATCGAGACCATTTACTGGAACATGTACCAACAACGGTCGACTCCCGATATACACCTCGGTAGCGATTCTACCCGAGGTCGACTTCAGCAGATCGTGAGAAGTTGGACCGTTACCTACAGGCGCGGGGAAGTCTTTATGAGAATTCTAACCGACGCTCTCTTCATGAATCCTAATAAAGGCTCATTAAGATAGGTAATTAGTGAGTCGTGGTTATTAGGCAATTAAGTGAGGAAGCCCAAAGGCCGCCCAGGTCTAGGGAATGTCCTCCATAATGGCTATATAAGGCAGGAAACAACTCCAAAAAAGGGGTTGGTGGATAGAGATACCGAGATATACTGTAAAAGTGAATTGAGAGACCTGTATTCATCTTCTTCTTAGTGAAATCACTGATTCGTTGGCGTTACGTGACAGCCCGTGGTTTTACCTTGTCTTTCAAGGGTTTCCACGTTAAAATCGTGTGTGTCTTGTGTGATTTGGACTGTCTCTGTTGATTATCATCTGTTTCTAATCCTAGTCGTTACTGTTTTTGAACACTTCATTGTCGGTCGAAGACCAGCTCGATCACTAATAAAAAAATCTAATAAATCTTTAAAAGCATAATTAAAGTGAAGACAAATGAAATCAAGCATATTGCAAGTTAATCTTTGGCGACGAATTACGTATATTTTCAAATTAGTTTTAAAATAGTTAACTAAAAAGTCATAGCTACTATTCCATATTTACAATTGTATTTATTTTTTTTATTTTTTTTTCCAGAGAACTACTTCAAAATCGATTTCTTGGCCCGAGAGCTCCTACATATGCATGCATATAAAAAAACTTTTTTGAAGGACTTACACATAAGATCCTGTCCTTGAAGTATGTGTTACAAATAAATATACTGTTTATGACTGTTATTTTTAATATTTCAAACACCATTATAAAATAATTTTAAATAGTTATTTTAAACTTTTAAAATTTTAACGGTCAGGATAAGTTTTTAATAAAACTTTAAAATTTCAAAACATAGTTAGAAGTATTTTTTTTAAAAACAATTTGAATAGAAAAATTATTAATTATATAAAAATATTTTTTATATAAATATTAATTTTTTAAAAAATATTTAATAATAATCAAAAATATTTTGGCATAACTTTTAAAATATAGACTATTTTCTAAGAATTTAAATTTGGAGCAAATTTGTAAATTAGGGATTAACATGTAAAGTCTCTTCCCGCACATAGAACCATGTTGATGGGATAGTAATTTTGATGGCGGACTTACACAACAGCCCCACCACTGCCGTTTAAAATTTGCGAATAAAATTTTTATTTTATTCGCTTATTTTAATATACTAAAATATTTATTTAAAAATATTTTTAAAGATATTTCAATATAAAAACCGTATATTATGAGTGAGATCTACGACTTTAATATTAAATATTTTTTTTGAAATATTTTTAAATTAGTGTTTTGAGCCTCAAAAGTTCAGTGGATTAATGGATTGATTTTAAAATCCACTAACATTTTAAAGCCTCAAACCACCTATTTGGAAGAATTTTTTGAAAAAATGTTAAAAACAAAAGTCGTAAAACTTATCAAAATATATAATTTTAATATTAAAAATTTCTCCAATCATACTTAAACAATAATGAAATTGACTCCAATACGAATATCAAGAGAGAATTTTTTTTTTTATAAATTTAAACAGTAACTAGATAATCTATGAGTTGATTTGTATGAGTAGAAAGAATGTAGGGTGTTGATTTGTAGTTATTCCAATTTTGATCCTATTGACTACCATACGTACGAGTGCATGGGAAAAAATAAAAAATAATAAAATTTTGATTACAATTTGAAAAAATTTTAATATAAAAGTAGTAAAGTTTAATAAGCTATATAACTTTAATATTAAATATATTTTTTAAAAATAAATATTTCTAAATTAGTATTTTAGAGCTCCAAAAAAGTTTAATAGATTTGAAGTAAATTTTAAAATAATTTTAAATTTTTTTTCAAATTCGTTAAATTTTAGAGTCCGAAATATCTATTTGAAGCATTTTTTGAAATATTTCAATATAAATATTATAAATCTTATCAAAACTTATAATTTTAATATTACAATTTTTTTTTTAAAAATAATTTATAGTTTATTTTACCATACATTCATACGTACGTTAAATGGGATCAAAATTGTGAGAATACTGCCGTTATGAGAGTACAATAGGGGATCATGGTGATATCTCACGGGCAACTTAATAGTGATAATGAGCTTCTTAAATTAAATCACTGTTTGCATTTATGAGTTTGGGTGCAACTCAATTTCCTTGTGGGCACCAATCACGACTTTGATGTACTACATCTTGACTATCATAACCTCTCTCAACTCAAGTGCTATCTTCGTTTTATTAACAAAAACATGTTAAATGTTTTACCTTCTAGTTTCGGTAGCTGAAGTAATCAGATTCACAATAATGTGCTGGTTTGACGATGATTTTAATTCTCAATTCAATAATAGAATTTTTATTTTTGATTTACAATTGCTGTAGTTGACGTCCAAATGCAGCTAATCAAACAGCTCCTAAATATCATATAGACCGGACTCATCATCCTGAGTCGCGACATGCATGACCATTTAAAATCTTCGGGACATGAAAGCGTTCCTCTCATGTCCCATACAAAAGGGCGCTGACGACAGGCCTCGAAGCAGGTGGGCATTCCTTGTGTCGCTTTAAGTAACTTATCCATCATGCTCGAGCGCTCCGTGTTTAACTCTAGTTATCCTTCATCTCCATACGCAGATTTTGGTTCCACAATATAATATTTGACTTATTTATACTAATTATTTAAGTTATACCGCATTTTCTAACCATCTCAACTATGCATTTATTTAAATAAAAAATTACATCAGTATTACAAGTATCTATTACTTTTCATTCTCTATGCACTGCTTAGGATGCTAAATAGAACACCTATATTATTTTGGTGCAAAAAGAACGACCCTTGAGCTCTCTTACGTTAATTAAAGATCTGTGATGACGATGTTATAAGCAACATAAATAGATGATAGAGAAAAGTTTAACAAAAAAAAAGTGACTGTAAAAAAAATGTTAAAAGGAGGTTATTTTTGAAAGTCGCAATGACATGTATCAATCATCCGATGACGGAGGTTATCTTTGAAAGGTGGGGCAGGGATTCGAATCCCACAACATTGTGCCAAATGTTAGTTGTCATGACTAATTGAAGAATTATGCGGATTTAGGGACCAGTTCAGAATCAGCCATGAAAAACATGTTCCTGGTTGATTTGCAACTAGAGGCCCAATACATCAAGCCCAATCATGTTGGGCTAAATTATCACTGGGCTGAGCGAAGTGTTTCCATATTTACTTCAATAGGTTCCAACGACTAATTTATAAATGCTCGATTTACGCACGAGTTTGTATTTACAATTTGTTTTTTTTCTAATAAATTGAATATGCTACTAATAGTAATTTATTTGAATTATATCGTAAATATAATTTTTATATGAAGCATACAAGTTGATTTTTTATTGGTTCGTTTTTGTGTATGTCATTGGTGTTATTAATAACCACTTCATTTTTACTTGAATAGATCAATATTGTGAGGCTTCCAAAAGGTATACATTATCATAACATCTACTTTTAGACACAATAATTTTCGGATATACTTGATTGTTTATGTAACTTTTTTTTTTGAGAAAAGATTATTTATCTAAAATAAGAAATCGGTAATCAAAAAATTATTTTCTTACTTTCTGATTGTGCCGAATTACCACTTCCAGATTAATTATCTGTTAAATTTTAAAATTAAAAAAAATAAAATAAAGAGAATTGTCTAAAATAGCTTATAATTAGACTAAATTTACTTTCCGTGCGAATTGTCCACTTTCCCTTTATAAAGAGATGGTTGTAATTCAAACGCAGTAAATACTCTCCGCATAATATAGAAATTTTTTCAATTTTATCCCTTGAAACAATATTTGAAGCCCACTATTTTAAAATATTAGGTCTTTTAAATTGATGAAATATAGGCTAGTACCAACTGTAATTTATTATCTTTACATATCCACTAAACTACAAAAATATGGGATTTTATTTTGCCAGGTTAACCAGAAAAAGAATATACTAAACAATTAAATAAATAATAAAACAACTTCTGATAGAATACAAAACGTCCTCATCAAATTCCCATATGGACATTTTAAATAAATAACATGGCCCAATTGGTGAAGTGGATTTGATTAACGGCTTGTTTACTTCCAAGGAACTGGCTTTCGCAGTGGATGTGACTTCTTGGAAACTCCATGTCCTCAGCAACCATAGTGCGTTCATTTGCGGCTTAACGTTTACGGGAAATTGCATATCAGCTCCTGTTTTCAGGGGCCGATAAAAATCAGATCCTAAAAATGAAAAAACGTCTGACGTGATAGCGTGCGCATGGTGAGTTCATTTGCGGCTTAAAATTTACGGAAAATTGCATATCAGCCCCTATTTCTAGGGGCCGATATAATTTTTCGTTTCCAGGAGCTGATTTGTAGAAGGTTTAGAAACGAATGCTGATATACAATTTTCCTTTTAATTAATGCATATTCTTACTCTAACTTTACCTTGGCTTATGAATGGTGTGCAGGATCACATGCAAGTGCAGATTGTCCAATAAGAATCCAAATAATTCAAATTCGATTTCATGGACCGAGCAAACTCAGTATATTCCCAACTATCATCAATGACCACAAGCGGTATATTTCGGATTTCAGCAACAACCGGACATACAACAGGAGAGAATTTCTAACTTGGAAAAACTCGTGACCACATTCATCAATAAGATTGACAAAAAAGTTTAACATATATTCTACAATATACTTTCCTTTTCTGAAAATCTACATTTTAAACTCAGCTTTTCTTTTCTTTGTTTTTTTGCAAGTTTCACAACTTCCCATGTTAAAGTTGAGTTTAATAGCCTTCTTTTTAAGATTATCATAGAAAAATTTTATCCGTAATCAGTCTATTTTTATACGACCGTCGTAACAGATAAATTCATGGATGACGTTGACTTATATTCCACCAACTAAGGGATTTTAATCTTTCGATCTGAGCATATCCGAAGGTCCGAAAGCCTGTGTTATTCTCCATATAGTATAAAGAGAATAAATTTTCCACATCCTTGTGAGTGGCGTTCATAGAATTCGAATATGATATCTCTGCTTCATCAGTGAAAGTCCCAACTATCCCCTAGGCGTCCTATAAAAATCTTGGAATTAGACTATGCGCTACCTGTAAGTAAGAATGAAAAATTCTTTTTTTTTTTATTTTATTTTTTTGTATCCTGTAAAAAGTAGTATGTACCTTTGGCTCATTCAAATCAAAATGGTGAATTTTTCGGTTAGTAATATTGATCAATCATTCAGATTTTGTCTATAATGACTTTCTCAATAAAAAAAAAGTAATTTTTCGACATATTTTCTTTAATATAATCTCAATAAAAGGTTCAGTTTAATTGAGGCTTATTGATTACTCGAAGTAACAGTGCACTTTCTAAAAAAATAAAAAGGTAAATCGAAAAGGCCTTAATCTGACCTATAAATCTTTTTGCATGTCAACACAATCTTTCCATATCCGCCATGGAAATTGGAAAGGAAGGGGATGATGTGAAGAAGGAAGAAGATAAGATAATAGGGACTGCGCTTGTCGAAATGTTTTTTAGTCAATCAAATGGTTTCATCCTTGACTTTATTCTTGTTGTTAATATTGTTTGCACATCAAAAAATAATAGTTATTATTTGTTATTGTCAAAAAGAAACAATACAACGAATTACTCAAAAACATTACACAAAAAATCACACATGCTGACGTGGCATAATTAAGACCACACATCACGATGGGTATAGTTATAATTTTGATATTCTTTGCAGATTACGAGGAAATTGTACAGATCATGAAGCGCGTGTTTTGTGAAAATTGGTTGTGTGTGGTTTGTTGGGTATTTTATTGGGGGAGTAGTTTTTTTTTTTTTTTTGAAAAGTAACAAACCAAAATATTATGTAGTTTGTTGTAATTTGCGATTTTGTATTTTAAATATGTTTAAAATATATACAGCAAATGCGTCTAATAAATTGTAAAATTGTATTAAAAAATACAAATTGAATTATAATAAGACAGCGAGTTAATCCATTTTTTTAAAAATATATAAATATTAAAATATAAATTTTCATTGTATAATTTATTTTTGTCCCAATTCTTAGTAATTGGTCTGAAGGAAAAACTTTTTCAATCTTCGGTCTGGTTCGGTTTGATATGGATGATCGGCTTAGTCGAGTCGTTGGTTAATTTGGGGTTTCAAAATGACGAGCCTGGACCTGTTTGATACTATCATTTAATGTGCTCGAATCCTTTGAGCCCAACCCTAGGCTCAATCACGTGCCACGTAGTATATTGAAGGCAGAAGTTTCCTTATCCGATGATACATCCAACACGCTTTCAATACGTCTCTGGCTTAATCAGCTGGCATATCACAAATTGAGAAGGTGTCAATTCTATCTGCCAGGGATTGACGAAGACAATTTTTCAACATTGCAACCATATATTAAATTTTAGGAAGAGTTATATTTGGATCCAAATTTACGAGTTACATTATATTTAGATCCTGAACTAAATTTCAATTGCAGTTAAGTTCTTCCGCGGAGCCAAAAATTATCAAGAATGTAGTAAAAGTTATCAGAAATGTGCCAAAGCGTTATTTTTTATCAAAATGGTGTTAAAAATTCACACAAGAGTATCAAAAATTTACTAAAAGATGTCAATGCAAGGTGTTAGATGGACGTCGGAGGTGTCAAAAACTCATCGGAAGGTGTAAAAAGATTAAAGTGTAAAAAATTTTTTGAAAAAAATTTAAGTGATGTTGAAAAAAATATGGAAGGACTGTAGAGCAATTATTCCTAAATTTTAATAACATTTCATTTTATATATACATTCTACTAAAATTCACTATAATTTCTCAACTATTTTTTATATTGTAATTCTCATTTTAATTATTTTTATCATTTAAAACAATTATCTACAAATGTTTTTAAAAAATTATATATAAAAATTATTAGATTTTTCTTAAAATATATAATATTTATGTTAAAAAATTTTATATAAAATATTTCTAAAGAACAATTTTGAAACTTCAAGTTAATGTTATAAGTTTAAATTATTTTTTATTTTTAAATTTTTTCGTTATTTTTAACATCTCAAAATCTACAAATGTATATTAAAAATTCTTTTAAAAATTTTTTTAAATAATTATTTCAAAACATTAAAGATAGCCGTCTCTAACTATAATTCAGACTTAAATTTAAATTTAAATACAACAAAATTTAATTTTTTGGATCAGAATAATACTCTCCAAATTTTTCTATAAGTTTTCAGAATATTTACTGAGTTAATCAATCACTGTAACACTCGTATAAACTAAAACAACTAACTATAATTAATTTAACCATCGACTTTTGTCTTCTTCTCACCCTCCTCCTCACCTTCTCGCTTTACTATGGTACTATCATTACCATCAACTGCACCGCCGCCGGCGGCGTCGGCGTTGGCGGCGGCGGCCTCCCTGAACTTCTTGTATATATCCCCTTTGTAGAAGTTTCTTGTTCTCCAAACAAGCAGTAGAGATATAAGAGCTCCGGCAATTGTGACGGCGGTGATGATAAGGAATGACAGCCGGAAACACTGCCTCCCTAGACACGTCAAATCTCTGCTGCCCGTAGACGTCACCGTAACTCTGTTCTGCTTATCCGCTTCTCTGTCGTAAAGATAACCGGCGACTCTCACGTTAAATATATAAGATCCAATAGGGCTCGCGACGCCGCCGAAATTGTACAGCGTCGAGTAATACTTGAGACCGAAGATCTCTGAAATAATGGCGAATAACAGCGGCCACTGAGCTCCAAAGCAGAAGCCGATGATTATTGAGGAGAAGTAGAGCGAGTTGGGGACGCCGAACGCGATGAGCAAGTGGCCGACGCAGGAGAGGAGGAGCACTCCCGTCAGCATCAGCGGCCGCGGGAACTTGTACTTGGCTAAGAATATCTCCGACGCGAATCCTGCGGTCACTCGCCCGGCATAGTTCCATATGCTGATCAACGATACGAACGTGCTAATGCTTCGATTTGGGTACCCCAGCGATTCCCCGATCTGTCCCATGTTGTCGATCGCTGTCAGTGTCCCACCGACGCCGCATATCGTGCGGAGAAGAGAATCAGCATGTCTACGCTTACTAGTGCTTGTAAGATGGAGTAGTCTTCTCCTCTCTCCGGCGGCTGAACATATTTGAAAAACATGATGCCACTGCCGATTTCTTCATTTGTGAAGTTGTAGTACTAGTATTGGTAGGCTCTGTCGGAATAGCTGATGGAGTTTCAGCCGGCGGAGCGACGACGTCGGTCTTATCGACGGAGACGGAGATAGAAGAAGCTTCTAAAGATTGTTTTCTCTTCCTCCAGAGAGAGACTTCTTCTTGTATAACGACAACGAAGGGGAGGAAGATGACGAACAATACGACGGAGGCGCTGACGAGGTACTCTACCCTCGTAAAAGTCACCTGCTTCTCGACGATGATCATCACCATAAGATAAACAGCTAACGCAATAGAAATATAGAGAAATCTGTAGAACACTTTTAGCTCGTTGGCCTGCGAACGATGGGCATGATTCTTATGGTGTTGACGGAGACCATGGAGATCGCTGCCGGCAGCCATGCGATGAGCAAGACGGCCGATTTTGTGTTGTTGCCGTAGATGGCGAGGTAGAGCTGCGTGATAATGGCGCCGCTGAGTCCGACGAATCCCTTGAGAAGTCCGAGCACGATCCCTCGGCTCCGGAAAGTTTTTCACGCAGGTGACAAGCGCCCCTGATCATATATTAAGATAAACAAAAAATTTAAATTACATGTGAAACACAAAACCTGATGTATGCGTCTATGGATATAATATAATTAATATACTCTATGAAACTGGTAATTAATTACCAGTGTTGGCGAAGGTCTGGGAGTTGGCTCCGATGCAGATGTAGAGGCACATCTGCCAGACGGTAGGACGGGCAATGCGGTGGGTGATGGCGAGGTAGATCATGAGGTAGCCGAAGAGGTTCATGCCGGCACCCATGGTGAGCACGACCCATGGCGGCGTGACCTCGTTGATGAGGCCGGAGATTACGCCCACGTTGGCCCCGAGGTCTTTGAAGAAGCTCAGAGTGTTGAGTGTCTGCTGGTTGTAGCCTAATGATGTTTTTATGTCTTTGGAGTAGATTGAGAAGATGTACGTGGCGCCGGCCGCCGCCATGATTAAGAAGCAAGCGAACACCATGAACCATCTTCCTCGTAGAATTTGGTAGGCTTGTTTCAGGCCGTCGGATCGGCCGCCACCGCCGTTATCAATGCCGAAGACTACCATTTTTGTTCTATGCTTCTTATCTTAGACTCCGAGTTCTTGTGGTGATGAGGCGTAGTAATGGATTATATAGGACGAGTTGGAACGAAAAGTACGACTATAATAAGAGTTTAAAAGAACGGGAATAGCACATGGACGGTGACGAAAAATAATCGGCTAAGGAGTCTAGAAAATTAATTTAAATAATATCATCAAATAAATTAATAAAATATATATTATTTAGTTTGTTGGAATGGATAACTTCGTATTTTATGATAGGTCTTATAAGAAGGGTTTTTGCGGATCAGACCCTAACATTGGAGTCTAACAAATCAGCCGCTGAAAATGTATTTTCAGGGACTTATTTGTTTTTTTTTTACAAATTATCCTCCTGAAAATATATTTTTATGGACTAATTTATTATTTTTTTTTTTTTTTGTAAATCAGCCTCCTGAAAATATGTTTTCAGGTGCTGATTTGCGAGCCCCCAAAATAGGAGGGCTGGTACGCAATTTTTCGTTATAAGAAAGTACAGATGCACCAAAAATTTTCTCTCATCTACGCACGGACATTCAAAAATTTCGTACAGTGCAGAGTTCGACACAGACACGTCGCGGGCAAAGCTGGACACATGTCAGACACGTTGGAGAAGTGTCCGAAAAAAAAATTTAAAAAAAAAAGTCGGACACGCGTGTGGAACACGCTAGACAGGAGTGTCCGACACACGTGTCCGAATTTAATTAATTTTTTAATTTTTAAGAAATCTTTATTTAAAAAAAAAAAATTATTGTTAAAGAAGTTATATACAGTACTACAAGTAAATAGTAGTAAGTAATATAATATAGTTATATATTCAAATATTATATTTTTTATTTTTATTAATATAGTTAGATTTTTTTCGCTTAAATTTGTCTTAAAAGTATAAAATGTCATATTATACATGAATTTTATTATTAATGTTAACATGCTTTGATATATTCAAATACTTAAATCAGTTACTTTTTTTTTTTTTGTAAACTTTTGTTATTTTTTGTATTGCAGTGTTCGAGCCATACACATCATTTCTAAAATTTGTCATATCAGTGTATATTTTGCATTCACGCACTCGTATTTGTGTCCATACTTTCTAGATAATAGACCATCCAGCTTGTAATTTCAAAATGTGTATTTTAGAGCTGTATTTTTGTTGGTCCATTTGACACATTTTTTTATTTTTAATAACAATTTAAACTATAAAAGTATAAATTATTATTAAATATATGATATTTAAATATTTACTATTTTAAGTTTGAGAAATGCTTGTAGTACCAACAAATCCACCAATCCGTTAACTCGTATGATTAAAGTAAAAAAAAAAATTGAGAGCATTTTTAGGGACACTTCCAATAATTTGCTCTTTTATAGATTTTGTTGAGCAGTATAGCTTTCATATATTATGTTTTTTCAAATAATATTTCAAAAAAGTTATTTTGGACTCTAACGTTTAGCGGAGTTGTAGTGGATTTTTAAACTTTTTTTAAAACACGCTTCAAAATTGTTAAAATTAGAGCCCTAAAATATTTATTTAAATATCTTTTAAAAACTTTTAATATTAAAAATTGTATATGTCATTAAAGTTTACAACTTTTATATTAAAATTTTTTTAAATAAATATTTTCAAATACATACTTTTCTTAGTAGTATGGATAACCCGATTTTGATGGTGTGGTGGGGAAATTAGTATTTTTTTAAATTAAATTTTAAAAGCTTAAATTTTTATATTTCTATGAAATGAGTTTTCAAATTTTATTATGTCATTGAAGCTTTCGCTACAGCACAAGAAATTTGCTCACTTGCTACCACATTTTGTAGACCACTAGCAAGCGATCTTTAAAGTGAATCTTTAGCGACTAGATACATTTAGATTCTAGTACGTATTAGCGACCCATTCAAATAGCTGACCAGCAACATGGTTGCAAAACTGTTGTTGTAACTGTATTGATACTGTTGTAGTTTCTAGGGCTGAGCATTCGGGTCAACCCGAACCGAACCGATCCGAACCGAAATTTTTAAGGCCGACCCGAACTGAATACTTTCAGACCCGAACCGACCCGAATTTCGTGTCAACCCGAACCGACCCGAACCAATTAAAATTCGGGTTGGTTCGGGTTGGCCCGAATAATAAAAAAAATTATTTTTATTCTATACTAATTCGGATTCGGGTTGGTTAGGGTCGACCCGAATAGTTGTAATATGAATGTTTTGTTTAAAAAGAAAAAATTAGCACATAAAAATCAATGAAACTAACTAAAATGTGACTCGCGAGGATAATTCGGGTCCAACCCGAACCGAACCGAAATTCGACTACCGAACCCGAACCGAATTATATAAACCCGAACTATTAAAATGTTGACCTGAACCGAACCCGACCCGAACCGAACCCGAAATTTTGATTTTATTCGGGTCGGTTCGGTTCGATTTTTCGGGTAGGTTTGGGTAATGCTCAGCCCTAGTAGTTTCAACCTTTCGGAGGTGGAGGCCGCGCAACCGGTGGTCGCAAGTAGTATCAGCGACCATGGGGTTGGTATTGGAGTTCTTTACCGTTAGAGTCTAATAGAGGATTCTGCACAGCTCAGCATAGGTTGTAATCTTTTCAATGTAATAAAAAATTCGGAAAATTATGGATAAGTGCTTAATTTTTAGAAAAATTATTTTTTGGTCCTTTCAATTTTTATATTTAATAATAACCCCTTAATTTCAAATTACTTATTATTTAGCCATTCTATTTATAAAAATGACTCTAATACCCTTAACCATTTACTATTTTTTTTGCTTAATTTTAGGGATGCAACTCGATGACCGGCACGACGCGATGAAACTCGTTTTTTGTGGTACGTAAAAACCAAAAAAAATACAAGAAGATAATTTTCTAAGTAAACCTGGAGGGATTAAAAGAAGACATTTGCCATGGCGATGGAAGGGAAGATTAGATAACAAAATAAGAACAAAAAATAAAAATATGAAAAAATTACGTTGACTATGGAAGACGGCACGCCGGACGACGACTACAAATAAACAAGAATAAAATATGAAAAAAATTTTTACATTTGCCATGGCAATGACGGTAGAAGACGGCGCGGTGAACGATGAATATGGAAGACGGCGCAACAAAAAGAAGACGTTGGAAAAGAAGACTCAAAATATTAAAATTTCATTAAAAAAGAAGAATCAAAGGGTATTTTCGTCAGAAAATTAATTGAGTTAGTTATTAGGGTAAAAAATAAGAAGGTTTAAAAATAGGTAGTAATTATCAAAAATTAAATCTGGAGAGATTAAAAAATTACTTTTACCAAGTTAAGGGGCCCATCCATAATTTCCCCTAAAAAATCTTGTAATTTGCGTGACTTTTGACCCTCCACATTTATTTCATGTATCACATTTGTGCCTGCACATCCACTTAGAGGGCACTAGGTGGGAAGGGGCGCATAATTAAGATTTTTGGGCATTTAGCGGAATTTGCCACACTTTTATCAGTGTGGTCTGTCTGTTCAATAATACATTGCTCGAAGAGTTTTTCTAGATAATAGTGTGAAACTGACGACCAGTATCATTGTTGTCAGCCTGTTCCGTCCATCACGAAGAATGCACAAATATATTGTCAAATTGGCAAAATTTCAGCAATCTCGCACTGTTCAAGCACAAATCTAAGGGATGGCGCATGCAACGTATATGATTAACCGTTGAGCTAGCGATTAACCCTTTCATCCAGTATAATTTATGTAAATGCATTCTGCATAGTCTTTAGGGAAAAGTGATTTTTATATTAAAAGCATTCTTCAATTTATTTTTTTTTGTTCTTCGCCGCCGACCTCGGATTCTATCCTACATCTCAACCGGATATTAAGCAATAAACAGTAGACTCTCCCAATCAGGTGTTATTACAATTCGAACTCTCGACCTATCCTTCATAAAAAATAGGTCTTTAGTCTCTTCCCAAACTCCAATACTTTTTAATTTGATCACATGTCTAGTTTTTTTTTTTTTTTTTTTTTTTTTTTTTTTTTGTTTGAGATTATTAAAAAAAAACATTATACTGTAACCAACTCACTTTTTATACAACCGTCGTGATAAATAGATCCATATATAAATAGCATCGACTTCTATTCCACCAAACAAAAAGTTCAAAAAATTTCAGTATGAATAAGTCTGAAGGCTCATGTTATCCATTTTCCATACCATTATGTACATCAATTGTAATATTCGAATATGTGACCTCCACTTTATAAGATGGAGATACTATCGTACATTTGATCTGTCCTAGACGACCTCACGTTAAATTCAACGAATAAAAATAAAAAATGTAAACCCGAGTAACATAAGGGATAATTGCGTATCAGGCCTCCCTATTTTGGAGTTTCGCAAATCAGCCCTCCGAAACGCGTTTTCGGAGGGCTGATTTGCAAAAAGCCCCCCTATTTTGGGGTTTCGCAAATCAGCCCTCCGAAACGCGTTTTCAGGGGGCTGATTTGCAAAAAAAAAAACAAATCAGCTCCCGAAAATACGTTTTTGGGGGCTGATTTGCGCAGAAAAGAAAAATGAGGGACTGATACGGTAAAGAGTCATAATTTCTCCAACAAGGATTTACCATGTGAAAATATGTTGTCAAGGTCGGCAAGGCTCAACAATATATGACAAGACACCTTGAACGTGTGTAGGGTTCCAGAGATATAGATGTTTTTGGCTCATTAGCTGTGGGTACATGGCTCAATATGAGTCTCTTGTACATTGCTCCTCCAATTATTGTTGCAATTTGTTGACTGGGAAAATTAGATATTCCCTGAAAGAAAGTCTTTATAAATCAGCATCTATTTCCAAATTTGTAGCAGAAAAATTTTATATTATAAATATTTCAAAAGATTTAAATGTAATTTATAATTATTATATTTATATATTTTTTAAAATGCTTTTAAAAATATTTTAAGACTTTAAAGATTTAAAGAGTTTAAAAATTAATCAGTTAAGAATTTAAAATACGGAAAACACTATAGAAATATGTTTTAGAAAATTTTGAATATAAGAACAATATTTTTGATGTAATATATAATTTTTATATTTAAATTTTTTTTCTAAATAGATATTTTGAATTGTCAATGAGTTATAAACGAGAGGTTTATTTGTAAATAAAGATTTTAGGGAGGGAGTAACATGCAAGTCTCACTGTTGATCTGTCCTCTCTGTTGGGGTCAACCTGGTTAGCCGGGATATGGAACCGGGGTGTCGCTTTCTCTACTTTGACTCGAATCCGAGCTTGTTTTAACTTGTTGATGCTTTTATTTGTATATTTTGAAATATATTTCAAACCAAGTACATTGACCGGATTGTTTCGCAAATCTATACGAAGAATTGATCCCATAACAGTTTCATATAAAAGGTCATACAAAACTCTCACTTAAGAATATTATTTTGATAAATATTATAAAATTTATAAATTTAATAAAATATAAAATTTTTATATTAAAATTTTTTTCAAACAATTATTCTAAATAGATATTTTGGAGCTCTAAAAATTTAATACATTCAAAAAATAATTTTAAAATTCGTCTGAAATTTGTTAAAATTTTAAAGTGCTAAAATATATATTTAAAAAAAAAATTTGAAAAAATGAGTACAAAAGTTGTATATCTCATCAAATTTTATAAATTTTATATTAGAGTTTATCAAAAAAATTATCCATAAATAAGATTTTTATACGATCGTCCATAAGATCTGGGTCATGGAATCAATTCTCGTCTATCTGCTTGTGTCACCAATTACTTTTCCAATCATTTTCAGGGGGTTAGAAATTAAAAGTATGATGTCCTACTTGTGTAGTATATTTGTCGATCATCAAATGGTAAACTAATTAATTGGAAGAATGGTGATGTGAACGTCGTTGCTTCTGGTATCTCTTTTCTTAGTATTTCCGTGTCTGAATGGATTAGTGTTGGTGAGTGTTTCCCAAAAATCATCTTAATTGTTTAAAAAAAAAAATAGAAAATGATGGTTTTAGTTGTCATTTTTCAAGATAAATAAAAACAAAATCAGCCGTATGTCTAAACTTTAGTTTCCATTTAGTCTAATGCGGACAAAAATAACGGATTTTCTGCTAATTTTGAGAAAAAGAAAACTCTTCAGTCCAGCGTTCATACGCAAATATATATATATTTTTTTTTTTAAATAGAGGTACTTAGCCCTTAAGACTTTATTATTTTTGAATCCAAATTACTTACATCATCCTGTAATAAACTAATGGCCTCCTGAAAAACTAAAGCAAAAAAGTAAAAATCATATTAAAGAAAAAAGGTTATCGCAAAGCGGTTAGCTTTTTGGAAGGTATATTCGATGTGGATATCGTATTCTGTATGGATAATGTGTTTGCATGCTGCTAGTAGATTACGGTGGTTCCCTTCTGAAAGAGTCTCTAATTTAGATATTGAACTAGCAGCAAAGAGTATGTCTTATATCGGCCTCTCCCGGACCCGAGTTCCAAGCAACCGATAACGTCTTTATGCCGGTATATGAATCCCCATATAATATTGCCTCCTGCGAAACAACTTGAAGCTTATGATGTAAAGGGATAGAAACTTCCTTTAAGACAAAGTTGTTTCTCCGAAGCCAAATATTCTTGATTGCTGCACCAATTATACATCTCAAGCTGCAAACATGATGGTCGGACAGAGAGCCAGTACTTTACTTCTTATTTGAAGCACATAACAGTCCATTTTACTTTTTGACCGCATCCCGATCCAATGCAGACTGATGGATCGCGGTCAGAAAATAACATTTCCAATAATATCAAATGCTGGTGTAACGAAATTTTTTTTTCTCATTATATATATATATATATTATATATATATATATATAATATATATATATATATATATATACATCTCCAGCCATCATCAGAATGAGTCTTGGTCTCTAATTTCATATTCCAGATTAGATGTATATTATATATATATATATATATATATATATATATATATATACATCTCCAGCCATCATCAGAATGAGTCTTAGTCTCTAATTTCATATTCCAGATTAGATGTATATATATATATATTATATATATATATATATATATATACATCTCCAGCCATCATCAGAATGAGTCTTAGTCTCTAATTTCATATTCCAGATTAGATGTATAAACTCGTTCCTTGTATGTTTATTTAAAAGCTTAATTTCTACTGGCATTCGATAATCGGTGCTGAAAAGGCTCTCTCATATTAAAATATCAAGATTTAGTTGTTTAAGAAAAGAAATTTAAACAGAAATGTCGACAAATGGCAGGTATAGCTAGCATTTTCTCGTTATTTTAAAATTTTCAGAAAAAAAAAAAAAAAGACGGCACTTTCCTAGCTCCTAGCCTATCGATTTACCATATTTAAGATGATACATTTCATATTCCACCGGCAAATTTAATTTTTTAATCTACTTTATGTATGACAGCTTAGGTTATTTGTACGAACTGTTCACTTAAAAACCAACAGAGATTTCGAATGTAAAATCTTTCGCTCGCAAGCAATGAAGAAGCTAATTGATTTTTTAGGATTTTATTTTAATATTTGACAAAGGGCTTGAAAAATACTATTTATAATATTCCAAATTAGTCATTTAGAAGGAAAATTACATTTCAAGCCGCAAAAATTTAGACTTTTCTAATCTGCCTCCTAATGTTTCTCAGCTCATCTGTCCCACCTCAAAAATTTTGCTCATTTAACCTCCCATTTCGCATTCGATGGACGAAAATATCCCTCACGGATATTATATTTTTGACGCCCTAAAATATCTATACATAAGTACTTTTTAAAAAAAAAACTTTAAACATAAAAATTATAAATCTTATCAAAATTTACAAAAAATTTTTTTCAAAAATACTTCTAATAATTATTTCGGGATGTTAAAATAACAAAAAATTCGTAAAAAATAAGTAATTTATATTTGATTTTTGAAGTCCAAAACACCTATTTAGAGTATTTTTTTTAAAAAATATTTTAAATAAAAATTGTAGATCGCGATTAGATGTACAATTTTCAATTGAAAGTTTTTTTAAAAAAATATTTATAAATAGATATTTTAGTGTGTAAATTATAAAATATAAAAAATAATATGTTTATTCAAAAAATTGAATTTAGAATAAAAGGTTTATTTAATGATGTTGACAAGTAGAATAATACAGTGAGCAATAATTTAATAACGGAGAACTCAACAAAACCTACCTGAAATAAATCGACTGGATTTGGTTGAACCAACAATTTGATAGGTAATGAATAGACTAATGCCCACTTGTCAACCCAAATTGTCATAAATAAATGAATGTAAGCCATCAAAATTCTAGGACAGCATGTTTGAGATCGATTGGCCTTTTTTGATTGTCAAGTTCTGATGAGCCCTATCGTCTTCTCGCAACGTCCGTCCCTAAAAAAGTTTGGCTTCTGTCGAATATCGATAAATTTTCTATTTTTTTTTTTTGGTCAAAGATCAATTAATTTTTTTTAAAAATTAAAACATATATTTGTACGTGCTTTACAATTTTTTTATTCAGATATTTTTTTGAAAAAAATAAAATTATATATTTTAACATTATAAAATTTTATAACTAATATAAATTTTGTAGTTTTAAAATATATAGTTAGGTATATTATTTTAAAAAAATATATTTAAAATAAAAATTATAAAGTATGTCAAAACAGATATATTTGAAAAATTTTACAGATTCTCGCTTTTGAGCCAATGTTAAGATAGACCTTGCCAAACCCTCTCTTATCTCTTTCATGGTGCTGATTGTTCCACAGTTGCAGCCACATGAACAAACTGGAATAGATTTGATGGAGTTGCATTACATCTCATAGTTAAATTTTTCGTAACCTTTTCTTATACGCTGAAAAATACGTCGCCTGTGTTGTTGGAGAGTTGATCAACAATATTGACGGTAAAAAAAAGAACACATAGGAATGAATATACCTCGTGAGTCAAATGAACGACTCCTGGCCGTACGAGATCTGGCTAGTCTACGTTCCCGTCAGATCTACTAATGAGAATTGCGCCTCTCCACATGCGGAGATAGGCGTCTCCTTGGAGATGGGAGCCACAGACGATCCCTCTGTGGCTGTGATCTGGGCGTTAATCGGCCCAGTACGTATCACGAAATTTTTTATTTAAATTTTCGTCGATTTATTTGACCTAATTCTATACATTTTTATAAAAAATTATGAACTAAAGTTGTAGATTTTGATGTGATCTACAATGTTGTAGTTCACAGTTTTTCGAAAAAATGTCAAACAATATGTCAAATTGATGATCAAAATATTTGATCATCAATTTGACACATTGTTTGATATTTTTTCGAAAAACTTTGAACTACAAAATTGTAGATCACATCAAAATCTACAACTTTATAGTTCATAATTTTTCATAAACATGTATAGAATTAGGTCAAATAAGTCGACAAAAGTTTAAATAAAAAATCTCGTGATACGTGCTGGGCCGATTAACGGCCCAGATCGTAACCACATAGCACAGGCGATCCCATCTCGTCTGCTTGCGCACGTATTGGAAAATCATGCCATCGTCTGGGGCTCAACTTCACACAGCTAACCTACCATAAATATGGGGAGGAAGAATTCTGATACGGAGGAAGAATTTCAGACGGATCTGAAAAGAAAATATGGTGCTCGGCAATTGGATATCGATCCTCTCAACTTCCCTTTTCTATCACGTCGTAATTAATATACACAATTAATTGAAGAAGGTCGAAAAACCCTATAAATAAAGCACATTATCATGCTGAAAAGCATAAAACAAATAAGTCAACAGACCGGCAAAACATTCCACCAATCATAAAAGATAAGACACATACATAAAGAGATCTTTGTGAGGATTGAAATAAACATTCACTTTATAACATTACCTCAATCCAAGAAATTCACCAGTTTTTCTCATAAATCTCTCCACCAATCTCTGCAATCACTATTAATGGAGTTCTTATGATTTGTAGATCGGCGGCTAAACCACGTACAATCCTTTGTCTTTGGCTCTTTATTAATTGCGCTAACTATACTAATCGTGCATCTTAGAATCTTGTGGAGGCTCACTAGCTGCAACGCAAGATAACACAAAATTAGAAAATAATATCTTTTTTTGCTCAAAATAAAGATAAGCGGTATTGTTGCAAATACCGCTGTTGCAGAGCATTTACATTACATTTTAACTAACCACTTAAATATTTTCGTCAGTATACTATTCAATATGGTTGTTATATAGATGTTCATAGTAAAAAGTGGGATATCCATTGTATAATCAAGATTTTCAATACTGAGCTGAGTTTTACTGAACTCACAATCCGATACGTGATGACTTTGCCGATGGTACTTATCAGTCGCAAAATGCATTTATTTGTTATACTTCAAAATAAAATTTAAAATTCATTCAAAAAATACAATGTAAGATTTTACTTTTTTTTTGGCAGATGTGCTGATAATTATCAAAATAAACGAATAATTGTCCGACATATGTACCAACAATCATAAAACTATGAATATAATAACACCAAATTCATTCTTTTAATTAATGGGGTCTACCGTTGGATAAACATGTGTTAATAAAATGACGACCTTAATATTAATAAACCTTTTTGTGATATGGATAAACATGACGTGTTATTAAATGTTTACCAGAATTCTATATCATTTTTCGGTGAAGGGGAGAAATGTTTATAAAAAAAAGAAAAAAAAAAAAAAAAAGGCCACCACACAGTCATCTCTCTCTTTTTAGTCAAAAGGAAAAAAAAAAAAAAATCATCCTCGCTTAGCTTGTGTTGCAAAAGCATCCCTTTTTATATATTAACCGTCATAACCTCGCCTCAAACAAATAACGCGATAAACACGAGCTACTAAAACATTCAAATTCTAAAGACTGGGATATCATACTTAGTCAAATGACCACATGAGAGAGAACTCTAAGACCTACCCAACGAATTGTTGGGATATTATGCTTGGTAGAATATAAATTAATATTATTATAAATTTATCTATCGTAATAACTACACAACCTAATCGAATATACTACGTGGTTAGAAAAAATATAAATTAAATATACTAACAAGTATACTATTAGTAAAAATAGATATAAACGATGGATGATGATAGATATAAACGATGCATGGATGATGAGAGAGCACACTGGAGCTTTTTTTATTTTATTTAAAGGCTTGTTGAGCAGCTTGGCTTTCAGAACTAAATATTAATGTGTCATTTATATGACCAAAGAATGAGAGAATAGTCGGTGGTTAGTACATTATAATGTCAATAATATTATAATTAAAATAATTTATAATAACTATGTAATCTTGGTTTGTTAAGAACTAGATGGGGGTATTAACCAATGTCCATTAAAGTAAATAATTTATAGTAATTACTATGGTATGTCACATAGTAACAATGGTAGCAAACTATTAAATAATAAAAATAAATTATTTTTTGAAAACATGCAGGGTGGTCATCTACTGTTGTAGATGGCACAAAGACTAAACAACATACTCTGGTGGGTAAATGATATATCCGCTTTTTCTATTTCAGAGATAATATAAATCAATTTCTGAAAATAAAAAATATGCTGAAATAGCAACGTACGAGCGTTGCCACATTAATATATTTTTTATTTTCAATAACTGATATACAACTATCTTAGTTCTAGTACTGTATGTGGCACAAAAACCAAAACAATATAAATTTATATAAATATTTGTCTTCTAACTAATTCTTAAAAAAATTTGTCAATTTAGATGGTTAAAAAAATTTTAGAAAGTCTTTTTTAAATTCTAATATAAAAAATATAGATTAGTTTATGACATTTCAAAAATATTTTTAAAATCTATTTTAAATTAGTTAAATGCAAAGTCCCAAAAAATTTATTTAAACATTTTTGAAATATTTAAAAGATAATTGTCGATTTCATTAAAATTAATAATTTTTTTATTAAATTTTTTTTTATTTTTTTATGTATTAAGAAGACCACGTGATAAGAGTTCAAGTCAACGCCTGTCATAGAACGCTATCTATTTAATGTCTGATCTCTTATTGATTGCTGACATCTTCGTGTGGTATAAACCCACTATCATATCAACAGCAAAATCGTCTGCTTCTGCACCACCATCATTTCCTTTGATTCTTTTTTTTTTTGTCATTTGAGAAGAATCTCCTTTGATTCTTCAAAATTGTCAGTTCAACGAGGATCTGTGGTGGATATCCACCGCTCAAATTTTCTGAAAGAATATTTTCAGAGTGTTTTACATGTTAGCACTGTGACTCACAGAACTGAATAAAAGTTTTGATATGATTTATATATATATATATCCACCACTCAAATTTTCTGAAAGAATATTTTCAGAGTGTTTTACATGTAAGCACTGTGACTCACAGAAATGAACAAAAGTTTTGATATGATATATATATATATATATATATATATGCATATTATGTGCCCCATAAATATCTCAGCCTGGTTTACTTATACCGGCATTGAAACGAGTATGGTAAATATCTAGATACATAATTGATCGAGCGTATACTCGACCGATCTATTATGTGTTAAAAAACAGAGGCAGTTAGGAAGAGCGCAATCAATCACACAGAACAAACAATCTTTTTTACGTGGAAACCCTTAGCTCAGATTGAGGTAAAACCACGGGTCGTTACACGACCGATGAGAGAATAATCACTAAATGGAAAGAGATAAATACAATAATCTTTCATTGAAGACCGAGCTTCGTAGAGCCTCGGGATTCTCCTCTTAAGTTTTTTCTCAACTCAGTTGGCTCGAGGTCCGAGGCATCGCAGAGCCTCGGAATTTCTCTAGAGCTCCATCACTAAATCTGAATCTCCGTTCCCCTTTTACAAGAGATATCTTTCCTATTTATAGAGATCTGAGATCCAATTTTAGTGTAGATCTAGTTTACCAGGTTAAACAATTCCTATCGCGCCATGTGTTGTGCCATGTCGTCCTTTGACCGATTCTTCTTCATATATTTTGATTGATTCTTGCTATGAGGTTAGCTTCCGTTACGTGATCTCGATTAATACTGGGTTAGCGCGTACCAAGCTAAATTCCTGCTATATCAATAATATGTGTTTATATTATGATGGGACCCCTAATAAATAGATTTATTTTCATATTTTTACACTTCCATCTTCATTTACCTTCTTAAACTTCTATTACACAAATGATAAAGAAGGTAAATAAATGCTAGTATGTCTATTACACGGTTTAATACTTTAAAACCTGCCAACGTGTTTTGTTTTATCTTAAAAAAAACCTTGCGAGGTATTTAAAAGTTTTTGGTTGCGAACGCGCGCGTTTGGTTGGCTGCAGTTGCGATTCGCGCTGCAGTTGCTTGTTGATTTCGCTGCAGTTCGCGTCGCGAGCTGCTGCAGTTGCCGCTGTGGTGAATTTGGGCGTAGTTGAAAATCCACGCGTTTGTAACCCCATTTGTACTGTTCCACCACGATTGCTGCAGTTCGCTCGAGTCACCGCCTCGATTTGCGATTGCTCTCTGCGCCGATTGCTCTATCGTATTTCTGATCTGCCGCGATTGCTCTGACTTGCGCCGATCTGCGTTTGGAGGCGATCTGGTGTGAGCGGCTGCGAGCGTTGCGCGATCTGTGTCCGATCCGTTGCGACCTCTGTTCGATCTGCGCCGATCTGTGTCCTCTCTGTGCAATCTGCCTCCTTCTCTGTTGTGCGAGGTTCTGCAATCTTCGTGAGTTGGTCGGTGTTGCGTCTATCTGGTTGGAGCTGCGATATTGTGGGATCTACTCCGATCTGTTGCGATCCGTGCCGATCTAGTATGTTGTGTAAGCATCGTTGGGATATCTTGCGAGCTCCTCCGATCTGTTGCGATCCTTATCTTTCTGAGCCGAGCAGCTCGGATCTGCTCACGATCTTCGCTAAACAGCACAAAACCAACCTCGCCAGCGCCGACTCTCTCGTACGGTACTTTTTCTTAAACTGTTATTTTGTTTTTTACGGTGATTTATATGTGTTGTTAAATATTGTTTATATGTTGTTATTATGTGGTGATGTACGTGTTGTTCAATGAATATGTGCTGTTATTATATGTTATTTACGGCGATTTATATGCTGATAATATATGTTATTTTGGGTGATGTATTTGTTTTGTTCCATATATTTATTGCTTGTAATATTTATCTAGGAAGATGACTTCGATGGAGCATGAAAATGAGAAGAGAAAAAAAGGCCGTTGTTGTCACCGTTTTGTTTGCAATCCAGTCATTGCTAATGTTGGTTATTAGGTATAGGGGTAGCCGCAACATACATTCACCCTCTAATCACATTTTAAGAACAAGACATCGAAATGTAATGTTGAGTCAGTTTTATAATTCCGATGATCGATATTGTTTGCACATGTTAAGGATGAAGAATGAACCGTTTTTTGGGTTATGTAGTTTACTTAAGCGTCGAAAACTTATGTGGGATACGATCCATCTTACCGTGGAGGAACAATTAGCAATGTTTTGGCATACCGTTGGACACCACCAACGTAATAGGACAATTGGATTTTCATTTATCCGTTCTGGGGAGACGGTGAGTAGGTACTTCAAATATGTCATATGGTCTCTCGGCAAGCTCTGTCCTGATTTTGTGAAGTCACCAAACAACAATACCCACCATATGATCACCGCAAGTCATAGATATATGACATACTTCAAGATGTGTTACTCATATTTAATTTAATCTATCTTAATTATTTCTTTTTAAAATATAGCAAGTTCCTTGATTGACATAAATGGTTTACTTTAGGACTGTATTGGAGCAATAGATGGCACCCATATTCCCGCCTCCGTGCCTGCCCATATAGTGGCACGATTCCGCAGTCGTAAGGGCATACCAACCCAGAACGTGTTAGCGGCCGTAGATTTTTATTTGAGGTTCACTTTTGTCCTTGCCGGTTGGGAGGGGTCGGCCCATGATGCGTTGGTGCTACGTGATGCTATAGAGAGGGAGAATGGGTTAAAGGTACCCGCAAGTATAATAATATAAGTCGTAAAAAAAATAACCAAATTGGTCAAATAAATGACAACTGATAAATAATGTTGTATTTTAGGTAAGTACTACCTTGTTGATACTGGATAATCAACACGATCGGGATTCATATTCCCTTATTGAGGTGTGAGATATCACTTGAAGGAGTTTTTCGATCATTCTCCTTCAAATGCGAAAGAGTTATTCAATCACAAGCATTCGTCACTGCGGAGTACAATTGAGCGTGCGCTTGGGGCCCTGAAGAATAGATTTAAAATTTTGATATCAAGGCCATATCACCCCTTTAGAACCCAAGTTGGTGTTGTGCTTGCTTGTTGTGTACTTCACAACTACATTATTACTAACGGTGGTGATTCTTTTATCCTTACAATTGAAGAATGGGAAGCGACGGATGACGCTCCATCGCGCGTGAGTAGGGATGCAAGGGATGAGGCGAGGGAGTGGGTCGCGTTACGTGATCGTATAGCTATGGATATGTGGTCCAATAGACAATGATTTGTTATGTACTGATATTGTCTTAATTGTGTACTTGGAGACTTCATTAACATTTGCATTAATGGCAATTTTTTTTTTTCGATCTATATATAAATCTCATCATTATTGATATTGTCTTGTAAAGATGGACGAATCCCACCCACAAACCTCAAGGCAAGGTGCCAAGTCGCTTAGGTGGACTAACCCTATGAGCCAGTTCTTCATCCATTTCATGGTGGAACAGGTAGCTCAAGGACAAAAAATCGACGAAAACTTTAAGCAGACTGCTTACACAGCATGTGCTAGAGCCGTAAATGAGAAATTCCCCCAAGTGCACGTTGAAACCGCGAATGTTATCAACCACTTGCGAACTCTAAGAGGTCGTTGGATAACCATCAACAAATTAAGAGAGTTGAGTGGCGCTGGCTGGGATGATGATAAGAAGATGAAAATTTTGGGTTCGGAGGAGTATCAAGCATACATTCAGGTATACCGTATATGTAAGGTTTGAGTTTCGTATTAAAAAGAGTTTCAATTACATATGATAATGTATAATGTTAAATTACAGGCCAACCCAAAAAAATGAGCCATTCCTTAACAAGCCTATTGAGTTTTATGATGAGTTGGGCACGATATGTGGGAATGACCAACCAACGGGTTTATACGCTTCTAATGTGAACGAATTTAACACGGACATTGGAATTAGCATGGAACCACCACCATGCATGAATATAGGAGTTGACGTTAAGACGAATGATGCCAACTCTCAATCCAACGCAAATTTCGTTGGTAGTGTTCCAAATGTCCAATTCACCCCATCTCCAAGTGCTCAAGGTGCCTTTTCTAGCAAAAGAAGTGGACGTAAACGTGGCCGTGATGTCGATGACATCATAGCTGAGGCGTTTGCGATGTTTGGATCAAAAATTGACAATGTATATGAGGCTCTACGAAACGACAATTACAACGCTTTTTGTGATAATTTATATGCAGCTGTGATGGAGTTCGAAGGACAATTCGATTTGCGTGCGCTGCTTCGCGCATATGACTATATGCTTGAAAACAACATCGCCGCAAGACCTTTCCTTTCGAGGAATCGACAATGTAGGAAGATTTGGTTGGTGGATTTTTTTTGGCCTTAATTAGCTTGCTTGTGATGACTTTGACCAAACTATGTGCCATGAGGCTTATTGGCCCTATTTTGTAAGCCTCGGTAAAAATATTTACGCGACTGACATCATGTTTAGATTATAGACCTTAGATGTTATTTGGTGACTGCTTCAATGGAATGTCAGGTTTGAGATGCCCTATTACGTGGTATTCCGTGGAAGAAAATTAGGGATTTATGACACGTGGCATGAATGTCATTACCAAGTGAATGGAGTTTCTCAGGCGTGTTTCAAAAATTTGAAACAAGAGAAGAGGCTTTGGACAAGTTTACGTCCTATATACTCTCAACCAAGTATTTGGAGGTGGACGACGGGGCGCAGGAGAAGGAAATAAAAAATCATCATTATTCCATCATTATATTTCAGGATAAAATCAAGCGCCATAGAATATATCTTGCTATATCCTTATCTATCATTTGTGTTTTATTGTTGATGGTATATCACTTGATTTAGTTGTTCGTCGCATGACTCATGACACTTCGGGTATGTTGTTGTATGCAGGAATTTGACTATTAATGCTCTATGATGACGTCCTACCTAAAGCGTGAGAAAGTACTTATATTGATGCGAAGTTATTTATTATTTATATGTTTATCTTTTGGGATGGCTGTGTTTTTGGTGCTGTGTTTTATCTGTCCAGTGGTGGGACAGTCTTGCTGGGAGTGCATCTCTGACCAGTGGTGGGACTGTCTTGCTGGGACTGAGCTGTGCTGTAAATAATATGTGCTGTGACTGATCTGAAGTGGTCTGATTTGTGCTGGACTGATCTGTGCTGTGAATGTGTTATGTGCAATGCAGTCCACCACAGGGACTGGTCTGGTTGTGTTTATGTTTATGTTTCTGTGTCTGTTTGTGGAGATCAGTTTGGTGGGAGTGTTTGTGGAGATCAGTTTGTTGGACTGATCTGTGCTGTGTTTATTTGGTGCTGTGCTGGATTGGTCATTGTTGGGACTGTATTGCTGGACTGATCTGTGCTGTGGCTGAGCATTGCTTGTGTATTGTGAATTTCAGTCTAGTGCTGAGACTGAGGTGGGCTTGGTGGGGTTGCTGTGACTGCAGTCTAGTACTGGACTGTGTTTATTTGTAGATCTGTGTTGGTCATGATTTGGTGGGTGGTGCTGGGAGGTATGAGTTGTGTTTTATTGTTGCAGGTTGTTGCAGTCCAATGGTGGGACTGTCTTGCTAGGACTGCAGTTCAGTGCTGGGACTGTGTTTATGTGCTTGTTGTGTGATTTAGAATGTTGCTGGTGCAGTATTTATGCAGAACATTCCAATGCTAGTGGGTGTTTATGAGGTTGTATGAGTTGATTTGGGACTGCAGTCCAGTGCTGGATTGGTGCTGGGAGTGTGTTAAAGTGACTTGCAACTGCAGTCCAGTGTTGGAGTGTTGTTTATATTGTTGTTGTGTGATCTGAGATTGCAGTGCAGATCAGGCCAGTTGGGACTGCAGTCCAGTGCAGATCTGAGTATTCAGTTGTGTTTATATGATTGTTGATGTTGAATGAGTTGGTGTTGCTTGTGCTGGTCATTCCAGTGCAGATCAGTCCAGTTAGGACTGCAGTCCAGTGCTGTGAAGGACTTGTAGCAGATCAGTCCAGTATTGGGTTGTGTTTATTTGATTGTGAATGTTGCAGGTGAGTGTTGATGTTGCTGGGAGTTTTGATGTGCATGTAAGTTTGCAGCAGATCAGTCCAGTGCTGGGGTGTGTTTATGTGATTGTTGAATGAGTTGGTGTGTCTTTGGGGATCTTGGGATGAACTTTGTTGTGATATGTTGCTGGTTCTATTTTGACTGTGCAGATCAGTCCAGTGCCGCACATGTTTTTTGACTTTTTTTGATAAATTTTTACATTAAATTTGAAATTTAACAGTTTTTTGTTGGTTTATTTTTAGGCATCTTTGTATAATGCCAGTATTGTGACTGGATATTCGTGCCATCTATTTATTAGACAGGGGTCGATTCCGAAAATGGAATCGGTGTTGTTTAATTAATAGGCTAGGCTTCGGTGCTGTGTTAATACTTGGCGCAATACCATAAGGTACCTATAAGTTAACCACATGCAAGTGATACATAAGTACTTTCGATGACAATTAATTTGATGACTCATTTTATTCTTGGACAACTGAGAGCGTAGTTGGCAACATATCAAGGTACTGGTAGCATGCGGCGTACTGGATGGGGCAGCACAGATCCGGGTTATAGCCGAAAAGCAAAAGCCAAGTGTATTTTTTCATTTAACTTTTATTTGTATGTACATTTGTATGAATCATGTATATTTTATAATATATGTACGTTATCAGTTCAACTGTAAATAACGATGTTAAAAATCTTTTTTGCTAATAAAGTTGTTAACATTTTCATTAATGTTTGACTATTTTATATGTGTTCAATACTTTTTTAGTCATTTTTAATATTTTAATATGTGTCATAGTATAACAGCTTTCAAATTTATATAAACCAATTCAACAAACAAAAATAAAAATTACAAATAAGAATACAAAATAATAATAAGACTTAAATAGGAATTTCGAAATATTTAAAATGTATTAAATATATGTAATAGATTTAATAGTTTTCGACGTAGTATAAAATCAACTAAATCCAGAAAAATAGTTTTCGACAATAACACTTAACTAGAAAATTTAATAGTTTTTAAACTCAGAAGGAAATAAAAATAACAATAACACTTAACTAGAAATTATAAATTTTTTATTACAAATATCATTTGTTCAATTTTACAACATTATAATTACAATTTTATAATAATTCATAAACCACAAAATAATAAAAACTAAATAAAAATAAAAAAAAAGGTGGTAACTCTACCACGAGTTACCATATCCGCTCAACTGCATCAAACCAAACATAAAATTTGGAACTGCACTGCGCAACTGCATCAAATCAAATAGATTTTTTCGAACTGCAGTAGTTCGAAATGCATCAAACCAAACAGACATACTGCATTACCAACTACAGAAAATACAACTCCCAGCCCTTCTAACTGCTGCATTTGTAACTCCGATTTTCAACTGCACCCAACCAAACAGCACCTAAGTTTACAATTTTATTTGAAGCTTTAGGTTGGTCAAAATTGGAGAGCTTTTGTTCTCCTCAGTTTTCTCCCAAAAAAAAAAAGTTCACCAAAGTTGAACTCAAGATGGGACGTCGTACTGAATTGATTAGAGCTTATAACTTTTTTCATCTAAATTCGACTTTTCGTACCGTCAGCTTTGTATTTATAAATTCCGAGTTGGTAGCAATGCGCGACGGATAGCTTCACTTTGGGATATGTCCTAGAATAATTTTCTTTTGGATCGGGCTAGATATGAATCATGACGGTAATGTTGGTTACTCAAAAAAAATCCTGAAATTATATCTTTTTTTCCTGATAAATGATAAACTAAGTGTTGCCCAATTAAATCATGCCTAAAGGCCTAAAAATTCCCTCTCTCTCTCTCTCTCTTTCTCTCTATCTCTCTCTCTCTCTAATGACACAACCATAACTTCTCTCGCGGAAGCCTGGTGTGAGACCCAATTTGGGTGCATACATGATGTCGAACATAAAGGAGCTTTAGTATCACACCATTTCCCAAACCCGTTGACCTATTTGATGGGCAGTCCCTAAAGGATCTTACTTAAATAACTTTAGAGATATGTATAAATGCGCATAAAAAAAATGTAGTTCAAAAGAGTTAGTGATCTCCACATTGAAGGACCAAATCTCGTTCTTGCCTTATTCGCATGTCCTCTCCCTTGTGTATCGCGAGATGAGTACAATACACAGGGCACGATATGAGAATAAGATTTACATGTGTGGGATCGAGAAAGCCGTTAAGTAGGACGATGAAGGGCGCTTATCAATTGGCTTTTTTTATATCCATTAGAGCTTTTCGAAATTAAACCCAGACAATCTCCTTTGTATGAATTGTCTTAACCACTGTCCCTTCAGGTGCTGCTATAGCATTTGTCATGTTAATACTACTGATTTACATTAGTGATGTCTCTAGAGAAGCTTAATAAAAAACAAATCATAATAAATTGCATGCCTTCTGTTCGGGTCACAACTGATGGAAATAAATTTGATTTATGACCTAATTAAAGTCTAATTAATCTATGGAGTCTAAAATGTCCAATCCATTCACGAAGATATTATGAAAGAATTTTAGAGTTAGATATTTTAGTAGAATTCTAGAGTCATGCCATCTATGATGGACACCTATCTCTTTTTTAATTATTAATATAAATTGTTTTAGATATTTTCATAGTGTGTAAAATATTTCTAGATGCATATAAGTTCACTCCAAGAACTTTCAGCTTCTCCTGCATACTTACTTTTCCTCTTCCTATAAAAATTTTACAACAATCATCATTCTATAAAATAGTCATTAAAACTTTCTCTACCAACAACAACATACGTGGATGCTTATACCATGAGATCCTTCACTACAAAAAAAAATGGTGATCTTACAAAATGCCTAATTATAACATTTGACGTGAGTAATGAACTTGTTCGATCATCAAGGAGAGCATCTGTGAGTATTTGGTAGGTTGGTTGCTTATGATAGTCAAGCTATTTTTTCCACCTACTATCAGTTTTTTACATGTGATCTCAAAAAAACAATGATAATTATATAAACAAAATACAATAATCAGAAAGGAATCCATCGTATCTCAAAGATACCATTGTATTTGTGACCTATTAAAAAAAAATGCCATTGTATATTACTTGTTTCCAGGACATAGCCAACTATCCAAAATAAATATAAATAACCTTGGAGATCTTCCCTAATTTAAGTTGAAGGTAAGCATATCATGCCTACTGTCCTTATAATAATAACTTTTTGAAACTCATATATACCACACAAAAACTAGCCTAAAATCAGATAAATGTTGATGGTTAACAAACCAAGAATTTGATGGAGTTTTTTAATTAGATTTATGAAAGAGGAGGTGAAACACGGACGAAAAGTCCCGGGAGTGTCCTGCATATTGCCTACGAGTGCCCGCCTACAATCCTACTCCTTGATCACTTGCACCGTCCAAGGACCGTGAATCCACTCTTCACTACTAAAACATGTGTTCCTGGACGTAAAATAGGACGATAATAGGGCACGCTTTAGTAGTGCTCAACTGCACCCCACCCAAAGAATACTCGGCCAAAATCTTATGAAAAAATGCTGTAGTGTGGCCTGTTATATGCCTAATTCGCCCAATCATTTTTCCTTACCTATCCCGGCTTTAAATTATGTCCATCCTTTAGGGATGTTCATCTAGTTCGGATCGGACCAAAGATGACCGCTTAGTTAGACTAGATTTGACTAGACAGATTAGTCCGAAAATAAATTGGATTATATTTAAAATAAATATATAAAGTAAAAGTTATATATCTTATTAAAATTTATAATTTTAAAATCAAAAAAAAAATTTCAAAAAATATTATTAAAATATTATTTTTTTTTTATTTTATTATAGAGATTAATGAATTTGGTAAATTTGTTGCTGTAGCAGTTTGTGACCTGAGTTTCTGAGCTAAAAAGTCGTTTCTCTCTCTGTAACATGGCCTAGTAGCGCTCCATCAGACTCTATCTTAGCCTAGGAAACAAAGCTGTGAAAAGGCTAAGCTAAATTCTAATTTATCTGTGTAAAATCATTAACCTTTTTGTTTTTCTGGTCAAGGTAAATTCATGAACTTTATTAAGTGCTGAAAACTCACCTTTTACTGCACTTTGTTTTGCCAAAACCAACCCCCTTTAACTACTTATTTACATCATCTATGTGAATTTTGTTTTTAGATATTGACGGTAAAAATGATAAATGCGTACTTTAAGGGACCTTTTTTTTGGCAATTTAAGGCCTAAATTGTGGACAGCTCGGATTTGGAATTTCAATATAGACCGTTCATGCTGTTAAATAGGCTGTTATACGTACAAACTTGAATAATAACAAGAACGAGATACTAACTTCTATACAAGTATAACAATAATGCCAATAAATTGGCTACTCCTATACACCGTTCGTAACGAGTTGCTATTCATCGGATTGTTCTTAGTAGCATCGACAAGCTCGTTCTTCCCCGATGGCGCAGTAACGTTCACACGAGAAGAACCTGATCGTGAAAGATATTAGTTGGCAAATTTACATTTTCTCAGAAAAAAAAAGTTGCTAAATTTGTTGAAAAGGTAAGGCAAAAAAAAAAAAAAAAAAAAGGTTATGTGCAGCGAAGTAGGCTTACTGTCATAGTTGGTCCATCCTACACTTTTTGGCCAAATTAGCATCGAGACATAATCTACAGTGCAGTGTGCACCCTTTGTAGTATCCTTTGGTACACTCCAATAACACAGTTGACTATACCATAATATAATATAATCGACTGTACCAAACTCCTATAAAAAAATAATTTGTGAAAATGTTTTACATAAAAATTATAAATATTAATAAAATATATAATTTTAATATTTAATATTTTTTTTAAAAAAATATTTTAAAATTTTAAAATTTAAACGAATTTAAAAATAATTTTCAGTAGGTTGGCATGCTCAAAGTAGTCAAACAACATATTTCCAAATAGTTTTTTCCTATTTCTAATTGTGATCTAAAAAAAATAAGTCAAGTCAGAAAGAATCCAGCATATCTCAAAGATACGCCATACCCTGGTATATTAATTGTTTCCAGGACATAGCCAACTATCCAAAATAAATATAAACAAACCATGGAGATCTTCCCCTATTTTAAATTGAAGGTCGGCATAACATGCCTACTGTCCTAATTGTCCTTATAATAATAACTTTTTGAACTTATATATACCTACTGTCCTTATTCTGTCAAGTACCACACAAAAACTAGCCTAAAATCAGATCAATTTTGATGGTTAACAACCCCAGAATTTGATCGAGTTTTTTAATAAGTCATATATATTTATGAAAGAGGGGGTGAAACACGGACGAAAAGTGCTGTGAGTGTCCTGCATGTTGACTACTAGCGCCCGCCTACAATCCTACTCCTCGATCACTTGCACCGTCCACGGATCGTGAATCCACTCTTCAGTCTTCACCGTCCCGGGACGTAAAATAAAGCAGCAACAGGGCCCTCTTTAGTAGTGCTCAACGTGCACCCGACCCATATCATACCCGCCAAAAAATGCTCTGGAGTAGCGTCTTATTTACCTGCTTCGGCGGTCGTTGTTCCTTATCTATGCGAGGCTTTGAATGTTATCCATCTTTACTATGTGCATTCATCAAGTACGAACTGGACCGAACAAGAGTGGACTAGACCGAAAACCAATAAGATCCCTACTGCAGATCATAGAACGAACCGACTAAAAGTCGGAACAAACTGTTTAGTAGCTAGGAAGAAACCGACAAAAAGTCGGAGTAGACATGTTAGACCGAAAAAGGATTTAATTGTGTCTCCAAAATAATAATATTAAAATCATACTTAAATTTATAAATAATTATACAACATTAGTAGTTTTTACAAAAAAATACAAATTAAATAAGAAATAAAAAATTTGATTTTGATCCACCCAGTCTAGACTGTCCAGTCTGGTCTAAAGACCAATTTGATCCTTTGATCGTAGGCAAACTAAGCATGTCCGGATCAGTATATGAACACTGCTAATTTTCACTTACAGTTGACATACTAAATAGAACAATCCATAGTAGTGCATTCAGGTATGGGATAATTTAAAATCATAGTTTTCGGTGCCGTTCGGTACAGCACGTGCCTGTTCCTGCAATTGTCGGCACAGTACAGACTGGCACAGCACATGTCAAAAATCTTATATTTAAATTTTTAAATTAATTTTTTATTTTTATTTTTATTTTTTAAAAAATAACAAATAAATAGATATCGTTACGGTCAGCACGGCACTATCGACACAGTCGGCACGTACTGGAATTTGAGTTTACCGAAACTCGGCTCGGCTCGGCATATAAAATCTTGTTTAAAATCAGGCCTGCTTGTAGATATTCTAATATTCTAATGTAGCCGAAGGAACTCAGTAAGCAGACCCACATAGACTACCAAGGTCAATAAAGACTTATGAATGCTTGTATGCATCAATCTATTGCTAAGTTGGTCCCCCGACATCAATGAAATACAAAAAGTAAGATGACGACTTATTCTTCATATCACTGAAAATATGTAATTTTGACAAGTCGAGATACCTTTTCAAAGGTCTAGAAATTTCTAGTCAGTTTTCAAATAAACTTTGGAGAAAATGTTGATGTACTTCTTCAGTATGTAGAATTTTTACGAGGGAATGAGGACATTGTATCGACTAGCTCTATATTTCGAGAAAAACATTCAAGTCTATGCTATTCGAATTTACTTGGATTTGACAAGTCTATGCTATTCGACTTTACTTGGATTTTACTATCTATCATATTTAGATTGAGATGACTTATCGTAGCACTTTTTTGTTATTTTGAAATTATATTTGGAATGTCATATTCTATCATGATAGAAATTTATATAATACTTAAAGTATTAGCTAAAGGTAAAATATATGAATTAAGCATTATATAATTTTATTTTGTAGCAGATTTGATCTACGTCATTCAATTTTTGAAATAATACAAATCAATCGATCAAACGATAGAATTTTTGGCTCAGCATATGAATTGATCGCAAAATGTTGTTTTCTTTATTAGTTTTGCAATTTTTGAAAGTTAAATGCAATCTTTGCAAAGTGTTTCTCAGTTGGAAAAAGGTCAAAAAGTGGACAAGCCATCTCTACTTGTTTCACTTATTCTTTTATTCCCTGTTTTGTTTTCTTTTTCATCTTTTTTTGACTTTGTAGACTCCCTGATGTTGAAAATAAGGAAATATAAAGTTGCAACTTGCAAAATCTTTGGAATTCTAAAAGTTGCTTTGCTCAACTTTTAGATGAAATAATATACGTAGCGATACACCTATAAAAGATTATTTCGTATGACTCTTGACCTTAAAGTAAGTATTCAAGCAAGTATACAAATACACAAGCAAAAATATATAAATATATTACCGAAGACTCACAATAAAAGAAATGATACACATAACAGACATACAACAAATAGGAAATTAAAAGGTATGGACTTTGATAAAACCTGTAATTTTTTAAGTTTAAAATTTTTTTAAAAGATAATTCTACATTGATATTTTGGAGCTATAAATCTTATTAGATTCGAACCGGATTTTAAAACAATTATTAAACCCGCTAAAACTTTGAAGCCCAAAATATCTATTAGAAATATTTTTTTAAAAAAAATTTAAAAATAAAAATTATAGATTTCATCAAAATCTACAATTTATATGTTACTTTTTAAAAAAAAAAAAAATATAGCCCTAAATATTTTTTTTTAATATGATTGTGTCATCATGTGTATAGTAATAACATTCAGGACTCCGGTGATACATGCCTACTTGAGAGATTGAAATTACTTTATTTATTTATTTATTTATTTTTTTGCAATTTAAGGCCTAAATTGTGAATAAAAAGGATTTGAAATTTCAATAGAGACAAGAGTTCATGCTGTTAAATAGGCTGTTATACGTATAGTAAACTTGAATCATAACAAGAAATTGATGCTAAATTATGTACAAGTATAACAATAATGCTCATAAATAGGCTGCTTCTATACACCGTTCGTAACGAGTTGCTGCTCGTCGGATTGTTCTTAGTAGCATCGACAAGCTCGTTCTTCCCCGATGGTACAGTAACATTCACAGGAGAAGTACCTGAACATAAAAGATAATTTCATATCTGGTTTTCAATCTGTTCCAGATCAGCCCTCATTTTAAATCCTTTTACAAATCCATAGCATACATTTACAACTTTAATATTTAAATTTTAAAAAAAAAATTGTGTGGAGGCTCTAAGATGTTAGCTGTCATAAAAACTAATCCACTTATCTGCTATGACTCTGAAGGCTTGAAAATCTTATTTATAAGTATATTTTGAAAAAAAAATTGCATAGGAAAAAGTTTTTTTGATGTGATATATAATTTTTATATTCTAAACAAAATATGTTTTTAACTAGATGTTTTAGTGCGTAAATAACAAGTTTAAATAAGGATTGATATGCAACCCTCCCAAAAAAAATATGTTATATGCAGCAAGTAGACTTACAGTCATAGTTTGTCCATCCTATACGTTGTTTGGCCAAATCATAAACAACAATCTTGTCCTTTAAAACAAGATCTGCACAAGAAAATACGATGTATCAGGAAATTTCGAAGTGGCTGCATAACAAAATATAGCTGAAAATTGCATAAAAAAGTAGAATACCCTCATAATGTTTTAGAACTAATATCAAACTACAAATTAGTGGGAACAATATATATTGCTATTTATAAGAAAGAAAACAATGCTTCATCTTTCTCTCTGTTGTTCTAGCTTTCTTTTCTTAAGGTTTTGCCAAAAAAGTCTATGCTTTACATAACACTGTCAAATAAACCACTAATGTTTTGAAAAAATTACAAAATCACTTCAAATTACACATATATAATTATTTTAAAAAAGAACTTTAAATAAGAAAAAGAAATTTTGATGTGCTCTACAATATTAATATTTTTTAAGTTTTGTTAAACAATTCTAAATAAGATATTTTTAGACTAAAATTTTTTGGAAAAAATTTCAAACCAAAAGTTATAACGCACATCAATTTTTTTTTAGTCAAAATTTCCAAAAATAATTATACATATGTGTTTTTGACATAATCTAGTAATTATCAGAAAAACAAGACATTCAATTAGGAGAATGTACAAAATTAGAGGCTAATATGTAATTATTTCCTCTTTGTTTTTTTTTTTTTTTTCCCTCAAGCCAAGGTAATAGTTGGCTGCAGCTTAAATCATACCTGATTATGTACTCAACTTGAAGTATCTTCCAAGTCAGGAAGGAGATGCAGTTAGCATCAATTAGTTACAATACAGGCTATCACATAGAAGTATGTTCAATGAATTAAATCTCTTTCACGCGAAGCAAGGAATATTTTCAAATGAATTTGCTGCATTCTGTACAACCGACGGATAATTTTGGATGAACTTTGTAAGACTGCAGGTTCAATCTTCTCCTAGATATTTCACTACCCGCCTCTTCCGTGCGAGTATGTTCGAGTTTGGATAAATTCTATGAGATATGGTTCTCAAGGTAGTACTTAGATTATCACTTTTTAATTGTCAGATTCCATTCTACCATACTTGTGCAAGATGTAAATGGATTGGATCCAGTTGAACTGACGCGAACAAATCCTCATAGTTAAGAATACGGGAAATTGTGTATCAGCCCCCCTATTTTGGAGGCCTCGCAAATCAGCCCCTGGAAACGCGTTTCCAGTGGCTGATTTGTTACAATCGAAACCTAGGGGAATTGATACGCAAAAACCCCGAATATACGGTTATGTCCTCTGCCGGCAAGAACTACCTATGGCTTAACCGGTACCTACAGTGACAATTTTTGTGCAAGTCTACAAAAAACTATTTTACGATCAACACGAATTAGTAGTAGGAGGAAAGAGTGATTATTCACTAGTGCACGGGATGTTACTAACTAAATTAGTCGTATAATCGGTGATTTAATCCCCATTCCCTAACTTTTAGTAACAAAGAACAGTCAGAGACTACAAGATCTGGGCAGGTCCTCCAAAGAACTTAAAGCATAGTGCTTATGTAGCTTTTGTATTTGTATTTTTTTAAGTTTTTATAATTATAAGAAGGGTTTTGGCCGACGAACCTCCCAAAATGGAGGCATCTTGACCCTGGCTCTTTTGCCAGCCGATACACCATACCATATTATTGTCCTGCACAAAAAGAGACTATTGTTAAACACTTATAATGAGGTGAATGATGATGAAGTATCTATACGAGTATCTTACTGCATAGCCCTGCTGAAGAAGGTAGTCCTCAGGCTTCAAATCCATAGTTGCACCACCTTCAAACTTTAAAGTTACTGAAGGGAAAACATCACTAACACTGTCACAAGAAAAAAGGATTTTATTAGACATCATATAGGGAAAGAGAATAAATATACTAAAATTTCCTAATATAAGTTGTACCTGCTAGTTGTGACATAGCACTGACTTCCTCTTACATCAATTGTGTTTACAGATGGTGAAACAGAAGCTGATATCTGTACATAATGGTGAAGAATAATCAAAAAGACAAAATTAAGTTACTAAGAGTAAGATAATTTATTTATTGTGAATTCTTAAAGTATGATTTCAATTTGCACTTAGAATGGAATTAGCAACTTCAGGCATTAGTAGCTCATCTATTTCAGAAACTAAGGATGACAAATGAGATTACGGATCTCTACATTTATTCGGTATACAGGACTGTGCACCGAGTGCCATTTTGTGGTCATATATTTATTATTTTCAACCTTTAATAGTTTTTATAACAATAAAAAACTTGTGTCTACTAAACGAGTCTTATTCAAAAAATTGATGGTTATGTTAAAAAATATTATAATAGAGTACAATATTTATATTAAATCATGTAAGGGAAACAAAAATATTTTTTTTCAAATAATTTAACTACATTATAAATATAAATTAGTAGATATTAGTATTAGATGGTTAAAAATACCATTAAAAGTTGGAAATAATGAATTGCCACTTGGTGCACCGACGGGGGGAAAGGATCCGTGTTCGCCAAATAAAATTAATGGTTGAGATCAAGCACATAGAAAACTCTAATAATTATGCCTCTTTCAAGAATGAACGATAAGAACTCAACCGCCCTTCATCGGAACTCTCCACAGAGACCCTCAGGAGCAGGAAGAGTATGAATTAAAATATTTTCCATCATTTTGCATGAGTAGAGAAGAGCCATCAACTTGAAATTTGGGCAGCACTAAGAAGCATTACACATTGAAACCTTCATTAAGTATTAGAAATATTCAATCTTTAACAATAATTTCGCCTTGCAAAATACACCAACAGCTGAAGTTGTGCAATACTGACTGAAATTACAACAGAACACGTAGCAATAAATATTGGAGTTAGCCGAGTGCGGCTAACTCAACTGGATGGGAGGCGCCTCAGGAAGTATCACCACCCATGTTCGAGTCCGCGTGGGGTGAAATCTCTCGCAGGATTTTCTAAAAATCCTCTGTACCCCATGGCAGGAACCCCCATTTATGGAAGGCCTGTACTCGGATCCCAGAGCGTCGGTCGGGGCTGGGCGTGGGAGTTTCCCCAGAGTTTGAAATCCCTACGGAGGCGTGCGCTCGCATTACGTGTTCCATCACGATAATCTCATAAAAAAAGCAATAAATATTGGAGTTATCTGAGTGCTTGCTTGCCAAGCTGACCTACAAACTACTTAAAAGTGTAAGGGTGGCCAAGTGGTTTAGTGGTTTGAACGTGTAACAGCACTAGTCCTGGGTTCGAAACATCGCAATTCACTTGCTCCCATAGATAGTTCCTTCATGGTGTATGTGCATGTGCACACCTCCATGTGCTACAAGGGCACGGCACAGGCTAGGGATGTTGCTATATGCAAGCCAATGCTCCAGTCGTTCTCCTCCCCAGTTATACTGGGTGAGGGATGACGCTGAATGTGTTTATTCGCCAAAAATCAAAGAAAAAAAAATACCACTAAAAGTAAAACTAAAAATTGTCGACTACCAATATATCCTTCTAAAACATAGTCCTATTCAAGGTTTTCTATGCCGCGCCGAGCCGAGTTTCGGTAAACTCAAACCCTGACACGTGCCGACCGTGCCGATGATGCCATGCCGACCGTGCCAATATATATATATATATATATATATATATATATATATATATATATATATATTTGTTATTTTTAAAAAATAAAAATAAAAATAAAAAATTAATTTAAAATTTTAAATATAAGATTTTTTGACAAGTGTCGTGCCGATTCGCGCCGTGCCGACAACTGTCGGAACAGGCACGTGCCGCCCGGCACAGGCTGTGCCATCCGGCACCGAAAATTATGGTCCTATTGCTAGGGCATCCATCTTGTTGAGTAGGTCTAAGAACATTGTTAGCGAGAGCAAGAAGAAGATATTACACTTCGAGGGCAGAAAAAGGACCTACTAAATGTGTAATCTAATCCTAAAATCAGGGGTAAAGGTTTCAAAATGGGATAAGTTAAGAATTGAGCACCGAAATTGCAAGCTGAGTAAGTATGCAAGCCCATCCTAAGCATGCATGGATCGACCCGTCCCTAGCTATGAAAGACCTTAGAAAACAAAGATTCATTGGAACAGTGTAGAAGAAAGAACTCACGTTACTATGTGAATGACAAGTTATTAATGTCATGGATCGGGAGCAAATTTTAGACATGCAGTAAAATGTTTATCTTAGACTGCAAAAATACGAAGATACACAACAAAGTAAACGCTTCGAAATTAATTGAAAATTAGTTCAGTAACATACTGCATTCACGAAAGGATCATAGGCTTGTTCTGCTAGGTAAGCCAACGTGGTCCCCGAATCAATAATGGTTCCTTGATTGTCAGATGTTAAAAATACGGAAGGATCAATAGGTACCGTCTGTCCGTTTACAGCGATACTTGTCAAGTTAAGATTGTAATGGAGCCTGAAAGTCAATAAAAAAGAGCATTTAACACCTACCAAAAGCTTATGTTGCTTCTCACTAATAACAGAACATGTGAAAATAATGTACTTTTTCTTAAATTTTAAAATTTGCACTATGATGCACATATATTCAATTATTACTTCCAAATAAATGCAGACGCACCAATCATTTTATACAAGTAGAACAAATGGAAACATCCAATTCCTACTCTGGAGAAGGTACAACCAAATGCCTTCTTCTAAAGGATCATTTTATTACATGTAAATGGTTATATTATAGATATGCCAAATGCATCATGAATAGGAGAATTCATGATCCATAATCAGCCAAAGTATAGATAATTATCATATTTCTTTCTGAGCCATGTTCTAACTCTACTTTTTGAGCCAACGCTAGCAGCTATAATTACAAATTACAAATTAGTAGATTATAGAATAGTATCATTATGTGTTTTCACAAATATGGTTTTCACTTTCATTATAATGGAAATGTACCTTTAAATTCAGCTGACTAGTGAACATCATAATGTTTTCAGAAATGTGTTTGTTGAAAATTGATTAAAGGCAATACTTAAGTCTACATTACCGAGATACGAGGTTTAGCTCTTCTTAAAAAAAACAAGTTTCTTAACAACACATAACATTAAAAAAAAAAAAAAAAAAAAAAAAAAAAAAAAGTGCTAGCTAATTTATAGAAGAAATTGTATACCGCTATAAACAAATCTAACGAGAACCAACTATAGAGAAATATTATCCATATTAAAAGAAATGCAAAACCGTGTCTTGTTAACTAGATTAGCTTGGAACTTACTGTTCAGGAACAAGCGGGGTATAAACCATACCCGCTTCTACAATCTCACCAAGAACCAAAATGCCACCACCACGATCCGAACCTGATAGGCAGTGTGAAAATACTTTTGGAGCCAACCCTTGGGAGGAAAGCTGTGAAATCACAGATAATTCCTGCTGACCAAAGCCAAATATGCCATCAACTGCCCTGTCTGGCTTGGTAAGATCACCAGATTGTGAACTGCTACATCTGTTAATCAGGAATCGAAGCCAAAGCTTGATACAAGATAGTTGGTTCTCATTAAGCCTTGGTTTTTTGTAGGCCTAAATAAAATAATAAGACAAAGCATAAGATTCTTACCCAAAAATGACAGTAGCCGAAGAATTTACAGTTCGATCATTATCGGTTACTGCATCGAAATACAAGGTGTCTGAAACATAGAACCCAGACGTAGCACTACCGTCGCCATACCGGAAAGAGTAGCGGCAAGGAGAGTTCGATGAGTCGGAACCAGAACATGCAGCTTCTCCTGTCTTGAAAGCTGACATGCATATATCATCTATGCAATTGACTTGTGTGGCCGTAGAAGAACCCGTTGGATCAAACGATTCTAGCTCAATCTGCAAAGATTTAGTTTCCCTAATGAGCTTGTTGGACTAGGCAAAAGCTTTGATTTAATTAAATTAGCAACCAGATTCTTACTTTAAGTCCACTTGAAGATGGGCAACCAGAACATGGACTGCAAGACACCCATAAGATATCACTGCCTGTATCGATTTGAACATAAAATTCCTTCGGGGGTTTTCCTAATTTCACCGTCGTATAGTACAGCCTACCAAAAAAAAAATCAAAAAATCAAAAAACAAAAAAAAAATTTAGAATTTACCAATTCTTTGGCTTTGGCATTCAGTAAAACACAAAACACCCCAATTCCGTCAGGGTTCAAATTCAGAAAATCAAGTGGAGTCATTTCGAAAATTTGAAATTACCAAGACAGTGTGGTATTCAACAATCACAGAACATCTCAATTCTATCAAACTTTTCTTTTTCGTTCCCCAAGGGCAAAGGGGAGACCCACAAGGAGCTCCAGCTTACGGCTCTACACTTCGGCGGAACTCACAAGGAGAACATGAAGGCACTATTTTGGGGAAGACGGGGTTCTATAGGGTTGGTTGAGAAACCAACTGATTAAACTTGTATTTGTTTACTACTAATTTAGAAACTAAATAAAGAAAAGGATAAAGTGGATATATACCCGACAGTGAAGGGATCGTTAGAGCCGAGAACAGGGAAATCGACGACACTAGTGCCTGTAGAGTTCGCCGGCGCCGGTGCGCCGGAGAGCAGGAGCCTTGCATGACGGGCACGGTCCCTTGCACGGAGCTCGTCCAACGCAACTCCGCCACGCGGCGCCTTTCGTTCCAGCGACAGCCTTACCGGAAACGCTCCCTCCGCCGCTGCCCGCCATACGGCGAGCCACAGCGCCACCGCCGCTAACGCTGCCCATGGCCGCCCCCGCATCGTCCTACCCTGAGCTTTAGAGAGAATACGAGGAAGACAACTATGAGAGATCAAAAGAGCAAATTTCGATGTGAAGAAGAAAGAAGATATGAGTGGGAGTTGATTTGTTGGTTGGTAGTTGTACTTTTTAGGAGCGATTACGTAGCAGCGCTCTAGATTATAATTCGACTGCTTTGCATTAGGAATGGCAACGGGTCGGGTCGGGTTTCAGCCAACCCGAATCCGACCCGAACGGATTCGGATTCGGGTTTTAAAATTCGGGTTCGGGTTCGGGTTATTTTTTCTCGGGTCGGATTCGGATTTGTTTAACTCGGATCGGATTCGGGTCGGATTCGGGTTTAGATATTTATATATATGTATATTTATTTATACAAAATACAAAATATTTTTTAATGATCAAAATTATAGCATAAAAGATTCTTATATAGACTAAAGAACCTACGATATTTAACCCATATACGATATTGGACAATTATCTAAATCTCAATACTTAATGGGCTTAGCCCATTAAGAGTTGAGTTAAGAAATTATCCCATATCATCTATGGGTAGATATTGTAGGGATCATTAGTCTATTTAAGAGTACTCTATGTTAGAATTTCAATTATTAAAAAATATATTTCTTATTTATATAAAATAAGAAAATATTTTAAATAAAAGGAAAACAAAAATATTCTTATAAATATATATTTTAAATATATTGTATTTATATATTATATGTATATATATATATATATATATATATATATATATATATATACATATCGGTCGGGTCGGGTCGGATTCGGGTCGGGTTTCAGTCCAACCCGAATCCGACCCGAACCCGACTCGGGTTCGGGTTTTAAAATTCGGGTTCGGATTCGGGTAATTTTTTCTCGGGTCGGATTCGGATTTTTTTGCCTCGGGTCGGATCGGATCGCCTCGGATTCGGGTTCAATTGCCATCCCTACTTTGCATGACATGAATATGCTCCCAAAAAAAAAGAAGAAAAAAAAAAAAAAAAAAAGAAATCTACGTATTTGAGGTTGGTACAAATAAGGTTACGACTATATATAAAGAATTTGGTAAATATTAGATCAAACTTAAAAGTTACCATGTGATCTTGATTTATGTCATTTAATGAGGTGTAACACTTCATCTACATTTCCTTAAATAAAAGTAATAGATAATTACAATAGTCTCTTAGATTGTTTTAATATTACTTAAGTTTTCTCTAAAAAAAAATTTAATTTTGAACCTTTGATATTTTTTAATGTATTTATGACATATTATAATGAGTTTCTAATATCTTCAATATTTTAAAATTACGATATTTTTGGTGTTAACTGTTGATATCTTGATGTTAATTTTTTATACATTCGTGTTGAAATAATACTATCCCATCTTTTTATAGCTTATAATACTCTCTTGATAACTTTTAATACTATCTTCCAGAAAATGTACATGTAAAATTTTTAAATTTAAGTGCAAAGATTTTTGACAATAGACCTAAACATAATATATTTAGATTTTTTTAGACTTTAGTGCAAGTCTCCCGCTAAAGTAAAGGGAAAAAATAACATTAAACAAAAAGACTTTTTTTTTTCTCGAGATAGCTAGTGGTTTCTTATAATTTCTTTTTAGATGATCAAATTCAGCACTCCATCTAATTAGAAGTATTATTAATAAAAATTTTGAATAAAAAAAATAAATATATCGAAATCTTGAGCTAAATAGTAGTCGAGCTCGAGCAATGTCAACCGAGCCGAACTTGAGCTAGATAATACTCGGCTCGTTTTCGGCTCTAATATATACTATATATATAACAGTTTTTGCAAAATTTAAGAAGGGTCTCCGTCACCCCTTGGGTGCATGTGAATGCAACGTATATCATTCATAAATTTATATGTTATGATTATCAATAAACACAATGGCAAAAATAGTGTCCAAGGATAGTGCTAAGTGTGCACTATTTATTATATTATTTAAGGAAAATTGCGTTTCAGCCCCCCTAATTTTGGGGTCGCGCGATTCAGCCCCCCGAAACGCCACGTGGCGGCACGCGCGCGCCGCCACGTCGGCGGAAAAACGCGTTTCGGGGGGCTGAAAAGTCAATTTTGGAAAACGGGGGGGCTGAAACGCAATTTTCCCTATTATTTAACACACCCCTAAATTTGGTCTATATCTTTTGCGCTCTTCAAAATTGTGAATTGTATTGACTCTATTCTACCACAATCTCTCTTCAATCTTTCATTCTTGTGATAAATGACATTTTTGAAATTTTTAATTGATAAAAAAATATATTAATATTAAATAAAAAAAATTATACATGTTCTATTTATTGCAGTGATAAGAGAAAATGAGATAGGGAATCATACTCCCCCTCATTGAAGCGTGTAAGATGGATGGATACTAGAGATTAGTTAAATATCAAATGCGTGTTATTTTTATAATTTTTCACCTTACTGTTTTCGCAATAAGATGTGACAAATAATAGAGGACTCTGAAAGGTTAAATAATAGAGGACTCTCGCCGGTTTCATAAATATATATAAATATATTCGATTATATTTTTATGCCCCAATAATCAAACGCCCTCTATCATAAAGGATTTTTTTTTATTTCGAACAATAACACACGCAAATACTTCCAAATATCTAAAAACACACGTAAATACCTATAAACATTCTTGAATATCTCCGAACACCTACGAGCAACGTCAATATTTGCAGATGTTTATTAGTATTCGTAGATATTTATAAATATTCGTTTGTATTTGTTTATATTCGTGTATGTTCATATTTATTTCGGAATAAAAAAATTAAAAATATTTTAATTTTTACAGTAAAAGAGTACAATTTGATCAGAATCGATTAGAAAATACAAAAATATTTTATTTAATTGAAGAGATATAAAAGGTACTCATTTTAAATTATCGCAAATTTACTAATTTGTTGTCAAAGTCAGACTTGTTGATTATGGTTAGCCTGAACTGAGCTGGAAATTGAGAAGTGGAAACAATTACACCTGTTTCCAGTAAATTCAAATCATCACAGCTATTCCCTTCTCGAATTTAGACATGAGTCATACGGGCAACGTTACTTGATGTGGATATGATGGTTATCCAAATTATAAATTAAAATAAATAAAAACAAAAAAAAAATAATAACTGATTGATTAAAAAGATAGTGATTTGACGTATCTTTTTTTTTTTTTTTAATTTAGATTCTCCTTGCTGCAGCAACAAACATTTGGCAATTGGGATTGTTGTAAGTGCCTTCTGAGTTCTGCAATTAATGATGGACGTACAACAGCCTCTATATATTTAAAAATATTTTTTAAAAAAATTTTAACTTTAAAATTGTAGATTTTAACGAGATATACAATTTTTTTCATGTTCAAAATTTTTCTATAAAACACTTCTAAAAATATGTTTTGGAGTTCTAAATTTTAACAGATTTGAAATAGGTTTAAAAATTGTTTTAAAATTCGTTAAAATTTTAAATTTTGGAGTCCTAAAACACCTATTTGAAAGTATTTTTTTTAGAATTTTTAAAAATAAATATTGTAAATCTCATCAAAATTTACAAATTTTATTTGAAATTTTTTTCCAAAAAGTGATCGTAAAATTTAATTTTTGGATTTAAACACAATGGATTATATACTGACGTGACGTAAATATTTTATTATAAAATTTTGTATAATATAGAATTCGTTTAATAGCGGAAAGATTAGAAAGTACGAATATAAATATAGTTATTAAAATTCGATTATAATAATTTTAAAAAATACAGATCATATAAATTACTTAGATATAAAATAAAAATACAAATAGTTATATAATAACTTACTTTAAATATTTAAATATCTAAATATAATAATATTTATATAAAATTTATTGTATAATATAATATTTTATTTTATTAAGTTTAACAATAATGATCTAATTATATCAATAAAAATATAATATTTAGGTATATAGTTATATTATACGATTAACTGCTACTGTTTCTACTATTATATAGTATTTTGCAAAAAAGAAAAAGGAAAAATCTTTTAACAAAAAAACAGACGTGCACTTTGGTTATTTCTGTTTGTTAGGCGTATCGGAAATTTTTTTATAATTGTATTTTTAGACACTTCATTTATATGTCTAACACGTATCCGTATCCGTATCCGTGTCCGAATCAATATTGTATGTTGGTGAAAATTTTTGATGTGTTGTACTTCAATGGAAAGACTGCCTGCGGGGCCAAGAATTGGAGGATAATTGTCGTCATCCATTGAGACTAGATTTTGATGCTTGCCATCGCCTACGTACACCAGCTCTGAATATTATTATTATTATTTTATTAATAATAAACTAATCTGATATATTTAGATGATCTTTTGAGTATTAAAAGGTAATAAGGTTTGCCTGAAAGTAATATATTCGGCCTTTCTAGCATTACTAGATAAACATTGAGTTTGACTTGAATTTGGAATTTAGTTTGCATATATTTAGACCTATTGGGTATGGACTTCTGTTTTAATGGACCCAATTGAGCCCATTTAAAGCACCCAGCTATACTGGGTGCAGTTGCCAGATGAATTGCATGCAGGTTTAGCAAGGATAATATCAAGTAGAACTTGACAAGTGTTGTGATGGGTTGACCACCCTAAACTAACTCAAATTAACTCCCACTTTTTCCTCTCTCTCTCTCTCTCTCTCTCTCTCTCTCTCTCAGGGGTGTAAACGAGTCGAGCCGCTCATAAGCAATTCGAGCTTGACTTGCTAAAAGTTCGACTATAACTCGGTCTAAACATGCAGAGTGATACTCGCGCTTGAATTGAAAATTCCTAAGCTCGAAAAATATGCTCGATAAGGTCATAGTGAGAATACTTTGTTCCTCATTATATCAATTCTAGTATTGATATATGTCTAGAAGATATATAACTTTAAAAATTACAAGAAATAAATATAATCTAAATATTAAAACTGACAAACGCAATAAAATTTGTGTAAGAGCAAAAGAGGATAACAGTGTATATTCATAATTTGTCTATTATTAAGTTCAAAGTCAGCTCAAACTTAACTTAACTCAAACTAAACTTTTCGGTCGACCGAACTAGCCAGTTTATCCATTTCAGAAATGCCATCAGAATGACTGATAGACCAAAAATGTTCTACGGTCGTCCGAAAATGATTTAGAAAATATGTAACTTTTGATTTTGGTCTCTAAATCATCATAAACTTTGAGTTTAACTTTAAATCTATATTTCTAACACTTAGATAATACAAATTGCACTCACGAAAATATAAAAAACTCTTGTTGGAGAAACGCCGTCTTCGTAAAAATCCAACTTCAAGCTCAAAGCATCTCTAAAGTGTTTCCTTTGCTTCTCGCATATTCTCTAGGCTTGCTAAGCTCATCCAAATTTGTTCCAAGTATTTTGTTGCTTGTTTGACATATTTAACTATTTTCAATCCACCAAACCAACACTATACTTAACAACTTGAACAAACTTATTACTAATATTTTTGCTAAGTGTTTTGTTATCATCAAAATCATATTAGGGTCAAGAATAAGTATATGCATATGCATATGTTAACAAAAAGAAACATACAATCTTACAATCTACTCATTTATAAGGTACTTGTGAGAAATGAATCTTCCTGTGACCCGCTTATACCACTCCATATAAACATGGAGGTCGCCCCCTATTTGTGAACAATTCGGTTAAGCCTTTCATTCTATATGTCATGTGGCACATATCACAATCGGTTCTAGTAGTAAAATTATACTTATGTAATCCTAGATCTATATTTATTGCCTCAGGAATACCTTGGCCAAGTACGAAATAACAAAGAACACGATCGGGTGCGTGCCACTCAATTACACAGAAAAATATAAGGAGCACTTTTGCTTGTGAAGTATTTCTACCCCTTGCCATAATAAGATACTACCAATAAAAAAGATAAAAATAAAAAATTAGCGCACATACTCTTCATGCATGGAGTCACCAGCTCATATCGAAACGTTTCCAAAACATACGAACTACTTGCTGACTCGCCAGCTCACCTTTTTACCACCTATATGTAAAAAAAGACATTATCCCAAATAAAATGTCAAAAGACTAACAATTAAATTATTATTGTTAAAATAATACTAATGTAGAAGATTATACCAGTATGCTAGAGGTAGAAGATGCCACATCCAATTCGGTGGAATGCCGATGATCCTCTCTACAGTAAACGTAGTATGTTCGTAAGGCCGGTACTGCAAGATGACCGCACATCTTTCCATCTATGTGGTCCCTTGGCGCTGGCACTATATATATAAATTTCTATAAAACTAGGTAAGTGTCGCGCTTCCCCAGCTATAAGTGGGGATCAGGTAAATATCTTCCAAGAATAGTAGAATAGGATAATATACATATGTGCCAGAGCAATCAGTGAATAAAGCACCAGAGATCAATATAAAGATATATGCTCTAGCATATTGCTCCAAGATACCATCATCTGCTTCGCGGGAATAACAGGAAACTCGTCCAAAAGCCACTTATACCTAACCCAACTATCTTTAATCTTAATAGGTTTAGGTAATTTATCAAGTACCATTGCAAAGATAACTTCCTGCCAAAAATGGCAAGTGGCGCAGGTTACCGGGTTCCTGTCTACTGGTAAGCCCAACAACTCCTTCACATCTTGCAATATAATGATACACTCCAGGCAGATGAAATACATACGTCTCCGAATGCTATCTCTCTAAAAGGGTCGTATTCAAGGCTGTACCGATCTGCATGAAACCCAAACGCTTGAATCCATAAAATCCAGCTCAATATAGAAAACGGATCATGCAATCATCAAGCTCTACATTCTCATATAATAGGGTCTCGATCCTTCAAATCCATATAGTGCCAGTATCTCCAACAAATGCACTCTCGAATCTGTGTTGATCCTGCAGATATAATACACTACAATCGATTGGTTCAGATTGTGTCACTATCCAGTCCTGAAATAAAATTGTGACAAATATCAACATATTGTAATAACTATAATAAGAGAAAAATAATAAATATATTGCAGAAAAAGTAAATGATCAAATAACCATAATATTAGAAATATTGCACTTATAATAGGAATTTAATCATAATATAAATTTAAGCAAATACACTCCAATCTACAACGCAATTATAAATTATTACACTACAACAAAAATAAGCTTCAGCGACCGCTGTAAATTAGGCGCTAAAGACAAGCCTCTATAACCGACTAAAAAACGATCATTGAAAGTCAGACCTTCAGTGACCACCACAACATCGGTCAGTGTAAGTTCTGTTTTCAACGACCGATGTTGAATCGGTCACTAAAAGTCTGACTTTTAATGTCCGATTCTTTATCGGTCATTGAAAACGGAATTTTTAGTGACCGATTTTTAGATGGTCACTGAATTTGTATATTTTAATGACCGACTAAACAATGGTCACTGAAAGGGCAATTTTTCGTGACCGATTTTGCTAGCAGTCACTAATATTACGGCTTTCAGTGACCGGATTAATTGCGGTCACTGAATCCGGTAACATTTGAATTTGAATACAAAGAGATTTTGGGCAGAATTGATATATTCAAGTGGAATTTCAGCCCAAAATTAAGGACATTTTGGCCCTTAAAATCCGTTGAGTCGTCATCATCATCATTAAAAAAAAACGATGAGAGTTGCATATTTTGCGATCCTTTTTGCAATTTGGAAAAAAAAAAACACATTTATTCGTTTATAAAAAGTTAACACATTATTCATTTATTATTCTTTTTTCAATTTATTCTTTTTGTAATTTATTCAAATAAAAGACATTTGTTATTCATAACAAATTAAGCAAAAATAAGTGAATAAAAAAGAAAAATAAATTGCAAAAAGAATAAAAAAGAATAATAAATGTGTTTTATTTGAAAAAAAAGTTACAAAAAGAATAAAAGATGATAAATTGAAAAAATAATAATAAATGAAGAAAAATATATAAATGTGTTTCATTTGAATGAATAAATTACAAAAAGAATAAATTGAAAAAAAAGAATAATAAATGAAAAAAAGAAATAGGTTTAGCGCAATTTATTAGGTAGGACTAGCTCGTTTTGTTATTTCTGGGTAGGTATTGAAAAGTGATGGCGATCGAGAAGACAAACGGCGGCGATGGACAAAGGACGACATCAATGCAAAAGATGGCAGCGAGGGACCGCAGCGACGATGAGGCGCACAGAATCAACTGGAGATGAGGGCGTGTATGCAGCCATCCATGACGATGAGGGACAGAGGACGCAGAAGACGGCGGCGACGACGAGGGATAGAGGACGCAGATGATAACGACGAGGACGAGGTATAGAGAACGCCGAAGACGTCGACGACGATGAGGGGCAGAGAACGATAGTAACACAGAAGACGACGGTGACGACGAGGCCATGAGGGACCATGACGACGCAGCAAAGGTAACAGGAACGACGCAAGCACGGTTGACGGCAGCGACATAAAGTATCTGTAAGGTTTCGGATTTTCGTGAATTAATATTTGTTTTTGAATCGGATTTATTCGGAGTTTGATTTGGTTTTATTTCGAGTTTATTCGAGAGATTTAATTGGTTTTCGGGTGCTTGACTTGTATTGGAATTGATTTGGACTTGTTTGGATTGATTTGGTGTGTTTTGGGCTTAATTGGGCCGATCTGGGTTCGGACCCGGCCGACTGAGCCAAAGTGGCTCGGCCCGCCGAGCCCGACTGACCCCGGGCGAGCCATTTGGCTCGCCAGGTCGCCCCGCACCCGCATTCCCCCTCAGCCTCTCGCCCGCGCTCACCCTCTCGCTCTCGTCTCTCTCGAAATCCCTCGCGCTCGCGATCCCGCGCCGATCTCCGCGCCGCCCGGCCGCCGGCGCGCGTCGCCATGCCGCGCTTCACCTCACCCCCACCCTCCTCTGGTTGATCACCTCTCTCTCGCGCTCGATTTCGCGTTGTCTCCTCGCTCGGCCGCGAAACCCTCGATCGCTCCGCCGTCGATTCCGGCTCCGCCGCGCCTCGCCGTCACCGTCTGAGGCTCCTCTCCGTCGCTTGGGTCACCGACGAGCCTCCTCGCCGTCGATTGGACGCCGCAACCGCCGGATCTCCATCTCCGCCTTCGTTCTGTTCGGCCGCGCCTCCTCCGTCGCCGCCGCTGTTCTTCGGCCGTCGTGTCTGGTGGTCGTCGTCGCCTCCTCCGTCGTCTGACCGCTCCGACCGCCGCCGCCGTCTCTGTTGCCGCCGCCGACCGTCTCCGGCGAGTTCTCCGGCGATCTCGGATGCTTGGTCTTTTCGTCTCTGCTTCGGGAACGCGCTAGTGAAGTTGTTTTTGGTTGAGCACTTGGGGTTTCACGTCGTCCGTCGGGTCTCGGTTTGGTAAGACCGAGACGAAGGTGAGTGAACCTGCGGTCTCACTTGCATGTGGAATTTGTTGATTTTATTATGTGTTGTTGATGCATATTTTGTGTATGTTAGCACGTGTTGATGTGTTAACTTATTTATGTGAGTGCTTTAGTGTGTGGTGGAACCAATGACTTAGTGGAATTGATATATGGATGTAATGATTTGTTCGGACGAGTACTTTAGCTTGTGGTGGAACCCTTACTTTAGTAGTAGTGACATTCGGCTTATTTATGACTTGTCGGACATCTAGGTAGATGTGACAATCTTTGGCTAGTTGACTTGACACACTAGTTATGAATATTATGACACCGACTTTGATGGGATTTGAGTGAGTATTTGGGCATGACTGCCATGTTTACATTTACGTAGTAAAGTTTACTTTGACATGTAGAATGTGTTGGACTGCTTAGTGACTTTGAGCGCCGCCTGCGCTCTAGTTATACCTGTTGTAGTGACTTTGACTTAGTTGTTATTTAGAAGAGTATTAAAGCATGACCGCTGGATTAATACCTTTTGGTAAAATCCGTCCGTATGTGTGTGTGACATGTCCGTTGTAAGCTTGTCTCTGCTTTTGTATCGTTGTGTGTGCGCCGCCTGCGCCGTTGTATTATGGTAGAGGTGCGATGTGGCCTTTGACTTGTGGTCCGTGTGATTGACCTACCTAGACGGTATGCGAGCCGATTGCTCTAGCAATACCATTAGTAGAGCGGACTTTTGTGATGTGCGTTGTTTCCCTCGTGTGTTCTTTCACTTTTCCTTTGTGAGTTCGGAGTTGCCGACTAGGGATAGGTGTGAGTTGAACATGATATAGGGGTTCGCACTTGATCTTTGTTTTGATGTTTGTGGTATCTACCCGTGAGAGGGTTTACATTCGGTTGATTTGCTTGTGATGTAAGCACGGATTGTGATGGATTTTGTGATCTAGCATTATGATGTTATGAGATTCATGTGGGGTGGTTGACCCTTATTATGTAACATGATTTGGAGCATGCTTAGATGGTTAGCATGATTTATATAAAATGAAAACATGCCAGTTTGATGTGATGCCTATTATGTTTTTAGCGTGGAAACCGTTGTATGTCATGTTTATGCGATTTGTGCAATGGTATTGTGATTGTGGACATCGACAACGTGAGCGCTAATAAGATTTATGTGATGATGTTATTTGGCTTTGGCATGTTTCGGAAATCACTCTCTCTTCATTTATGTGATATCAGGATTTGGTTATATGCTATTAGCGTGGAAACCGTTGTATGTCTATCACTATTACTTATGCGATTGGTGTGCCCAATGTGAGTATTGTTGTGATTGTGGACATTGACAACGTGAGCGCTAATGAGATTTGAAAAGTGAAAATATTTGTGGTGGGACTCTTTCGTTGGACTGCATCGCCTAGGTTCGCTCTCCCGTGAGTCGAGAGGATATCGACCGGGATCGAAATGGGACGATGTGGGCGCCGGAGTCCCATATTTGTTGTGGGCTCTTTCGTTGGACTGCATCGCCTAGGTTCGCTCTCCCGTGAGTCGAGAGGATTCGACCGGGATCGAAATGGGACGATGTGGGCGCCGGAGTCCAGATTTGTTGTCTCGAGAAGAGAGACCGGCGGGCGTAGTTAAGGCCAGCCCGAGGCCAGGGTGGCGGCTACGAGACCAGGCGAGGCTTGAATCGGCAATTCCGGAAAGGCCGGTAGATCAAGTAACTCCCTTAAGGCCAAAAGGGATCGCCCCTGCTGTAGGGTACTGGGGGACGCGACGTGCACCGTGTCTGACCCAGATCCTTGGTGCTGCGTGTACCAAAAGGGTGTGTTGCGTTATAAAACATGAGAGGACTAACTGGTTTGGTAGTTTAGTCCACGCTGACTTAAGAAAGATAACGACATAACCGGATTGGTTTTGGGTGATCGATTACCTTATATCTTGATGATGTTGTTGATGTTTATTATATGCCAAGTATGTACCTTGGTTGTTGTGATGACCAGTTGCTTGTTTTTGTGTAGCCTATAGCTTATAGTTAAGCTTGCTACTTGATTTGTGGATATATTATGCTAGTTATGCTTTATCCCCTATGGTTGGTTCTATTCGGATTTGACACGCATGAATGATGTATGCGTTGAGGAATGTTGGCGTATGAGTTATGTTTGGGGTGCAAACTTGTTTTAGCATGCAATATATGCCTTGGGTGCGGTATTTATGTATGCTTGCGAGTTAGTATTGCACGTGTGCTTGTTTTTGTGTTGTTTGTTTGGTGTGTGACTGCAGCCCTGGCCGTTGCTTTGCGGGGTTGCCGGGGTGGGTCACTCACTGAGTATATTTTTATATACTCACGGTACTACTTTCCCCGCAGGTTGTTGCGAGGACCGCCGACGATCGTAGAGCGAGACTCGGGTTTCAGATGTTAGTTGGGGAAATAAAGAAAATGTAAAAATGTATTTTTAGTTTCCGCTGTGTATTTAAATAGTTTGAAATTTTATGTATTGTATTTCGGAAGTACTAGCTCATAACATCCCATATCATTTGTTATTTCCACCTATTTTCCGACCCCCGGAAACGGGGCGTCACAGTATCCCTCCTCCCGTTGCCGTCGGCGATGGTAGAAGGGGGATTTTTTTTTAACAAATTTGTATATTACCAGAGGACTGCTGAAGTTGAACAGTTAACAAATTTATTTTATTCGTCATAGATGTATTCAACTTTATTTATATTTATTTATTTTATGTGATTTGTATATACAATGAATTTTAAATCAAATTTGGGTTTGGTTTTATAATAGTCTTTTGCTATTTTAATGTTCAGATTTGACATTATGGTGTACTTCTATTTATTAAAGAGAAATCTTATTATTGGAAAATTTTATTTAGTGGTCGCAGATGTCTGTAACACATCGACCATTTGACAGGTCACAAAAGAGTGACATATCAGCGACACCATTTGTAGTCATAAAAAATATGGTGTCGCTGATTATATTCAATGGTCATTGATAATGGTAATCTATGATTGATTCATAGAGGTTGCAGAAAAGCGTTTCAATGACCACTAAAGATGGTCGCTGAAGATTGTATGTAGCGACTGCTTCACAGCGGTCACAGATGACGAGATTTTAGCGACCACCCGAGCGGTCCTTAAAATGTTGGACTTGCAATGATTGAATTTATATGTCGGTCGTTGAAAGTATCAATGACTAGCGTGATGCGACCAATCCCTAAATTTGGTCGCTAAAAGCATCAATGATCGTTTTTTAGGTTTCTGTGACCCTTTTTTCCGGTCACAGAAGACACTTTTTGTTGTAGTGTTGCCATCGTCTAGTCGTACAATTTTAGATTTGTGCCTATGTTGTTATCAATGCCTGTACCAAGTATCAGGGGCTCTACCCAATCCACATTATTACGTAGTTGTTGAGTGAAGACCTTCCAATCTTCATTCTCCTTGCAGGATCGTGTATGAAAACGATGCCATCATAAGATGGCCAATAGCGCGGTCATGAATAGTACTAAACCTCGGGGTATAAGTACGTCTATATCATGCCACCGTATAACACGAATGGTATAATCCTACACTCAATGTTTTGCCTTTTTTATTGCAGCAATCATATGCTAGCAAGGAATGTGGTATACTTTCTATTTTTCACTACATGTCCTATGTGATAAGATGATGGTCTACATAACGAACACAATAAGGTTAAAAAAATAACACAATATCAAGACTATTGATCAAAATAAAATCCAATCATTTTATGTGCTTGTATTCTCCTTTGACGTATGATGACGACATCCGGTCGTTATTTTAAACTGTCGCATTTTCTGGTTAAATATGGTCACATCATGTCCACTGCTATGTGTGAAAGTGGAATTTTAAAATATTTAAAATATAGTCGGATCTCGTCTTTAATTACGCATATATATGCAACCTCTGATTTTGAAAATTTTTTAGTATATAGCATGCAATTTATTCATTTAAATGAACACAATTTGAGCTTGTAAATATAATATTTAACATATATAAAATTTATACAAATATAATATTTCGAGACGCTCATTGAATCTATCAAATTTGAAATTATACATTTAATATATAAATATATAGCAATAAAGCATGAAAGGATATGCGCAAAAAAAAAAAACATCACTATTAAACATATTTGAATATGTGTATGTATATATATATATATATATATATATATATATATATATATATATATATATATATATATATATATATATATATATATATATATATTTATTTATATATATATATATATATATATATATATATATATATATATATATATATATATATATATATATATATATATATATAATATATATATATATAAACAGACAAAAGATGATAAATGCTCATATCATATGTCACATATTCATATATAGCAAACAGTATAAATAAAATAAAATGAAGCCTATATGATGGCTTAGAATATCTGATATGTCGATGAAGCCCTATCTCTCCCCGTTCGAGCTTCGATTTCAGTCCGAATAACGATATCAAGCGGAATCCGTTGAAGATATTACATGGAAGTCAAGAAGAAAAATTATAGAAGAGATTAGAGTCTATATCATCCTCTCACCTCTCTTTGATTTTTTTCTCTCTATTCTATGTATATTTTGGTCTCTCTATGATCATTCCCGTAGTCTCTCTCTGCCACTGTTTATATAGTGCTTAATGCAAAATGTAATGCAACCATTCATCATCTGTAACGTATTTGTCTTAATAACCGCGCATAACATTTGCAAAATGTAATGCTCTAGTTATACCTGTTATAGTGACTTTGACTTAGTTGTTATTTAGAAGAGTATTAAAGCATGACCGCTGGATTAATACCTTTTGGTAAATCCGTCCGTATGTGTGTGTGACATGTCCGTTGTAAGCTTGTCTCTGCTTTTGTATCGTTGTGTGTGCGCCGCCTGCGCCGTTGTATTATGGTAGAGGTGCGATGTGGCCTTTGACTTGTGGTCCGTGTGATTGACCTACCTAGACGGTATGCGAGGCGATTGCTCTAGCAATACCATTAGTAGAGCGGACTTTTGTGATGTGCGTTGTTTCCCTCGTGTGTTCTTTCACTTTCCCTTGTGAGTTCGGAGTTGCCGACTAGGGATAGATGTGAGTTGAACATGATATAGGGGTTCGCACTTGATCTTTATTTTGATGTTTGTGGTATGTCCCGTGAGAGGGTTTACATTCGGTTGATTTGCTTGTGATGTAGAGCATACGGATTGTGATGGATTTTGTGAAATCTAGCATTTATGATGTTATGAGAATCATGTGGGGTGGTTGACCCTTTATTATGTTAAACATGATTTGTGAGCATGCTTAGATGGTTAGCATGATATTTATATAAAAATGAAAACATGCCAGTTTGATGTGATGCCTATTATGTTTTTAGCGTGAAAACCGTTGTATGTCTTTCACTAGTACTTATGCGATTGGTGTGCCCAATGTGAGTATTGTTGTGATTGTGGACATCGACAACGTGAGCGCTAATAAGATTTATGTGATGATGTTATTTGGCTTTGGCATGTTTTCGGAAATTCTCTCTCTCTTCATTCATGTGATATCAGGATTTGGTTATATGCTATTAGCGTGGAAACCGTTGTATGTCTATCACTAATACTTATGTGATTGGTGTGCCCAATGTGAGTATTGTTGTGATTGTGGACATTGACAACGTGAGCGCTAATGAGATTTGAAAAGTGAAAATATTTGTGGTGGGGCTCTTTCGTTGGACTGCATCGCCTAGGTTCGCTCTCCCGTGAGTCGAGAGGATATCGACCGGGATCGAAATGGGACGATGTGGGCGCCGGGGTCCCATATTTGTTGTGGGCTCTTTCGTTGGACTGCATCGCCTAGGTTCGCTCTCCCGTGAGTCGAGAGGATATTGACCGGGATCGAAATGGGACGATGTGGGCGCCGAAGTTCCATATTTGTTGTCTCGAGATAAGAGAGACCGGCGGGCGTAGTTAAGGCCAGCCCGAGGCCAGGGTGGCGGCTACGAGACCAGGCGAGGCTTGAATCGGTAATTCCGGAAAGGCCGGTAGATCAAGTAACTCCCTTAAGGCCAAAAGGGATCGCCCTTGCTGTAGGGTACTAGGGGACGCGACGTGCACCGTGTCTGACCCAGATCCTTGGTGCTGCGTGTACCAAAAGGGTGTGTTGCGTTATAAAACATGAGAGGACTAACTGGTTTGGTAGTTTAGTCCACGCTGACTTAAGAAAGATAACGACATAACCGGATTGGATTTTGGGTGATCGATTACCTTATATCTTGATGATGTTGTTGATGTTTATTATATGCCAAGTATGTACCTTGGTTGTTGTGATGACCAGTTGCTTGTTTTTGTGTAGCCTATAGCTTATAGTTAAGCTTGCTACTTGATTTGTGGATATATTATGCTAGTTATGCTTTATCCCCTATGGTTGGTTCTATTCGGATTTGACACGCATGAATGATGTATGCGTTGAGGAATGTTGGCGTATGAGTTATGTTTGGGTGCAAACTTGTATTAGCATGCAATATATGCCTTGGGTGCGGTATTTATGTATGCTTGCGAGTTAGTATTGCACGTGTGCTTGTTTTTGTGTTGTTTGTTTGGTGTGTGACTGCAGCCCTGGCCGTTGCCTTGCGGGGGTTGCCGGGGTGGGTCACTCACTGAGTATATTTTTATATACTCACGGTACTACTTTCCCGCAGGTTGTTGCGAGGACCGCCGACGATCGTAGAGCGAGATTCGGGGTTCAGAAGTTAGTTGGGGAAATAAAGAAAATAAAAAATGTATTTTTAGTTTCCGCTGTGTATTTAAATAGTTTGAAATTTATGTATTGTATTTCGGAAGTACTAGCTCATAACATCCCATATCATTTGTTATTTCCACCTATTTTCCGACCCCCGGAAACGGGGCGTCACAGTATCCCTCCTCCCGTTGCCGTCGGCGATGGTAGAAGGGGGATTTTTTTTAACAAATTTGTATATTACCGAGACTGCTGAAGTTGAACAGTTAACAAATTTTTTTTTCGTCATAGATGTATTCAACTTTATTTATATTTATTTATTTTATGTGATTTGTATATACAATGAATTTTAAATCAAATTTGGGTTTGGTTTTATAATAGTCTTTTGCTATTTTAATGTTCAGATTTGACATTATGGTGTACTTCTATTTATTAAAGAGAAATCTTATTATTGGAAAATTTTATTTAGTGGTCGCAGATGTCTGTAACACATCGACCATTTGACAGGTCACAAAAGAGTGACATATCAGCGACACCATTTGTAGTCATAAAAAATATGGTGTCGCTGATTATATTCAATGGTCATTGATAATGGTAATCTATGATTGATTCATAGAGGTTGCAGAAAAGCGTTTCAATGACCACTAAAGATGGTCGCTGAAGATTGTATGTAGCGACTGCTTCACAGCGGTCACAGATGACGAGATTTTAGCGACCACCCGAGCGGTCCTTAAAATGTTGGACTTGCAATGATTGAATTTATATGTCGGTCGTTGAAAGTATCAATGACTAGCGTGATGCGACCAATCCCTAAATTTGGTCGCTAAAAGCATCAATGATCGTTTTTTAGGTTTCTGTGACCCTTTTTTCCGGTCACAGAAGACACTTTTTGTTGTAGTGTTGCCATCGTCTAGTCGTACAATATTTAGATTTGTGCCTATGTTGTTATCAATGCCTGTACCAAGTATCAGGGGCTCTACCCAATCCACATTATTACGTAGTTGTTGAGTGAAGACCTTCCAATCTTCATTCTCCTTGCAGGATCGTGTATGAAAACGATGCCATCATAAGATGGCCAATAGCGCGGTCATGAATAGTACTAAACCTCGGGGTATAAGTACGTCTATATCATGCCACCGTATAACACGGATGGTATAATCCTACACTCAATGTTTTGCCTTTTTTATTGCAGCAATCATATGCTAGCAAGGAATGTGGTATACTTTCTATTTTTCACTACATGTCCTATGTGATAAGATGATGGTCTACATAACGAACACAATAAGGTTAAAAAAATAACACAATATCAAGACTATTGATCAAAATAAAATCCAATCATTTTTATGTGCTTGTATTCTCTCTTTGACGTATGATGACGACATCCGGTCGTTATTTTAAACTGTCGCATTTTCTGGTTAAATATGGTCACATCATGTCCACTGCTATGTGTGAAAGTGGAATTTTAAAATATTTAAAATATAGTCGGATCTCGTCTTTAATTACGCATATATATGCAACCTCTGATTTTGAAAATTTTTTAGTATTAGCATGCAATTTATTCATTTAAATGAACACAATTTGAGCTTGTAAATATAATATTTAACATATATAAAATTTATACAAATATAATATTTCGAGACGCTCATTGAATCTAATCAAATTTGAAAATACATTTAATATATAAATATATAGCAATAAAGCATGAAAGGATATGCGCAAAAAAAAAAACATCACTATTAAACATATTTGAATATGTGTATGTATATATATATATAAACAGACAAAAGATGATAAATGCTCATATCATATGTCACATATTCATATATAGCAAACAGTATAAATAAAATAAAATGAAGCCTATATGATGGCTTAGAATATCTGATATGTCGATGAAGCCCTATCTCTCCCCGTTCGAGCTTCGATTTCAGTCCGAATAACGATATCAAGCGGAATCCGTTGAAGATATTACATGGAAGTCAAGAAGAAAAATTATAGAAGAGATTAGAGTCTATATCATCCTCTCACCTCTCTTTGATTTTTTTTCTCTCTATTCTATGTATATTTTGGTCTCTCTATGATCATTCCCGTAGTCTCTCTCTGCCACTGTTTATATAGTGCTTAATGCAAAATGTAATGCAACCATTCATCATCTGTAACGTATTTGTCTTAATAACCGCGCATAACATTTGCAGCAAACAACCTCTGTAACGCCTTTGTGATTTATTTGTGATTAGTTCTGCCCATAACGTCTGCTTCTCAATGCACTATCTGTGCTTATTACTACTCCTTTAAATAAATTTGAAACTGGTCAAATTTTAATCCAATTCATCTCAAATTTTGTACACAGGTACTTTTACGAGTCTATTTTCATATAAATTTGGTTTAAACCCATTTGGACATGTGTACAAAAAGTTATGACATTCGAAACGAGCCCTGGTCAGTCTGAGCTGAGCCAACTCTGAATTGAATTCATAAATATATTTCATTAAGTAAATATATTCCAATTAATATGAAATTTTACATGATGGTCCGGAATCGAGTTAGCTTTAATGCAAAATTGGTCGCTCGAAATTTGGATATATATAATCTGCATTATCATCAAGTTAGCAACAATATGTCAATTCCGAATTAGTTGAGCTTAATTGGATTGAATAAAATTAGACTTGATATAGGTCTAATTGGACTATACGCCATATTTGAGTTTCAATTGAGCGTGTCGGATTATTACGCGGGATAAATTGACCCCAGCCTTGATTTATCTGTCCCGTAAAATGTAAGCATAACACTATATTTCTCAACTCTAACTAGTCTATTAAATATTGTATGGGTGAAATCCTTCTGCCCCATTCTTCTAGCTCATCGCGTCTATCGACAGAATATCTAACTATTCTTTTACCAGACGCTCTTATCCACTTCTAAAATAGAAAAAGACCAAATTCTTTTCAGCACCTCATTGAAGCCCTCTAACAAGTTAGTGGTTATTTGTCCAAATGTAACCCCGTCTTCATCAAATGCTAGGGCCTACTATTCCAGACGAATCTTTTGCAATCACGTAAAAGCATTTCCATTTACTTCTTTGATTTGTTCCATCCACTTGCTATGCTTCCATACTTGTGCCTAAGTACCAACATTTCACACTATGCGTTATAAATTGGCATTCTTGAATTCCTTATTAAAATTAGAGCAGATATGATGCAAATAATATCGATGGTTCTAATTATAGATGAAATGTTGTTGATGTTTCACTTCTCTCAAAACACTTGGATGACGAGATCAAATGTAAGTATAATTGTTTGAAGAATAATACAGAAATAGCAATAACAGTCTTGATCTTCACAGAAAATGCTGTGAGGCGTGTTGCAGTATTACTATATTAAGGCTTTATTCGCCCCACTAGATAGTACAACAGGGGTAGATTGGTAGCCTCTAGGAGACAATAAAGTCCGTTTGGTGGTGGCTTGAATATATGACACCAAACTACCAAATATACCATCATTCGTAGAATTGTCTACCTCCGGCAATGCATTATATAGCAAGCATTACCAAAGACGATCTTTTTACTTTGAGAGATTAGTAGAGAGAACTTTTTTTTTTTAGAAGAAAGAGAGAATCAATATTACTGTGTCTATCTGCACAGTTCATGGCACATATAATTCATGAAAAGTAACAAATTAACGAAACAATTGTGTCTATACAAAATTGTCCAATTGCAATTGTACACAACCGCATGCAGTTGCTAGAGCCTTATCCATCCGTTTTGAATTTCAAACAGATATTTCTAGAACCTTCTAGAAATAAACTGCAAAAATTAAAATATAAAATTATTTTTTAATCCGACGCGTCGCATAGATGGGCTACGTTGATGTAAAATATTCGAGGCTTGGATAGGTGGGCTACGTTGCTGTAACTAACTAGCCCACTTTGTCGAAGCTACAGTATATTGTGGAAAACCGTATATTAATCACAATTTTTTTTTTAATTAGTCAATGTGGGACTAAATAAGATAACTATTATAAGGGCTTTTCTCCTATAAAGGCTTTTGTCCTATACGGGCTTTATCTCATGTAAAATTGGTCCCCACAATATTTTAAAATCAAATTTCAATAGTAATTTGGCCCTCCCGATACTAACAATGCTCTCAAAGAACCAACCCCACATATTTGTCGTTTCTTTCTCAACTATTACAAATGCTAAGGAAACACACTGTATTTGACATTTACATTGCGGGCAATAGCTATACTATTTATATTTGTTATATAGAAAAGTGGTATATATACTTTGAGTGGAGGGTAGCACATGAATCCCGTAAGACAAGGTATGAACAACTAAAATGTATGATCAACCAATTATTATCTCACCTCGTCTTTTCATGTCGTTGGGTGTTGATACAGGATATCCTCTAACATCTATCATTGAGCCCAAACAGAAATGATGAATAGCCTGCAACCATCTGGGTAAGAGACTATAAGACTAGTCTCAATCACCATATACCATGGCGATAGCTTTTTACTTAGGCTCCAAATATTTTCTGTAAGATGTCGTAAAGTGGTATGTTCTTTTGATATAACAGTAATGACAGCAATACACAAATTAGGTTGTGGCTTAATTAAGTCCTTAATCTTATCAGTAATAACATTGCAGTCCAAATTTCTATTATCAGGATTCTACAGGTCTGCTTCATGGAAATACTAGTGAAATCCATGATATTTTACCACTTTCTACATTTCTTCTTATTCTATAAATCTTACCCTCATATACTACCTATAATGTTCTTTACCGTTCTTACAGTTTACCACCCAAATAGTTCAATTTGACCATTCAACTGCATACTGGTGTTACAACTCAATTGAGTATGCTTCACAGTATGAATCAACATTTTCTTATCTGTAAAATATATTTATGTGCAAAACTCTTATTTTGGATCCCGTGCAGCTTCAATACTCTGCATCCAGTCATCAAAGGATCCTTCTTCGGAAAAGTTTACATGTGCATTCTCATAATTATATTCATTGTATCTATGGAGTCCTTGATTTGAGCAAACAAATTACATGTAGGATCAACTGCTAAATGCGATAGTATTGTTCTCACGTTTGGACCAACAACTACATTACCATTAGGTTCATTTGGACCGGTATTATCATCAAGACCCTGCACGGATTGTCTAACAACTCCAAATTCAAATAAAGATACAGTGTCTGTAGAAAATCCGTTGAGACTTTCATGCCTTCTTCACAATCAATAGGTATTAGTACATATGAAATAGATCCATACGTGACAACACCGGACACCTATGAAATCTTTTGAGCAAATACTTGTTGTATCAATATTAAATCTTCTACATAACTTCCGACTATATATATTTATGAACACAGAATCTTTTAAAGTTTCACATCATCAATCTCCCCAATTCATACTTAAGAATCCATAATAATTTAATGTCCAATACCACTCTCGGCTTAAAACATTTCTATAAAAAATCCGACACAAATAATATTTCTCTCAAACTTTTAGAAATATCGCATATATTAGACATATGCCTTTTATTACCATAAAAACTCAACAACAAATTTAAAACCATTTAAATCAAATTTTAAAAAAAATTATTATAGAACATATTATCGATCGACTGGTCGACGATATCAGTCGATCATGACCCCAAAAAATTGGATTTTATTATAACTTTATTGATAATATTTGTTGATCACAAAATCACCAATCAAGCATCAAATACATATTTTGACAAAAATATGAAAAATCACCAAAAGAACCAACTTTTGGATTTTCTACTGGAGTATGAGTTCTAAAACAAGCATAACCACATATATAAGACCTCATACATTTACATACTCAAAATGTGAGTTAGTACTTCTATTATACTCCCCAACACTACATGAGTTTAGCTATGCATCTATGTACACATTTCCATGGCTACAAGTTTTCTCTACTTAGCCATGTAATTATACCTCAAAAAGAATATAGCCCCCTCTCTTTCTATCGGATAAGCCGTCTCTGCTGATGCCTTCTTACGATCTTTTAGACCTGGAAAAAAAGGAAAACAAAAGAGTGTAAGTCAGCTAACTTAGTGAGCAGCACCATAGCATTTTTCCAAGCCCATACTTATTGTGGCACCACATGTATCCCATCAACATATAATAAATAGTATGATTTGCAATATAACATAAAATGTCAACCAAGACATATAAAAAAGCAAACATGTTAGATAATTAGATAATCGGTCACCGATTCCAATCAATTATGCCATTGATTATCTAAACTTAATTTAGTGTGATATCACTAGTAATTAATACAATCTAGTTAGTCCTCTCATGTTTGATATAGGTACAAGAATAACTTAGACCGGCACAAACCTGTTTATCACTAAGGTCATGTTATCTAAACAACAAGTGCACATTCCGCAGCATCAGACCTACAACAAGACGATTCTATAGCGTCCTACAAGAGCTACTCCATGGCTATGCAACCTTCTGAAGGTGCGACTCTAAGCCTCGCATTTCATAACAACACACCTGTCCCAAGAGTGGGTCTACTATGCCCACTGGCCTCAAAAGAGACCTTCATATATTAAATTAAACACTTCAGTTGTAACCCTTTTGTTATATCATTCCCTTATATCATAACAATTAGTTCTACCACAAGTATCGTTAGAGTATACCCGCTCATATACTTCTCTAGATAAAAGATCATTAGCACGCTATAAGATAAAACATATTATAGTAAGAATATTTTTGGAGCAACCCTGCTCTAATACTCATCAAAGTATAACATCATCAATAACATGATAATCATATAACAAGCTTCACTGCTAAAATTCTAGCATAATTCAAATAGCATGGTAACAACATAATCCATGGTAAACATATCAAACGTTTTCAACACCCATAATCATCATGCTAGAAAGCTCAAAACAATTATAACACACACATTTGCTTCACAAGTCAATCAAATCACATACAACTAGTATTAATAACCCTGCAATCCCTAGGCGTAACACTTTTGCGAAACTCGAAGAAAGTTATATCCACGCGTAGATGACGATTTGGTGAGTCCAAATCTAAATAGAATTAAGTTGGCTCCCTAACACCAAAGAAACTGCTTTGGAACTCTTCTCAGCCACACAAGTAGCTCAAAGCATAGGGTAGAAGAAAACAAGATTGCACCACCGCTTAATATGTTTCTATACGATTTTACTGAAATACCGGTCGACCGATCATGAGTTTTGGTTGACTAAAACTTTCCTAATTAGTATAAATATGCTAATCTACTGCATGCGCTGCAAATATACATACTACCGCATAGCTACATATCTATAAATCACTAACCCATTGATATCTATCCAACACTTATGCAAACACGCCACTATCACAATATACACATACACACACATACACATATACATGTATATAAACTACGGATCACATAACATATTATCTATTTATGATTAGATAAAATAATAGTTATACAATATACATAGTGTACACATTATATTTGTACAAAAATATTAGCAATATACAAATATTCTAATTAACATATATACTATTTATATACATTTTCATGTAAAATACTATTAATAGACGTATTTGTATACTATATAAATACTATATTTACACAAATACATAAAAAATACACAAACTTTTTACCAAATATTCTAACAATATTAACGTAGGTTGATCGACAATCAACATCCATAAGTATATA